>CAWUFW010014448.1:0-413047 GCA_963921515.1 Calotriton arnoldi
AATTCATAATTTTCTTTAATTCATGCTTATTCATTTTAGTAGATTCAAATATAACATTTTTTTTCTTAGTTTAATATTTAATTTAGAATTGTGGGAAACCTGCTCACACAATAACTTTTTTTGACCATATTTAAGGTAAGAATGGGTAGTGGGTGATCTTGCGGGTTCATATTTAGTAATTAGTATTAATACATGCTTATTTGTACAATTTTTAAAAGAAATAAATGAAAAATAACAACAGATTTACCAAAATTAAAATACTACTGCTACTCTCACCCTCAGCGATAGCATGCAAATAATACAGTGTTCACGGTTAAGGGCATATTGCGAATGCTGGTGTTGCCCCTGTTATGTACACCCAAACTCACTTTGCTACAGTTTATGATGCAGTTGGACCACTGGGACAAGGCTATGGGACATGGACGTTGTACACAATATGACGGCTCTTGCACAGGCAACACCGTCATTGTATACATTACTGTACAACTGCCTCGCCAATTGGTTGCTTGACCCAGTTGGAGTCGGAGGTTTTTTCACCGGACCGTTGCGCTCAGACCGTCTCTTTTAAAATCCAGCAGTCTGAAGCTTTATTATGATTTATGGATGACCACCACCGACGGCATGTTGGTGGAGGTCCACATGACATCCTAATGTCATTCAGAGTGTTTAAAAACTTTTAAAGTGATCATTAAATATAAGTGAATTTTCAAATTAACAAAACCTTCGACATGATCTCCATATCTACGTTTACGAGGGATATCAGTTCTAAGTTGGCTCCTTGAAGTGGTGCTCTGCCAGGTTTGATAAAATAATGAAATAAGCCCCCTACTCAATTCGGCAAGAGGAGCTGTGCCTGTTGATATATCCCTTAACAGTTTGCCCAAAAAAAAAGGCACTAAGATGTGTTAAGTGATTTTGTAGAAATGAAATGGAACACTATTGTCTACTGGGGCCTTCACAGTTGTCATCTTGTCAATGGCCTGTGCAATTTCTTCATGCTAATGCCAACACCAAGGGGCTCATTATGATGGCGGGAGGATCGCCATCCCCGGGCCGGCGGTGGCGATCCTCCCGCCATCATAATGTGCTAAAATTACTGCTACAATACCCTTTATGGACAGTACTCTAGTGATATGAGGTAATGGGCGTTGTATTCTTTTTACACAGGTAATAATTTTAAAACTTGTCTATTCATAAATGAAAAATAATACAAATATAAACAGAATTTAAATAAATTACAATAATAGTGAGTTTTGGAAAAGAAGTCTATTTAAATTTTACCAGTACATTATTAAGGAAAGGATAATAGGTGAAGCAATATTCTTCATTTTAGTATCAATTGCAGTATAGAAATAACACCCCATCTATAGTCATTTAAAAATCATGTTGGAACGTTGAAAAAAGCTTGACAATTTTTAATAACATAAATAAATTTAAAAATATTAATTTGAAAACATAATTTTATTGTGATCAACATTGGATACAAAAATGTTGAACGTAGTATACCATGTTGTTCCTTTTCTTTAAATTATTGAAAGTTGTCTTTTTTTAATTGGTACACAATGTCAGACTTTAAATTTCCCAGTGATGACAATGACATGGACATTTCCTTACATTTACATAATGATCAAAAAAGCACATGCAAAAAAATGAACCAACAATTCATAATTTTTACAATATTTCATGTAATCTTTTAATTTATTGACAGAAAGGGTAGTTCAATTTGTAAACAACATATGAAGTAAACCGTTTATTAATGGTTCAAACAAGAATTGTGAACACAATGAATTTATATAATATTATGGACTCATGATGGAGAATCTCTGACACTTATCATATGAACCATGTTCACTAAACTTATAGCACAATCTGGTAAACCTTACCCTTTAAAATTCAATAGATTTTAAATAAGTACATATGATTTGTAATTGCTTGATTATGGATGCTTCTTTTATTGAATTTTATTTTAAATGTATCCATCTACAACAATAAGTTAATAGTTCCTGTTATTTCAGAAGAGAAACACATAAAAAATGAATTTCTTTTAAATGCCTAAAGAAAAGTCCACATTTTGAACTTGGTTAGTCACATTTTATCACCAGGTATTTGATGCTACTTTGACAGAGGAGTCATGGTTTTCTAATAACCAGGGACACAATACATATTGTCCGGATTATGAGGCCGGTATTAGCAAGACCGCAAACCTTAGGCAGGAGGACCAAAATCCGCCGTATTACGACTTGCAAAGTTGGACAGACGTTAGATCACTGGCTGCACCAAAGAACGGTACTTCCCGGCCGGTGGTGCAGGAGGGCCACAATGCAATGTGCTTATCAGGGACTGGTGAATTTGCGCTCAGCATAATCAAAGTTCTTAAATCGTCAGCCTCTTTAAGGCGGATACACGCATTGAAAAGGCTGGCGGGCCAAGAACAAAGGGTGCCTATTGCCACACCACCATGGGGATACATTCAGGGTGGCACAATATGTACCCTCCTGTCTGTACCTTCACAAAGTATCAGCGTGGCATGGACATCGAGTTCCATGCCGTGTTGGAACTTTTACGCGTTTCCCTTTGCGATGTCTGTTTTCCAAGAAGCACGATGGGAAAAGCAAATAACCACAGACTGTATTAGGAGTTACTAGATGCACATTTTCAAATAATAATTCTTGTTGGCGGTTCTTACATGGCATAGGCGCAGTAGAGGCGCATTGATCCGCTGCCCAAAAGACATAATCAGAGCCGTTTATGTTAAAAAAACGAGTACATTTTCTAATGGTTAAACAGTTTCCAAAGCATTTCGAACATTTATAAATCTCTTTTAATAATTACAACATGATATCTAGGGGATATGATGAACGCAGGCGGACGGGGTAGAGTGGTTAAAGGGTTTGGAGCATAGACTCTGGGGTCGATTCCGATGTCGGCCGGAAGCACACCTAACAGTATTCGTCCGGAAAAATACCAGCCGAACGCGTGTTTTCCGACCGACTCGAACACTCTACCGAACGAACAAGTACGATGCGCATAACAGCCCAGATTCCGAGAAAGCCGTACTTACCCATTCCAGCTCCTGTTCCCCGCCCGAGCCGGATCCGTAAACGCCGAATCGAGTCGCACGGAACCAAATACACAGCACCTTCCGGCTTCCAAGGTGCCTCCCACACAAGTGAGGCACCATTTTTATCAGGAGACCTGGGGGAACGCTGGGTGGTAGGAAATTTGTGTGAGGCCAGTGATGCCACACTTTCCCACACAAAAATGTGTGAAAAAAGTGATTTTTTCAGCTAAAATTGAGGTTTGCAAGGGATTCTGGGTAAGGAAACGTTGGGGGATCCACGCAAGCCATACCTCCCTGGAAGCCCCCGGGTGTCTACTTTTCAGAAATGTGTGGGTTTGGTAGGTTTACCTAGGTGGCCGCCGAGCACGGGGCCAAAAACCCAGGTGACTCCTTGCAAAACCAGGTGGTTTTGAGATAGGCAATTTTGAGGTCGCCTCACTACGTTGTGGGCCCTTGCCTGTCGCGGGTACTTGGGCCTCCCACACAAGTGAGGCACCATTTTTATCGGGAGACCTGGGGGAACGCTGGGTGGTAGGAAATTTGTGTGAGGCCAGTGATGCCACACTTTCCCACACACAAATGTGTGAAAAAGTGATTTTTCAGCTAAAATTGAGGTTTGCAAGGGATTCTGGGTAAGGAAACGTTGGGGGATCCACACAAGCCATACCTCCCTGGAAGCCCCCGGGTGTCTACTTTTCAGAAATGTGTGGGTTTGGTAGGTTTCCCTAGATGGCCGCCGAGCACGGGGCCAAAAACCCAGGTGACCCCCTTGCAAAACCAGGTGGTTTTGAGATAGGCAATTTTGAAGTCGCATCACTACGTTGTGGGCCCTTGCCTGTCGCGGGTACTTGGGCCTCCCACACAAGTGAGGCACCATTTTTATCGGGAGACCTGGGGGAACGCTGGGTGGTTTGAAATTTGTGTGAGGCCAGTGATGCCACACTTTCCCACACACAAATGTGTGAAAAAAGTGATTTTTTCAGCTAAAATTGAGGTTTGCAGGGGATTCTGGGTAAGGAAACGTTGGGGGATCCACGCAAGCCATACCTCCCTGGAAGCCCCCGGGTGTCTACTTTTCATAAATGTGTGTGTTTGCTAGGTTTCCCTAGGTGTCGGCAGAGGTAGGGTTCAAAAACTACAGCTAGGCACTTTGCCAAAAAAGGGTCATTTTTCACTGCGAAATTGAGGTGTGACCGCGTTGCGTTTTGCGCCGTTTCCTGTCGCAGGCACTAGGCCGACCCACACAAGTGAGGTACCATTTTTCTCGTAAGACTTTGGGGAACGCGGGGTGAGTGGAAATTTGTGGATCCACGCAGATTCCAGAACTTTCCACCACAGAAATGTGGGGAAAATGTGTTTTTTTTGACAATTTTTTATGTTTGCAAGGGATTCTGGGTAACAGAACCTGGTGGGAGGCAGTCAAGTCACCCCATCCTGGATTCCCCTGGGTGTCTAGTTTTCAAAAATTTATAGGTTTGCTAGGTTTCCCAAGGTGCCGGCAGAGGTAGGGTTCAAAAACTACAGCTAGGCACTTTGCCAAAAAAGGGTCATTTTTCACTGCGAAATTGAGGTGTGACCGCGTTGCGTTTTGCGCCGTTTCCTGTCGCAGGCACTAGGCCGACCCACACAAGTGAGGTACCATTTTTCTCGTAAGACTTTGGGGAACGCGGGGTGGGTGGAAATTTGTGGATCCACGCAGATTACAGAACTTTCCAACACAGAAATGTGGGGAAAATGTGGTTTTTTGGACAATTTTTTACGTTTGCAAGGGATTCTGGGTAACAGAAACTGGTGGGAGGCAGTCAAGTCACCCCATCCTGGATTTCCCTGGGTGTCTAGTTTTCAAAAATGTATAGGTTTGCTAAGTTTCCCTAGGTGCCGGCAGAGCTAGGGTTCAAAAACTACAGCTAGGCACTTTGCCAAAAAGGGTCATTTTTCACTGCGAAATAGAGGTGTGACCGCGTTGCGTTTTGCGCCGTTTCCTGTCGCAGGCACTAGGCCGACCCACACAAGTGAGGTACCATTTTTCTCGTAAGACTTTGGGGAACGCGGGGTGGGTGGAAATTTGTGGATCCACGCAGATTTCAGAACTTTCCACCACAAAAATGTGGGGAAAATGTGGTTTTTGGACAATTTTTTATGTTTGCAAGGGATTCTGGGTAACAGTACCTGGTGGGAGGCAGTCAAGTCACCCCATCCTGGATTTCCCTGGGTGTCTAGTTTTCAAAAATGTATAGGTTTGCTAGGTTTCCCTAGGTGCCGGCAGAGCTAGGGTTCAAAAACTACAGCTAGGCACTTTGCCAAAAAAGGGTCATTTTTCACTGCGAAATAGAGGTGTGACCGCGTTGCGTTTTGCGCCGTTTCCTGTCGCAGGCACTAGGCCGACCCACACAAGTGAGGTACCATTTTTCTCGTAAGACTTTGGGGAACGCGGGGTGGGTGGAAATTTGTGGATCCACGCAGATTCCAGAACTTTCCACCACAGAAATGTGGGGAAAATGTGGTTTTTTGGACAATTTTTTATGTTTGCAAGGGATTCTTGGTAACAGAACCTGGTGGGAGGCAGTCAAGTCACCCCATACTGGATTACCCTGGGTGTCTAGTTTTCAAAAATGGTATAGGTTTGCTAGGTTTCCCTAGGTGCCGGCAGAGGTAGGGTTCAAAAACTACAGCAAGGCACTTTGCCAAAAAAGGGTCATTTTTCACTGTGAAATTGAGGTGTGACCACGTTGCGTTTTGTGCCGTTTCCTGTCGCAGGCACTAGGCCGACCCACACAAGTGAGGTACCATTTTTCTCGTAAGACTTTGGGGAACGCGGGGTGGGTGGAAATTTGTGGATCCACGCAGATTCCAGAACTTTCCACCACAAAAATGTGGGGAAAATGTGTTTTTTTGGACAATTTTTTATGTTTGCAAGGGATTCTGGGTAACAGTACCTGGTGGGAGGCAGTCAAGTCACCCCATCCTGGATTCCCCTGGGTGTCTAGTTTTCAAAAATGTATAGGTTTGCTAGGTTTCCCTAGGTGCCGGCAGAGGTAGGGTTCAAAAACTACAGCTAGGCACTTTGCCAAAAAAGGGTAATTTTTCACTGCGAAATTGAGGTGTGACCACGTTGCGTTTTGCGCCGTTTCCTGTCGCGGGCACTAGGCCGACCCACACAAGTGAGGTACCATTTTTCTCGTAAGACTTTGGGGAACGCGGGGTGGGTGGACATTTGTGGATCCACGCAGATTCCAGAACTTTCCACCACAGAAATATGGGGAAAATGTGTTTTTTTGGACAATTATTTATGTTTGCAAGGGATTCTGGGTAACAGAACCTGGTGGGAGGCAGTCAAGTCACCCCATCCTGGATTCCCCTGGGTGTCTAGTTTTCAAAAATGTATAGGTTTGCTAGGTTTCCCTAGGTGCCGGCAGAGGTAGGGTACAAAAACTACAGCTAGGCACTTTGCCAAAAAAGGGTCATTTTTCACTGCGAAATTGAGGTGTGACCGCGTTGCGTTTGTCGCCGTTTCCTGTCGCAGGCACTAGGCCGACCCACACAAGTGAGGTACCATTTTTCTCGTAAGACTTTGGGGAACGCGGGGTGGGTGGAAATTTGTGGATCCACGCAGATTACAGAACTTTCCAACACAGAAATGTGGGGAAAATGTGGTTTTTTTGACAATTTTTTACGTTTGCAAGGGATTCTGGGTAACAGAAACTGGTGGGAGGCAGTCAAGTCACCCCATCCTGGATTTCCCTGGGTGTCTAGTTTTCAAAAATGTATAGGTTTGCTAAGTTTCCCTAGGTGCCGGCAGAGCTAGGGTTCAAAAACTACAGCTAGGCACTTTGCCAAAAAGGGTCATTTTTCACTGCGAAATAGAGGTGTGACCGCGTTGCGTTTTGCGCCGTTTCCTGTCGCAGGCACTAGGCCGACCCACACAAGTGAGGTACCATTTTTCTCGTAAGACTTTGGGGAACGCGGGGTGCATGGAAATTTGTGGATCCACGCAGATTCCAGAACTTTCCACCACAGAAATGTGGGGAAAATGTGTTTTTTTGACAATTTTTTATGTTTGCAAGGGATTCTGGGTAACAGAACCTGGTGGGAGGCAGTCAAGTCACCCCATCCTGGATTCCCCTGGGTGTCTAGTTTTCAAAAATGTATAGGTTTGCTAGGTTTCCCAAGGTGCCGGCAGAGGTAGGGTTCAAAAACTACAGCTAGGCACTTTGCCAAAAAAGGGTCATTTTTCACTGCGAAATTGAGGTGTGACCACGTTGCGTTTTGCGCCGTTTCCTGTAGCAGGCACTAGGCCGACCCACACAAGTGAGGTACCATTTTTCTCGTAAGACTTTGGGGAACGCGGGGTGGGTGGAAATTTGTGGATCCACGCAGATTCCAGAACTTTCCACCACAGAAATGTGGGGAAAATGTGTTTTTTTGACAATTTTTTATGTTTGCAAGGGATTCTTGGTAACAGAACCTGGTGGGAGGCAGTCAAGTCACCCCATACTGGATTACCCTGGGTGTCTAGTTTTCAAAAATGGTTAGGTTTGCTAGGTTTCCCTAGGTGCCGGCAGAGGTAGGGTTCAAAAACTACAGCAAGGCACTTTGCCAAAAAAGGGTCATTTTTCACTGTGAAATTGAGGTGTGACCACGTTGCGTTTGTGCCGTTTCCTGTCGCAGGCACTAGGCCGACCCACACAAGTGAGGTACCATTTTTCTCGTAAGACTTTGGGGAACGCGGGGTGGGTGGAAATTTGTGGATCCACGCAGATTCCAGAACTTTCCACCACAAAAATGTGGGGAAAATGTGTTTTTTGGACAATTTTTTATGTTTGCAAGGGATTCTGGGTAACAGTACCTGGTGGGAGGCAGTCAGGTCACCCCATCCTGGATTCCCCTGGGTGTCTAGTTTTCAAAAATGTATAGGTTTGCTAGGTTTCCCTAGGTGCCGGCAGAGGTAGGGTTCAAAAACTACAGCTAGGCACTTTGCCAAAAAAGGGTCATTTTTCACTGCGAAATTGAGGTGTGGCCACGTTGCGTTTTGCGCCGTTTCCTGTAGCAGGCCCTAGGCCGACCGACACAAGTGAGGTACCATTTTTCTCGTAAGACTTTGGGAAACGCGGGGTGGGTGGAAATTTGTGGATCCACGCAGATTCCAGAACTTTCCACCACAGAAATGTGGGGAAAATGTGGTTTTTTTGACAATTTTTTATGTTTGCAAGGGATTCTGGGTAACAGAACCTGGTGGGAGGCAGTCAAGTCACCCCATCCTGGATTCCCCTGGGTGTCTAGTTTTCAAAAATGTATAGGTTTGCTAGGTTTCCCTAGGTGCCGGCAGAGGTAGGGTTCAAAAACTACAGCTAGGCACTTTGCCAAAAAAGGGTCATTTTTCACTGCGAAATTGAGGTGTGACCACGTTGCGTTTTGCGCCGTTTCCTGTCGCAGGCACTAGGCCGACCCACACAAGTGAGGTACCATTTTTCTCGTAAGACTTTGGGGAACGCGGGGTGGGTGGAAATTTGTGGATCCACGCAGATTCCAGAACTTTCCACCACAGAAATATGGGGAAAATGTGTTTTTTGGACAATTATTTATGTTTGCAAGGGATTCTGGTAACAGAACCTGGTGGGAGGCAGTTAAGTCACCCCATCCTGGATTCCCCTGGGTGTCTAGTTTTCAAAAATGTATAGGTTTGCTAGGTTTCCCTAGGTGCCGGCAGAGGTAGGGTACAAAAACTACAGCTAGGCACTTTGCCAAAAAGGGTCATTTTTCACTGCGAAATTGAGGTGTGACCGCGTTGCGTTTTGCGCCGTTTCCTGTCGCAGGCACTAGGCCGACCCACACAAGTGAGGTACCATTTTTCTCGTAAGACTTTGGGGAACGTGGGGTGGGTGGAAATTTGTGGATCCACGCAGATTACAGAACTTTCCAACACAGAAATGTGGGGAAAATGTGGTTTTTTTGACAATTTTTTACGTTTGCAAGGGATTCTGGGTAACAGAAACTGGTGGGAGGCAGTCAAGTCACCCCATCCTGGATTTCCCTGGGTGTCTAGTTTTCAAAAATGTATAGGTTTGCTAAGTTTCCCTAGGTGCCGGCAGAGCTAGGGTTCAAAAACTACAGCTAGGCACTTTGCCAAAAAAGGGTCATTTTTCACTGCGAAATAGAGGTGTGACCGCGTTGCGTTTTGCGCCGTTTCCTGTCGCAGGCACTAGGCCGACCCACACAAGTGAGGTACCATTTTTCTCGTAAGACTTTGGGGAACGCGGGGTGCATGGAAATTTGTGGATCCACGCAGATTCCAGAACTTTCCACCACAGAAATGTGGGGAAAATGTGTTTTTTTGACAATTTTTTATGTTTGCAAGGGATTCTGGGTAACAGAACCTGGTGGGAGGCAGTCAAGTCACCCCATCCTGGATTCCCCTGGGTGTCTAGTTTTCAAAAATGTATAGGTTTGCTAGGTTTCCCAAGGTGCCGGCAGAGGTAGGGTTCAAAAACTACAGCTAGGCACTTTGCCAAAAAAGGGTCATTTTTCACTGCGAAATTGAGGTGTGACCACGTTGCGTTTTGCGCCGTTTCCTGTAGCAGGCACTAGGCCGACCCACACAAGTGAGGTACCATTTTTCTCGTAAGACTTTGGGGAACGCGGGGTGGGTGGAAATTTGTGGATCCACGCAGATTCCAGAACTTTCCACCACAGAAATGTGGGGAAAATGTGTTTTTTTTGACAATTTTTTATGTTTGCAAGGGATTCTGGGTAACAGAACCTGGTGGGAGGCAGTCAAGTCACCCCATCCTGGATTCCCCTGGGTGTCTAGTTTTCAAAAATGTATAGGTTTGCTAGGTTTCCCTAGGTTCCGGCAGAGGTAGGGTTCAAAAACTACAGCTAGGCACTTTGCCAAAAAAGGGTCATTTTTCACTGCGAAATTGAGGTGTGACCACGTTGCGTTTTGCGCCGTTTCCTGTAGCAGGCACTAGGCCGACCCACACAAGTGAGGTACCATTTTTCTCGTAAGACTTTGGGGAACGCGGGGTGGGTGGAAATTTGTGGATCCACGCAGATTCCAGAACTTTCCACCACAGAAATGTGGGGAAAATGTGTTTTTTTTGCCAATTTTTTATGTTTGCAAGGGATTCTTGGTAACAGAACCTGGTGGGAGGCAGTCAAGTCACCCCATACTGGATTACCCTGGGTGTCTAGTTTTCAAAAATGGTATAGGTTTGCTAGGTTTCCCTAGGTGCCGGCAGAGGTAGGGTTCAAAAACTACAGCAAGGCACTTTGCCAAAAAAGGGTCATTTTTCACTGTGAAATTGAGGTGTGACCACGTTGCGTTTTGTGCCGTTTCCTGTCGCAGGCACTAGGCCGACCCACACAAGTGAGGTACCATTTTTCTCGTAAGACTTTGGGGAACGCGGGGTGGGTGGAAATTTGTGGATCCACGCAGATTCCAGAACTTTCCACCACAAAAATGTGGGGAAAATGTGTTTTTTGGACAATTTTTTATGTTTGCAAGGGATTCTGGGTAACAGTACCTGGTGGGAGGCAGTCAAGTCACCCCATCCTGGATTCCCCTGGGTGTCTAGTTTTCAAAAATGTATAGGTTTGCTAGGTTTCCCTAGGTGCCGGCAGAGGTAGGGTTCAAAAACTACAGCTAGGCACTTTGCCAAAAAGGGTCATTTTTCACTGCGAAATTGAGGTGTGGCCACGTTGCGTTTTGCGCCGTTTCCTGTAGCAGGCCCTAGGCCGACCGACACAAGTGAGGTACCATTTTTCTCGTAAGACTTTGGGGAACGCGGGGTGGGTGGAAATTTGTGGATCCACGCAGATTCCAGAACTTTCCACCACAAAAATGTGGGGAAAATGTGGTTTTTTTGACAATTTTTTATGTTTGCAAGGGATTCTGGGTAACAGAACCTGGTGGGAGGCAGTCAAGTCACCCCATCCTGGATTCCCCTGGGTGTCTAGTTTTCAAAAATGTATAGGTTTGCTAGGTTTCCCTAGGTGCCGGCAGAGGTAGGGTTCAAAAACTACAGCTAGGCACTTTGCCAAAAAAGGGTCATTTTTCACTGCGAAATTGAGGTGTGACCACGTTGCGTTTTGCGCCATTTCCTGTCGCAGGCACTAGGCCGACCCACACAAGTGAGGTACCATTTTTCTCGTAAGACTTTGGGGAACGCGGGGTGGGTGGAAATTTGTGGATCCACGCAGATTCCAGAACTTTCCACCACAGAAATATGGGGAAAATGTGTTTTTTGGACAATTATTTATGTTTGCAAGGGATTCTGGGTAACAGAACCTGGTGGGAGGCAGTCAAGTCACCCCATCCTGGATTCCCCTGGGTGTCTAGTTTTCAAAAATGTATAGGTTTGCTAGGTTTCCCTAGGTGCCGGCAGAGGTAGGGTACAAAAACTACAGCTAGGCACTTTGCCAAAAAAGGGTCATTTTTCACTGCGAAATTGAGGTGTGACCGCGTTGCGTTTTGCGCCGTTTCCTGTCGCAGGCACTAGGCCGACCCTCACAAGTGAGGTACCATTTTTCTCGTAAGACTTTGGGGAACGCGGGGTGGGTGGAAATTTGTGGATCCACGCAGATTACAGAACTTTCCAACACAGAAATGTGGGGAAAATGTGGTTTTTTTGACAATTTTTTACGTTTGCAAGGGATTCTGGGTAACAGAAACTGGTGGGAGGCAGTCAAGTCACCCCATCCTGGATTTCCCTGGGTGTCTAGTTTTCAAAAATGTATAGGTTTGCTAACTTTCCCTAGGTGCCGGCAGAGCTAGGGTTCAAAAACTACAGCTAGGCACTTTGCCAAAAAAGGGTCATTTTTCACTGCGAAATAGAGGTGTGACCGCGTTGCGTTTTGCGCCGTTTCCTGTCGCAGGCACTAGGCCGACCCACACAAGTGAGGTACCATTTTTCTCGTAAGACTTTGGGGAACGCGGGGTGCATGGAAATTTGTGGATCCACGCAGATTCCAGAACTTTCCACCACAGAAATGTGGGGAAAATGTGTTTTTTTGACAATTTTTTATGTTTGCAAGGGATTCTGGGTAACAGAACCTGGTGGGAGGCAGTCAAGTCACCCCATCCTGGATTCCCCTGGGTGTCTAGTTTTCAAAAATGTATAGGTTTGCTAGGTTTCCCAAGGTGCCGGCAGAGGTAGGGTTCAAAAACTACAGCTAGGCACTTTGCCAAAAAGGGTCATTTTTCACTGCGAAATTGAGGTGTGACCACGTTGCGTTTTGCGCCGTTTCCTGTAGCAGGCACTAGGCCGACCCACACAAGTGAGGTACCATTTTTCTCGTAAGACTTTGGGGAACGCGGGGTGGGTGGAAATTTGTGGATCCACGCAGATTCCAGAACTTTCCACCACAGAAATGTGGGGAAAATGTGTTTTTTTGACAATTTTTTATGTTTGCAAGGGATTCTGGGTAACAGAACCTGGTGGGAGGCAGTCAAGTCACCCCATCCTGGATTCCCCTGGGTGTCTAGTTTTCAAAAATGTATAGGTTTGCTAGGTTTCCCTAGGTGCCGGCAGAGGTAGGGTTCAAAAACTACAGCTAGGCACTTTGCCAAAAAAGGGTCATTTTTCACTGCGAAATTGAGGTGTGACCACGTTGCGTTTTGCGCCGTTTCCTGTCGCAGGCACTAGGCCGACCCACACAAGTGAGGTACCATTTTTCTCGTAAGACTTTGGGGAACGCGGGGTGGGTGGAAATTTGTGGATCCACGCAGATTCCAGAACTTTCCACCACAGAAATATGGGGAAAATGTGTTTTTTTGACAATTATTTATGTTTGCAAGGGATTCTGGGTAACAGAACCTGGTGGGAGGCAGTCAAGTCACCCCATCCTGGATTCCCCTGGGTGTCTAGTTTTCAAAAATGTATAGGTTTGCTAGGTTTCCCTAGGTGCCGGCAGAGGTAGGGTACAAAAACTACAGCTAGGCACTTTGCCAAAAAAGGGTCATTTTTCACTGCGAAATTGAGGTGTGACCGCGTTGCGTTTTGCGCCGTTTCCTGTCGCAGGCACTAGGCCGAGCCACACAAGTGAGGTACCATTTTTCTCGTAAGACTTTGGGGAACGCGGGGTGGGTGGAAATTTGTGGATCCACGCAGATTCCAGAACTTTCCACCACAGAAATGTGTGGAAAATGTGTTTTTTGGACAATTTTTTATGTTTGCAAGGGATTCTGGGTAACAGAACCTGGTGGGAGGCAGTCAAGTCACCCCATACTGGATTACCCTGGGTGTCTAGTTTTCAAAAATGGTTAGGTTTGCTAGGTTTCCCTAAGTGCCGGCAGAGGTAGGGTTCAAAAACTACAGCAAGGCACATTGCCAAAAAAGGGTCATTTTTCACTGTGAAATTGAGGTGTGACCACGTTGCGTTTTGTGCCGTTTCCTGTCGCAGGCACTAGGCCGACCCACACAAGTGAGGTACCATTTTTCTCGTAAGACTTTGGGGAACGCGGGGTGGGTGGAAATTTGTGGATCCACGCAGATTCCAGAACTTTCCACCACAAAAATGTGGGGAAAATGTGGTTTTTTGGACAATTTTTTATGTTTGCAAGGGATTCTGGGTAACAGTACCTGGTGGGAGGCAGTCAAGTCACCCCATCCTGGATTCCCTTGGGTGTCTAGTTTTCAAAAATGTATAGGTTTGCTAGGTTTCCCTAGGTGCCGGCAGAGGTAGGGTTCAAAAACTACAGCTAGGCACTTTGCCAAAAAGGGTCATTTTTCACTGCGAAATTGAGGTGTGACCGCGTTGCGTTTTGCGCCGTTTCCTGTCGCAGGCACTAGGCCGACCCACACAAGTGAGGTACCATTTTTCTCGTAAGACTTTGGGGAACGCGGGGTGGGTGGAAATTTGTGGATCCATGCAGATTCCAGAACTTTCCACCACAGAAATGTGGGGAAAATTTGTTTTTTTGACAATTTTTTATGTTTGCAAGGGATTCTGGGTAACAGAACCTGGTGGGAGGCAGTCAAGTCACCCCATCCTGGATTCCCCTGGGTGTCTAGTTTTCAAAAATGTATAGGTTTGCTAGGTTTCCCTAGGTGCCGGCAGAGGTAGGGTTCAAAAACTACAGCTAGGCACTTTGCCAAAAAAGGGTCATTTTTCACTGCGAAATTGAGGTGTGACCGCGTTGCGTTTTGCGCCGTTTCCTGTCGCAGGCACTAGGCCGACCCACACAAGTGAGGTACCATTTTTCTCGTAAGACTTTGGGGAACGCGGGGTGGGTGGAAATTTGTGGATCCACGCAGATTCCAGAACTTTCCACCTCAGAAATGTGGGGAAAATGTGTTTTTTTTGACAATTCTTTATGTTTGCAAGGGATTCTGGGTAACAGAACCTGGTGGGAGGCAGTCAAGTCACCCCATCCTGGATTCCCCTGGGTGTCTAGTTTTCAAAAATGTATAGGTTTGCTAGGTTTCCCTAGGTGCCGGCAGAGGTAGGGTTCAAAAACTACAGCTAGGCACTTTGCCAAAAAAGGGTCATTTTTCACTGCGAAATTGAGGTGTGACCGCGTTGCGTTTTGCGCCGTTTCCTGTCGCAGGCACTAGGCCGACCCACACAAGTGAGGTACCATTTTTCTCGTAAGACTTTGGGGAACGCGGGGTGGGTGGAAATTTGTGGATCCACGCAGATTTCAGAACTTTCCACCACAAAAATGTGGGGAAAATGTGGTTTTTTGGACAATTTTTTATGTTTGCAAGGGATTCTGGGTAACAGTACCTGGTGGGAGGCAGTCAAGTCACCCCATCCTGGATTTCCCTGGGTGTCTAGTTTTCAAAAATGTATAGGTTTGCTAAGTTTCCCTAGGTGCCGGCAGAGCTAGGGTTCAAAAACTACAGCTAGGCACTTTGCCAAAAAGGGTCATTTTTCACTGCGAAATAGAGGTGTGACCGCGTTGCGTTTTGCGCCGTTTCCTGTCGCAGGCACTAGGCCGACCCACACAAGTGAGGTACCATTTTTCTCGTAAGACTTTGGGGAACGCGGGGTGGGTGGAAATTTGTGGATCCACGCAGATTCCAGAACTTTCCACCACAGAAATGTGGGGAAAATGTGTTTTTTTGGACAATTTTTTATGTTTGCAAGGGATTCTTGGTAACAGAACCTGGTGGGAGGCAGTCAAGTCACCCCATACTGGATTACCCTGGGTGTCTAGTTTTCAAAAATGTATAGGTTTGCTAGGTTTCCCTAGGTGCCGGCAGAGGTAGGGTTCAAAAACTACAGCTAGGCACTTTGCCAAAAAAGGGTCATTTTTCACTGCGAAATTGAGGTGTGGCCACGTTGCGTTTTGCGCCGTTTCCTGTAGCAGGCCCTAGGCCGACCGACACAAGTGAGGTACCATTTTTCTCGTAAGACTTTGGGGAACGCGGGGTGGGTGGAAATTTGTGGATCCACGCAGATTCCAGAACTTTCCACCACAGAAATGTGGGGAAAATGTGGTTTTTTGACAATTTTTTATGTTTGCAAGGGATTCTGGGTAACAGAACCTGGTGGGAGGCAGTCAAGTCACCCCATCCTGGATTCCCCTGGGTGTCTAGTTTTCAAAAATGTATAGGTTTGCTAGGTTTCCCTAGGTGCCGGCAGAGGTAGGGTTCAAAAACTACAGCTAGGCACTTTGCCAAAAAAGGGTCATTTTTCACTGCGAAATTGAGGTGTGACCACGTTGCGTTTTGCGCCGTTTCCTGTCGCAGGCACTAGGCCGACCCACACAAGTGAGGTACCATTTTTCTCGTAAGACTTTGGGGAACGCGGGGTGGGTGGAAATTTGTGGATCCACGCAGATTCCAGAACTTTCCACCACAGAAATATGGGGAAAATGTGTTTTTTGGACAATTATTTATGTTTGCAAGGGATTCTGGTAACAGAACCTGGTGGGAGGCAGTCAAGTCACCCCATCCTGGATTCCCCTGGGTGTCTAGTTTTCAAAAATGTATAGGTTTGCTAGGTTTCCCTAGGTGCCGGCAGAGGTAGGGTACAAAAACTACAGCTAGGCACTTTGCCAAAAAAGGGTCATTTTTCACTGCGAAATTGAGGTGTGACCGCGTTGCGTTTTGCGCCGTTTCCTGTCGCAGGCACTAGGCCGACCCACACAAGTGAGGTACCATTTTTCTCGTAAGACTTTGGGGAACGCGGGGTGGGTGGAAATTTGTGGATCCACGCAGATTACAGAACTTTCCAACACAGAAATGTGGGGAAAATGTGGTTTTTTTGACAATTTTTTACGTTTGCAAGGGATTCTGGGTAACAGAAACTGGTGGGAGGCAGTCAAGTCACCCCATCCTGGATTTCCCTGGGTGTCTAGTTTTCAAAAATGTATAGGTTTGCTAAGTTTCCCTAGGTGCCGGCAGAGCTAGGGTTCAAAAACTACAGCTAGGCACTTTGCCAAAAAAGGGTCATTTTTCACTGCGAAATAGAGGTGTGACCGCGTTGCGTTTTGCGCCGTTTCCTGTCGCAGGCACTAGGCCGACCCACACAAGTGAGGTACCATTTTTCTCGTAAGACTTTGGGGAACGCGGGGTGCATGGAAATTTGTGGATCCACGCAGATTCCAGAACTTTCCACCACAGAAATGTGGGGAAAATGTGTTTTTTTGACAATTTTTTATGTTTGCAAGGGATTCTGGGTAACAGAACCTGGTGGGAGGCAGTCAAGTCACCCCATCCTGGATTCCCCTGGGTGTCTAGTTTTCAAAAATGTATAGGTTTGCTAGGTTTCCCAAGGTGCCGGCAGAGGTAGGGTTCAAAAACTACAGCTAGGCACTTTGCCAAAAAAGGGTCATTTTTCACTGCGAAATTGAGGTGTGACCACGTTGCGTTTTGCGCCGTTTCCTGTAGCAGGCACTAGGCCGACCCACACAAGTGAGGTACCATTTTTCTCGTAAGACTTTGGGGAACGCGGGGTGGGTGGAAATTTGTGGATCCACGCAGATTCCAGAACTTTCCACCACAGAAATGTGGGGAAAATGTGTTTTTTTTGAAAATTTTTTATGTTTGCAAGGGATTCTTGGTAACAGAACCTGGTGGGAGGCAGTCAAGTCACCCCATACTGGATTACCCTGGGTGTCTAGTTTTCAAAAATGGTTAGGTTTGCTAGGTTTCCCTAGGTGCCGGCAGAGGTAGGGTTCAAAAACTACAGCAAGGCACTTTGCCAAAAAAGGATCATTTTTCACTGTGAAATTGAGGTGTGACCACGTTGCGTTTTGTGCCGTTTCCTGTCGCAGGCACTAGGCCGACCCACACAAGTGAGGTACCATTTTTCTCGTAAGACTTTGGGGAACGCGGGGTGGGTGGAAATTTGTGGATCCACGCAGATTCCAGAACTTTCCACCACAAAAATGTGGGGAAAATGTGTTTTTTGGACAATTTTTTATGTTTGCAAGGGATTCTGGGTAACAGTACCTGGTGGGAGGCAGTCAAGTCACCCCATCCTGGATTCCCCTGGGTGTCTAGTTTTCAAAAATGTATAGGTTTGCTAGGTTTCCCTAGGTGCCGGCAGAGGTAGGGTTCAAAAACTACAGCTAGGCACTTTGCCAAAAAAGGGTCATTTTTCACTGCGAAATTGAGGTGTGGCCACGTTGCGTTTTGCGCCGTTTCCTGTAGCAGGCCCTAGGCCGACCGACACAAGTGAGGTACCATTTTTCTCGTAAGACTTTGGGGAACGCGGGGTGGGTGGAAATTTGTGGATCCACACAGATTCCAGAACTTTCCACCACAGAAATGTGGGGAAAATGTGGTTTTTTTGACAATTTTTTATGTTTGCAAGGGATTCTGGGTAACAGAACCTGGTGGGAGGCAGTCAAGTCACCCCATCCTGGATTCCCCTGGGTGTCTAGTTTTCAAAAATGTATAGGTTTGCTAGGTTTCCCTAGGTGCCGGCAGAGGTAGGGTTCAAAAACTACAGCTAGGCACTTTGCCAAAAAAGGGTCATTTTTCACTGCGAAATTGAGGTGTGACCACGTTGCGTTTTGCGCCGTTTCCTGTCGCAGGCACTAGGCCGACCCACACAAGTGAGGTACCATTTTTCTCGTAAGACTTTGGGGAACGCGGGGTGGGTGGAAATTTGTGGATCCACGCAGATTCCAGAACTTTCCACCACAGAAATATGGGGAAAATGTGTTTTTTGGACAATTATTTATGTTTGCAAGGGATTCTGGTAACAGAACCTGGTGGGAGGCAGTCAAGTCACCCCATCCTGGATTCCCCTGGGTGTCTAGTTTTCAAAAATGTATAGGTTTGCTAGGTTTCCCTAGGTGCCGGCAGAGGTAGGGTACAAAAACTACAGCTAGGCACTTTGCCAAAAAGGGTCATTTTTCACTGCGAAATTGAGGTGTGACCGCGTTGCGTTTTGCGCCGTTTCCTGTCGCAGGCACTAGGCCGACCCACACAAGTGAGGTACCATTTTTCTCGTAAGACTTTGGGGAACGCGGGGTGGGTGGAAATTTGTGGATCCACGCAGATTACAGAACTTTCCAACACAGAAATGTGGGGAAAATGTGGTTTTTTTGACAATTTTTTACGTTTGCAAGGGATTCTGGGTAACAGAAACTGGTGGGAGGCAGTCAAGTCACCCCATCCTGGATTTCCCTGGGTGTCTAGTTTTCAAAAATGTATAGGTTTGCTAAGTTTCCCTAGGTGCCGGCAGAGCTAGGGTTCAAAAACTACAGCTAGGCACTTTGCCAAAAAAGGGTCATTTTTCACTGCGAAATAGAGGTGTGACCGCGTTGCGTTTTGCGCCGTTTCCTGTCGCAGGCACTAGGCCGACCCACACAAGTGAGGTACCATTTTTCTCGTAAGACTTTGGGGAACGCGGGGTGCATGGAAATTTGTGGATCCACGCAGATTCCAGAACTTTCCACCACAGAAATGTGGGGAAAATGTGTTTTTTTGACAATTTTTTATGTTTGCAAGGGATTCTGGGTAACAGAACCTGGTGGGAGGCAGTCAAGTCACCCCATCCTGGATTCCCCTGGGTGTCTAGTTTTCAAAAATGTATAGGTTTGCTAGGTTTCCCAAGGTGCCGGCAGAGGTAGGGTTCAAAAACTACAGCTAGGCACTTTGCCAAAAAGGGTCATTTTTCACTGCGAAATTGAGGTGTGACCACGTTGCGTTTTGCGCCGTTTCCTGTAGCAGGCACTAGGCCGACCCACACAAGTGAGGTACCATTTTTCTCGTAAGACTTTGGGGAACGCGGGGTGGGTGGAAATTTGTGGATCCACGCAGATTCCAGAACTTTCCACCACAGAAATGTGGGGAAAATGTGTTTTTTTGACAATTTTTTATGTTTGCAAGGGATTCTGGGTAACAGAACCTGGTGGGAGGCAGTCAAGTCACCCCATCCTGGATTCCCCTGGGTGTCTAGTTTTCAAAAATGTATAGGTTTGCTAGGTTTCCCTAAGTGCCGGCAGAGGTAGGGTTCAAAAACTACAGCTAGGCACTTTGCCAAAAAAGGGTCATTTTTCACTGCGAAATTGAGGTGTGACCACGTTGCGTTTTGCGCCGTTTCCTGTCGCAGGCACTAGGCCGACCCACACAAGTGAGGTACCATTTTTCTCGTAAGACTTTGGGGAACGCGGGGTGGGTGGAAATTTGTGGATCCACGCAGATTCCAGAACTTTCCACCACAGAAATATGGGGAAAATGTGTTTTTTTTACAATTATTTATGTTTGCAAGGGATTCTGGGTAACAGAACCTGGTGGGAGGCAGTCAAGTCACCCCATCCTGGATTCCCCTGGGTGTCTAGTTTTCAAAAATGTATAGGTTTGCTAGGTTTCCCTAGGTGCCGGCAGAGGTAGGGTACAAAAACTACAGCTAGGCACTTTGCCAAAAAAGGGTCATTTTTCACTGCGAAATTGAGGTGTGACCGCGTTGCGTTTTGCGCCGTTTTCCTGTCGCAGGCACTAGGCCGAGCCACACAAGTGAGGTACCATTTTTCTCGTAAGACTTTGGGGAACGCGGGGTGGGTGGAAATTTGTGGATCCACGCAGATTCCAGAACTTTCCACCACAGAAATGTGTGGAAAATGTGTTTTTTTGGACAATTTTTTATGTTTGCAAGGGATTCTGGGTAACAGAACCTGGTGGGAGGCAGTCAAGTCACCCCATACTGGATTACCCTGGGTGTCTAGTTTTCAAAAATGGTTAGGTTTGCTAGGTTTCCCTAGGTGCCGGCAGAGGTAGGGTTAAAAAACTACAGCAAGGCACATTGCCAAAAAAGGGTCATTTTTCACTGTGAAATTGAGGTGTGACCACGTTGCGTTTTGTGCCGTTTCCTGTCGCAGGCACTAGGCCGACCCACACAAGTGAGGTACCATTTTTCTCGTAAGACTTTGGGGAACGCGGGGTGGGTGGAAATTTGTGGATCCACGCAGATTCCAGAACTTTCCACCACAAAAATGTGGGGAAAATGTGGTTTTTTGGACAATTTTTTATGTTTGCAAGGGATTCTGGGTAACAGTACCTGGTGGGAGGCAGTCAAGTCACCCCATCCTGGATTCCCCTGGGTGTCTAGTTTTCAAAAATGTATAGGTTTGCTAGGTTTCCCTAGGTGCCGGCAGAGGTAGGGTTCAAAAACTACAGCTAGGCACTTTGCCAAAAAAGGGTCATTTTTCACTGCGAAATTGAGGTGTGACCGCGTTGCGTTTTGCGCCGTTTCCTGTCGCAGGCACTAGGCCGACCCACACAAGTGAGGTACCATTTTTCTCGTAAGACTTTGGGGAACGCGGGGTGGGTGGAAATTTGTGGATCCATGCAGATTCCAGAACTTTCCACCACAGAAATGTGGGGAAAATGTGTTTTTTTTGACAATTTTTTATGTTTGCAAGGGATTCTGGGTAACAGAACCTGGTGGGAGGCAGTCAAGTCACCCCATCCTGGATTCCCCTGGGTGTCTAGTTTTCAAAAATGTATAGGTTTGCTAGGTTTCCCTAGGTGCCGGCAGAGGTAGGGTTCAAAAACTACAGCTAGGCACTTTGCCAAAAAAGGGTCATTTTTCACTGCGAAATTGAGGTGTGACCGCGTTGCGTTTTGCGCCGTTTCCTGTCGCAGGCACTAGGCCGACCCACACAAGTGAGGTACCATTTTTCTCGTAAGACTTTGGGGAACGCGGGGTGGGTGGAAATTTGTGGATCCACGCAGATTCCAGAACTTTCCACCTCAGAAATGTGGGGAAAATGTGTTTTTTTTGACAATTCTTTATGTTTGCAAGGGATTCTGGGTAACAGAACCTGGTGGGAGGCAGTCAAGTCACCCCATCCTGGATTTCCCTGGGTGTCTAGTTTTCAAAAATGTATAGGTTTGCTAAGTTTCCCTAGGTGCCGGCAGAGCTAGGGTTCAAAAACTACAGCTAGGCACTTTGCCAAAAAAGGGTCATTTTTCACTGCGAAATAGAGGTGTGACCGCGTTGCGTTTTGCGCCGTTTCCTGTCGCAGGCACTAGGCCGACCCACACAAGTGAGGTACCATTTTTCTCGTAAGACTTTGGGGAACGCGGGGTGGGTGGAAATTTGTGGATCCACGCAGATTCCAGAACTTTCCACCACAGAAATGTGGGGAAAATGTGTTTTTTTGGACAATTTTTTATGTTTGCAAGGGATTCTTGGTAACAGAACCTGGTGGGAGGCAGTCAAGTCACCCCATACTGGATTACCCTGGGTGTCTAGTTTTCAAAAATGGTTAGGTTTGCTAGGTTTCCCTAGGTGCCGGCAGAGGTAGGGTTCAAAAACTACAGCAAGGCACTTTGCCAAAAAAGGGTCATTTTTCACTGTGAAATTGAGGTGTGACCACGTTGCGTTTTGTGCCGTTTCCTGTCGCAGGCACTAGGCCGACCCACACAAGTGAGGTACCATTTTTCTCGTAAGACTTTGGGGAACGCGGGGTGGGTGGAAATTTGTGGATCCACGCAGATTCCAGAACTTTCCACCACAAAAATGTGGGGAAAATGTGTTTTTTGGACAATTTTTTATGTTTGCAAGGGATTCTGGGTAACAGTACCTGGTGGGAGGCAGTCAAGTCACCCCATCCTGGATTCCCCTGGGTGTCTAGTTTTCAAAAATGTATAGGTTTGCTAGGTTTCCCTAGGTGCCGGCAGAGGTAGGGTTCAAAAACTACAGCTAGGCACTTTGCCAAAAAAGGGTCATTTTTCACTGCGAAATTGAGGTGTGGCCACGTTGCGTTTTGCGCCGTTTCCTGTAGCAGGCCCTAGGCCGACCGACACAAGTGAGGTACCATTTTTCTCGTAAGACTTTGGGGAACGCGGGGTGGGTGGAAATTTGTGGATCCACGCAGATTCCAGAACTTTCCACCACAGAAATGTGGGGAAAATGTGGTTTTTTTGACAATTTTTTATGTTTGCAAGGGATTCTGAGTAACAGAACCTGGTGGGAGGCAGTCAAGTCACCCCATCCTGGATTCCCCTGGGTGTCTAGTTTTCAAAAATGTATAGGTTTGCTAGGTTTCCCTAGGTGCCGGCAGAGGTAGGGTTCAAAAACTACAGCTAGGCACTTTGCCAAAAAAGGGTCATTTTTCACTGCGAAATTGAGGTGTGACCACGTTGCGTTTTGCGCCGTTTCCTGTCGCAGGCACTAGGCCGACCCACACAAGTGAGGTACCATTTTTCTCGTAAGACTTTGGGGAACGCGGGGTGGGTGGAAATTTGTGGATCCACGCAGATTCCAGAACTTTCCACCACAGAAATATGGGGAAAATGTGTTTTTTTGGACAATTATTTATGTTTGCAAGGGATTCTGGTAACAGAACCTGGTGGGAGGCAGTCAAGTCACCCCATCCTGGATTCCCCTGGGTGTCTAGTTTTCAAAAATGTATAGGTTTGCTAGGTTTCCCTAGGTGCCGGCAGAGGTAGGGTACAAAAACTACAGCTAGGCACTTTGCCAAAAAAGGGTCATTTTTCACTGCGAAATTGAGGTGTGACCGCGTTGCGTTTTGCGCCGTTTCCTGTCGCAGGCACTAGGCCGACCCACACAAGTGAGGTACCATTTTTCTCGTAAGACTTTGGGGAACGCGGGGTGGGTGGAAATTTGTGGATCCACGCAGATTACAGAACTTTCCAACACAGAAATGTGGGGAAAATGTGGTTTTTTTGACAATTTTTTACGTTTGCAAGGGATTCTGGGTAACAGAAACTGGTGGGAGGCAGTCAAGTCACCCCATCCTGGATTTCCCTGGGTGTCTAGTTTTCAAAAATGTATAGGTTTGCTAAGTTTCCCTAGGTGCCGGCAGAGCTAGGGTTCAAAAACTACAGCTAGGCACTTTGCCAAAAAAGGGTCATTTTTCACTGCGAAATAGAGGTGTGACCGCGTTGCGTTTTGCGCCGTTTCCTGTCGCAGGCACTAGGCCGACCCACACAAGTGAGGTACCATTTTTCTCGTAAGACTTTGGGGAACGCGGGGTGCATGGAAATTTGTGGATCCACGCAGATTCCAGAACTTTCCACCACAGAAATGTGGGGAAAATGTGTTTTTTTGACAATTTTTTATGTTTGCAAGGGATTCTGGGTAACAGAACCTGGTGGGAGGCAGTCAAGTCACCCCATCCTGGATTCCCCTGGGTGTCTAGTTTTCAAAAATGTATAGGTTTGCTAGGTTTCCCAAGGTGCCGGCAGAGGTAGGGTTCAAAAACTACAGCTAGGCACTTTGCCAAAAAAGGGTCATTTTTCACTGCGAAATTGAGGTGTGACCACGTTGCGTTTTGCGCCGTTTCCTGTAGCAGGCACTAGGCCGACCCACACAAGTGAGGTACCATTTTTCTCGTAAGACTTTGGGGAACGCGGGGTGGGTGGAAATTTGTGGATCCACGCAGATTCCAGAACTTTCCACCACAGAAATGTGGGGAAAATGTGTTTTTTTTGACAATTTTTTATGTTTGCAAGGGATTCTGGGTAACAGAACCTGGTGGGAGGCAGTCAAGTCACCCCATCCTGGATTCCCCTGGGTGTCTAGTTTTCAAAAATGTATAGGTTTGCTAGGTTTCCCTAGGTGCCGGCAGAGGTAGGGTTCAAAAACTACAGCTAGGCACTTTGCCAAAAAAGGGTCATTTTTCACTGCGAAATTGAGGTGTGACCACGTTGCGTTTTGCGCCGTTTCCTGTCGCAGGCACTAGGCCGACCCACACAAGTGAGGTACCATTTTTCTCGTAAGACTTTGGGGAACGCGGGTGGGTGGAAATTTGTGGATCCACGCAGATTCCAGAACTTTCCACCACAGAAATATGGGGAAAATGTGTTTTTTTTTTACAATTATTTATGTTTGCAAGGGATTCTGGGTAACAGAACCTGGTGGGAGGCAGTCAAGTCACCCCATCCTGGATTCCCCTGGGTGTCTAGTTTTCAAAAATGTATAGGTTTGCTAGGTTTCCCTAGGTGCCGGCAGAGGTAGGGTACAAAAACTACAGCTAGGCACTTTGCCAAAAAAGGGTCATTTTTCACTGCGAAATTGAGGTGTGACCGCGTTGCGTTTTGCGCCGTTTTCCTGTCGCAGGCACTAGGCCGAGCCACACAAGTGAGGTACCATTTTTCTCGTAAGACTTTGGGGAACGCGGGGTGGGTGGAAATTTGTGGATCCACGCAGATTCCAGAACTTTCCACTACAGAAATGTGTGGAAAATGTGTTTTTTTGGACAATTTTTTATGTTTGCAAGGGATTCTGGGTAACAGAACCTGGTGGGAGGCAGTCAAGTCACCCCATACTGGATTACCCTGGGTGTCTAGTTTTCAAAAATGGTTAGGTTTGCTAGGTTTCCCTAGGTGCCGGCAGAGGTAGGGTTAAAAACTACAGCAAGGCACATTGCCAAAAAGGGTCATTTTTCACTGTGAAATTGAGGTGTGACCACGTTGCGTTTTGTGCCGTTTCCTGTCGCAGGCACTAGGCCGACCCACACAAGTGAGGTACCATTTTTCTCGTAAGACTTTGGGGAACGCGGGGTGGGTGGAAATTTGTGGATCCACGCAGATTCCAGAACTTTCCACCACAAAAATGTGGGGAAAATGTGGTTTTTTGGACAATTTTTTATGTTTGCAAGGGATTCTGGGTAACAGTACCTGGTGGGAGGCAGTCAAGTCACCCCATCCTGGATTCCCCTGGGTGTCTAGTTTTCAAAAATGTATAGGTTTGCTAGGTTTCCCTAGGTGCCGGCAGAGGTAGGGTTCAAAAACTACAGCTAGGCACTTTGCCAAAAAAGGGTCATTTTTCACTGCGAAATTGAGGTGTGACCGCGTTGCGTTTTGCGCCGTTTCCTGTCGCAGGGACTAGGCCGACCCACACAAGTGAGGTACCATTTTTCTCGTAAGACTTTGGGGAACGCGGGGTGGGTGGAAATTTGTGGATCCATGCAGATTCCAGAACTTTCCACCACAGAAATGTGGGGAAAATGTGTTTTTTTTGACAATTTTTATGTTTGCAAGGGATTCTGGGTAACAGAACCTGGTGGGAGGCAGTCAAGTCACCCCATCCTGGATTCCCCTGGGTGTCTAGTTTTCAAAAATGTATAGGTTTGCTAGGTTTCCCTAGGTGCCGGCAGAGGTAGGGTTCAAAAACTACAGCTAGGCACTTTGCCAAAAAAGGGTCATTTTTCACTGCGAAATTGAGGTGTGACCGCGTTGCGTTTTGCGCCGTTTCCTGTCGCAGGCACTAGGCCGACCCACACAAGTGAGGTACCATTTTTCTCGTAAGACTTTGGGGAACGCGGGGTGGGTGGAAATTTGTGGATCCACGCAGATTCCAGAACTTTCCACCTCAGAAATGTGGGGAAAATGTGTTTTTTTGACAATTCTTTATGTTTGCAAGGGATTCTGGGTAACAGAACCTGGTGGGAGGCAGTCAAGTCACCCCATCCTGGATTTCCCTGGGTGTCTAGTTTTCAAAAATGTATAGGTTTGCTAAGTTTCCCTAGGTGCCGGCAGAGCTAGGGTTCAAAAACTACAGCTAGGCACTTTGCCAAAAAAGGGTCATTTTTCACTGCGAAATAGAGGTGTGACCGCGTTGCGTTTTGCGCCGTTTCCTGTCGCAGGCACTAGGCCGACCCACACAAGTGAGGTACCATTTTTCTCGTAAGACATTGGGGAACGCGGGGTGGGTGGAAATTTGTGGATCCACGCAGATTCCAGAACTTTCCACCACAGAAATGTGGGGAAAATGTGTTTTTTTGGACAATTTTTTATGTTTGCAAGGGATTCTTGGTAACAGAACCTGGTGGGAGGCAGTCAAGTCACCCCATACTGGATTACCCTGGGTGTCTAGTTTTCAAAAATGGTTAGGTTTGCTAGGTTTCCCTAGGTGCCGGCAGAGGTAGGGTTCAAAAACTACAGCAAGGCACTTTGCCAAAAAAGGGTCATTTTTCACTGTGAAATTGAGGTGTGACCACGTTGCGTTTTGTGCCGTTTCCTGTCACAGGCACTAGGCCGACCCACACAAGTGAGGTACCATTTTTCTCGTAAGACTTTGGGGAACGCGGGGTGGGTGGAAATTTGTGGATCCACGCAGATTCCAGAACTTTCCACCACAAAAATGTGGGGAAAATGTGTTTTTTGGACAATTTTTTATGTTTGCAAGGGATTCTGGGTAACAGTACCTGGTGGGAGGCAGTCAAGTCACCCCATCCTGGATTCCCCTGGGTGTCTAGTTTTCAAAAATGTATAGGTTTGCTAGGTTTCCCTAGGTGCCGGCAGAGGTAGGGTTCAAAAACTACAGCTAGGCACTTTGCCAAAAAAGGGTCATTTTTCACTGCGAAATTGAGGTGTGGCCACGTTGCGTTTTGCGCCGTTTCCTGTAGCAGGCCCTAGGCCGACCGACACAAGTGAGGTACCATTTTTCTCGTAAGACTTTGGGGAACGCGGGGTGGGTGGAAATTTGTGGATCCACGCAGATTCCAGAACTTTCCACCACAGAAATGTGGGGAAAATGTGTTTTTTTTGACACTTTTTTATGTTTGCAAGGGATTCTGAGTAACAGAACCTGGTGGGAGGCAGTCAAGTCACCCCATCCTGGATTCCCCTGGGTGTCTAGTTTTCAAAAATGTATAGGTTTGCTAGGTTTCCCTAGGTGCCGGCAGAGGTAGGGTTCAAAAACTACAGCTAGGCACTTTGCCAAAAAAGGGTCATTTTTCACTGCAAAATTGAGGTGTGACCACGTTGCGTTTTGCGCCGTTTCCTGTCGCAGGCACTAGGCCGACCCACACAAGTGAGGTACCATTTTTCTCGTAAGACTTTGGGGAACGCGGGGTGCGTGGAAATTTGTGGATCCACGCAGATTCCAGAACTTTCCACCACAGAAATGTGGGGAAAATGTGTTTTTTTGACAATTTTTTATGTTTGCAAGGGATTCTGGGTAACAGAACCTGGTGGGAGGCAGTCAAGTCACCCCATCCTGGATTCCCCTGGGTGTCTAGTTTTCAAAAATGTATAGGTTTGCTAGGTTTCCCAAGGTGCCGGCAGAGGTAGGGTTCAAAAACTACAGCTAGGCACTTTGCCAAAAAAGGGTCATTTTTCACTGCGAAATTGAGGTGTGACCACGTTGCGTTTTGCGCCGTTTCCTGTTGCAGGCACTAGGCCGACCCACACAAGTGAGGTACCATTTTTCTCGTAAGACTTTGGGGAACGCGGGGTGGGTGGAAATTTGTGGATCCACGCAGATTCCAGAACTTTCCACCACAGAAATGTGGGGAAAATGTGTTTTTTTGACAATTTTTTATGTTTGCAAGGGATTCTGGGTAACAGAACCTGGTGGGAGGCAGTCAAGTCACCCCATCCTGGATTCCCCTGGGTGTCTAGTTTTCAAAAATGTATAGGTTTGCTAGGTTTCCCTAGGTGCCGGCAGAGGTAGGGTTCAAAAACTACAGCTAGGCACTTTGCCAAAAAAGGTCATTTTTCACTGCGAAATTGAGGTGTGACCACGTTGCGTTTTGCGCCGTTTCCTGTCGCAGGCACTAGGCCGACCCACACAAGTGAGGTACCATTTTTCTCGTAAGACTTTGGGGAACGCGGGGTGGGTGGAAATTTGTGGATCCACGCAGATTTCAGAACTTTCCACCACAAAAATGTGGGGAAAATGTGGTTTTTTGGACAATTTTTTATGTTTGCAAGGGATTCTGGGTAACAGTACCTGGTGGGAGGCAGTCAAGTCACCCCATCCTGGATTTCCCTGGGTGTCTAGTTTTCAAAAATGTATAGGTTTGCTAAGTTTCCCTAGGTGCCGGCAGAGCTAGGGTTCAAAAACTACAGCTAGGCACTTTGCCAAAAAAGGGTCATTTTTCACTGCGAAATAGAGGTGTGACCGCGTTGCGTTTTGCGCCGTTTCCTGTCGCAGGCACTAGGCCGACCCACACAAGTGAGGTACCATTTTTCTCGTAAGACTTTGGGGAACGCGGGGTGGGTGGAAATTTGTGGATCCACGCAGATTCCAGAACTTTCCACCACAGAAATGTGGGGAAAATGTGTTTTTTTGGACAATTTTTTATGTTTGCAAGGGATTCTTGGTAACAGAACCTGGTGGGAGGCAGTCAAGTCACCCCATCCTGGATTCCCCTGGGTGTCTAGTTTTCAAAAATGTATAGGTTTGCTAGGTTTCCCTAGGTGCCGGCAGAGGTAGGGTTCAAAAACTACAGCTAGGCACTTTGCCAAAAAGGTCATTTTTCACTGCGAAATTGAGGTGTGACCACGTTGCGTTTTGCGCCGTTTCCTGTCGCAGGCACTAGGCCGACCCACACAAGTGAGGTACCATTTTTCTCGTAAGACTTTGGGGAACGCGGGGTGGGTGGAAATTTGTGGATCCACGCAGATTCCAGAACTTTCCACCACAGAAATATGGGGAAAATGTGTTTTTTTTACAATTATTTATGTTTGCAAGGGATTCTGGGTAACAGAACCTGGTGGGAGGCAGTCAAGTCACCCCATCCTGGATTCCCCTGGGTGTCTAGTTTTCAAAAATGTATAGGTTTGCTAGGTTGTCCTAGGTGCCGGCAGAGGTAGGGTACAAAAACTACAGCTAGGCACTTTGCCAAAAAAGGGTCATTTTTCACTGCGAAATTGAGGTGTGACCGCGTTGCGTTTTGCGCCGTTTCCTGTCGCAGGCACTAGGCCGAGCCACACAAGTGAGGTACCATTTTTCTCGTAAGACTTTGGGGAACGCGGGGTGGGTGGAAATTTGTGGATCCACGCAGATTCCAGAACTTTCCACCACAGAAATGTGTGGAAAATGTGTTTTTTTGGACAATTTTTTATGTTTGCAAGGGATTCTGGGTAACAGAACCTGGTGGGAGGCAGTCAAGTCACCCCATACTGGATTACCCTGGGTGTCTAGTTTTCAAAAATGGTTAGGTTTGCTAGGTTTCCCTAGGTGCCGGCAGAGGTAGGGTTAAAAAACTACAGCAAGGCACATTGCCAAAAAAGGGTCATTTTTCACTGTGAAATTGAGGTGTGACCACGTTGCGTTTTGTGCCGTTTCCTGTCGCAGGCACTAGGCCGACCCACACAAGTGAGGTACCATTTTTCTCGTAAGACTTTGGGGAACGCGGGGTGGGTGGAAATTTGTGGATCCACGCAGATTCCAGAACTTTCCACCACAAAAATGTGGGGAAAATGTGGTTTTTGGACAATGTTTTATGTTTGCAAGGGATTCTGGGTAACAGTACCTGGTGGGAGGCAGTCAAGTCACCCCATCCTGGATTCCCCTGGGTGTCTAGTTTTCAAAAATGTATAGGTTTGCTAGGTTTCCCTAGGTGCCGGCAGAGCTAGGGTTCAAAAACTACAGCTAGGCACTTTGCCAAAAAAGGGTCATTTTTCACTGCGAAATTGAGGTGTGACCACGTTGCGTTTTGCGCCGTTTCCTGTCGTAGGCACTAGGCCGACCCACACAAGTGAGGTACCATTTTTCTCGTAAGACTTTGGGGGACGCGGGGTGGGTGGAAATTTGTGGATCCACGCAGATTCCAGAACTTTCCACCACAGAAATGTGGGGAAAATGTGTTTTTTTGACAATTTTTTATGTTTGCAAGGGATTCTGGGTAACAGAACCTGGTGGGAGGCAGTCAAGTCACCCCATCCTGGATTCCCCTGGATGTCTAGTTTTCAAAAATGTATAGGTTTGCTAGGTTTTCCTAGGTGCCGGCAGAGGTAGGGTTCAAAAACTACAGCTAGGCACTTTGCCAAAAAAGGGTCATTTTTCACTGCGAAATTGAGGTGTGACCGCGTTGCGTTTTGCGCCGTTTCCTGTCGCAGGCACTAGGCCGACCCACACAAGTGAGGTACCATTTTTCTCGTAAGACTTTGGGGAACGCGGGTGGGTGGAAATTTGTGGATCCATGCAGATTCCAGAACTTTCCACCACAGAAATGTGGGGAAAATGTGTTTTTTTTGACAATTTTTTATGTTTGCAAGGGATTCTGGGTAACAGAACCTGGTGGGAGGCAGTCAAGTCACCCCATCCTGGATTCCCCTGGGTGTCTAGTTTTCAAAAATGTATAGGTTTGCTAGGTTTCCCTAGGTGCCGGCAGAGGTAGGGTTCAAAAACTACAGCTAGGCACTTTGCCAAAAAAGGGTCATTTTTCACTGCGAAATTGAGGTGTGACCGCGTTGCGTTTTGCGCCGTTTCCTGTCGCAGGCACTAGGCCGACCCACACAAGTGAGGTACCATTTTTCTCGTAAGACTTTGGGGAACGCGGGGTGGGTGGAAATTTGTGGATCCACGCAGATTCCAGAACTTTCCACCTCAGAAATGTGGGGAAAATGTGTTTTTTTGACAATTCTTTATGTTTGCAAGGGATTCTGGGTAACAGAACCTGGTGGGAGGCAGTCAAGTCACCCCATCCTGGATTCCCCTGGGTGTCTAGTTTTCAAAAATGTATAGGTTTGCTAGGTTTCCCTAGGTGCCGGCAGAGGTAGGGTTCAAAAACTACAGCTAGGCACTTTGCCAAAAAAGGGTCATTTTTCACTGCGAAATTGAGGTGTGACCGCGTTGCGTTTTGCGCCGTTTCCTGTCGCAGGCACTAGGCCGACCCACACAAGTGAGGTACCATTTTTCTCGTAAGACTTTGGGGAACGCGGGGTGGGTGGAAATTTGTGGATCCACGCAGATTCCAGAACTTTCCACCACAGAAATGTGGGGAAAATGTGTTTTTTTTTACAATTCTTTATGTTTGCAAGGGATTCTGGGTAACAGAACCTGGTGGGAGGCAGTCAAGTCACCCCATCCTGGATTCCCCTGGGTGTCTAGTTTTCAAAAATGTATAGGTTTGCTAGGTTTCCCTAGGTGCCGGCAGAGGTAGGGTTCAAAAACTACAGCTAGGCACTTTGCCAAAAAAGGGTCATTTTTCACTGCGAAATTGAGGTGTGACCGCGTTGCGTTTTGCGCCGTTTCCTGTCGCAGGCACTAGGCCGACCCACACAAGTGAGTTACCATTTTTCTCGTAAGACTTTGGGGAACGCGGGGTGGGTGGAAATTTGTGGATCCACGCAGATTCCAGAACTTTCCACCACAGAAATGTGGGGAAAATGTGGTTTTTTTGACAATTTTTTATGTTTGCAAGGGATTCTGGGTAACAGAACCTGGTGGGAGGCAGTCAAGTCACCCCATCCTGGAGTCCCCTGGGTGTCTAGTTTTCAAAAATGTATAGGTTTGCTAGGTTTCCCTACGTGCCGGCAGAGGTAGGGTTCAAAAACTACACCTAGGCACTTTGCAAAAAAAGGGTAATTTTTCATTGTGAAAATGTGGTACGTCCACGTTGCATTTTGAGCCATTTCCTGTTGTGGGCACAAGGGCTACTCACACAAGTGAGGTACCATTTTTATCGAGAGACTTAGGGTAACACAGAATTGTAGAGCAACTGTTATTACCTATTGACTTTCGATGCATTTCTGCCTTCCAAATGAAAGACAATGTGTAAAAAATAAGTCATTTTGAAAAATGACCTATAATTCTTATGCTAGTATGGGTCTTCCCAATTTCGGAAATGTGCAAATATCTACTGTTTCTAAAATCTACATTTTGTTCCCATTTCAGAAATACATAGGTGTCTTTCATAACAATTTTTCCATGTATACATTTTCCCAAAATAATTGCTATATACCCGGTACTTAAAAAAAATCATTGCAAGATGTTGCTCAATTATTGGCTCTGGGTTCGTCGGGTTCTTGGTGAACCTACAAGTCCTATATATCCCCACAACCAGAAAGGTCCAGCGGATATAACAGTGTATTGCCTTCAAATAGATGTCATAATTAGAAGAAGTTACAGGTGAAAACGTTGACACAAATGACTGTTTTTTTCAACTAATTTTCAATTTTTCCTTTATTTAACTGTTAGTTTCTATAAGGAAAACTTTAAGGATCTACACAAATGACCCCTTGCTGAATTCAGAATTTTGTCTACTTTTCGTAAATGTATGGCTTTCCAGGATCCATTATTGGTTTCATACCCATTTCTACCATTAACTGGAAGGAGGTTGAAAGCACAAAAAATAGCAAAAATAGGCGATGTCCCAGAAAAATGCCAAAACTGTGTAAAGAAAGTTGGTTTTCTGACAAAAGTCTGCTTGTCCCTGAAAGCTGGGAAGATGGTGATTTCATCCCCACACCCCCTTTTTGATGCCATTTGCAGGGAAAAATCAAGACGCTTTCATCTGTAGCCCTTTTTTGCCTTTTTCCAAAAAAAAACCAAAATTTAGCTGTATTTTGACTAATTTCTGGGTCCCCTCCAGGGAAATCCACAAACCCTGGGTACCTTTACAATCCCCATGATGTTAGAAAAAAGGACGCAAATTTGGCATGGATACCTTATGTGGTCAAAAAGTTACAGGGGCCTAAGCGCGCACTACCCCAAATAGCCAAAAAAGGCTTAGCACAGGAGGGGAAAAGGCCTAGCAGCGAAGGGGTTAAGTAACGAAAATGCGACATGCCTAAAAAGTATAACCAATTAAGTCAGGCAAGGAAAAGGTAAAACCTTTCATATTTAAAAAAATTAAGTAATACAAACACAACACTAAAGTATGCTTTAATGAATAAAAACGAACATGTGAGCAATGACGGTAGTTTGCTGCTGTGCTGGGGAGCTCAGAAAAACATGCCAAAGGTTTATTTTTGCAAATACGTAGGCGCAGATGCGAAGGGGAGATCATACCGATGGGGAGATTAAAACGAAGGTATAATCTAACTAGATGCTCTCCCCCGTCTGTTTGGTCTCCCCCTACAGCATGTGAGCAATGACGGTATTTTTTGGCTTTGATGGGGAGCTCAGAAAGACATGCCAAAGGTTTATTTTTGCAAATGCGCCTTCGCGGTCAAATACGCATGCGCAGATGCGAAGGGGAGCTCATTCCGATGGGGAGATTAAAACGACGGAACACCGGCACACACTTTACCACGCGCACTCCGGCACACACCATACCACGCGCACGCCTGCACACAGACACACACCATACAACGCGCACGCCTGCACACAAACACACACCATACAACGCGCACGCCGGCACACAGTCACACACCATACAACGCGCACGCCGGCACACAGACACACAGCATACCGCGCGCTCGCCGGCACGCAGACACACACCATAATCCACGCGCACGCCGGCACACACCATACCACGCGCACGCTGGCTCACAGACACACACCATACCACGCGCCCGCCCGCACACAGACACACACCATACCACGCGCCCGCCCGCACGCAGACACACACCATACCACGCGCACTACCGCACACAGACACACACCATGCCACGCGCACGACCGCACACAGACACACACTATACCAGGACACAGCATGAACACAACATCCTTCGCGCTCACTGAAAAAGTTAGTTCTACGATTCCGGGGAAAGACCAATTCATGAAATAATACTATAATCTAGAAGTACAACACAATTTCACCTAGAATGTGTGTATTAAAGATGCATTTCATTTACTATCACAAATAAACTGTATTATGTAGCACTACGTACCGCACTTCTGCTGTTTCTAAGCGCTGTATATTGCAGATGTTATTATTGTACTTAATACGCTCAACCTGGTAAGGACAGAAGGCAGAGTCTTTTTTGGCAGGTTTCGAAATCATGGTCTTCATAAGTCTGCATTTGTGGTAGGCAAGATTTCAGCTCACTGAGCCATGCCCCCTTCTTCGTTTTGAAGGTTCTGAGAAAAGCTCCATCCATTTGTACAAGCTTTTGGTCTTGGCGTCATGGCGTGTGCCCTGCATATGGAAAAGGGATTTTGACTCATGAGCAGTGGTATAACAAGAGGGACAGCATTAAATTTAGCCAATCTAATGCCATCTGAGTGTGTGTGGTTTCTAGAAACCATTTACCTGTGTAAGGTACATACAGCGGTAAAATCTTCCAGTGTTTTGCAGGCAGCCATTTTCATCCTTACCACAGCAATGAAGCCATTTTATATTTCACCTTGCCCATATTTCAAAACCACAATAATGTTATGTGTCTTACCCAGGGTTATTTTTTTTTTTTTACTTATGATTTTGTGAGAAGTATACTTGATGGAAAACACTTGAGACTTTTTTTTAAAGACCTCCCTCAGAAGTAATGTCATGTCCCTTGCAAATTGTATTCCCAACGTTGACAGAGTAGCTGCTCGACGAAAAGTACACAAATTCCTAACCCAAATATAGCCCTGAAGGTTAATTTATGTTTGTTTCTGCCCTTCTGCTAGTGTCTTGTGTGCCCTGTTTTAATGATACTGGTGTTGGGTCCTGTTGCTGGTGTCTTGGGCTTCCGAAGGGAATGCTCATGGATTGTACAAATGGGCCCTCCTAAAGAATCCCCCCCTCCACCTCAGAGCAGTGGCGGCTCCTCTGCTAATGCGGAGGAGCGTCGCCCTACTGCTCCTGGACAGTGCAACAAAGGACAAATAAAATGATAATAACAGGATGTTAATATCTTTTTATTTTTCTCTAAGTAGCCAGATTGGGCTGGGCGGGGCTTCTGTCACAGTGCAGGAGGAGGAGTGGTATATGCACCTTAAGTGCGCATGCCTCTTTGGCCGGCCGTATTGGGCCGGCCAAACAGTCATGCGCACGTAGCATGTTCTCTACCGGGCTGTAATGCACAGGCTGGGTGGAAATCATGTCCAGCAGTCCCCATCTGAGTACCAAACCAGGGCACTCAGACCAATCACAACTCTGCTGTCATGGTGACAGCAGCGTCGTGATTGGCTTAGGGGAGCCTGGGTGCTTTCTGCTCCCTGGCGCGAGGAAGAGCAGAGGATGTCGAGAAGCGTGCGACGTGAATAGGTAAGTGATCTTTATTTTTAATCCCTCCCGCCACCCCCGCTCCGCAGCAGCCGCCACTGTCACAAAAGGCTGAACAGGCATATGTTATTCCTCTGTAATGCACCACACCCGGATGCTGTATTTCCAGAGGACTAAAGGGGTAGCAACCAGGCCAGTGTGCATTTTGCCCTCATAAATTCTGCAATCTCAAGGTCCAAGTTCGCTCTAAAGTTTTATGTCCTTTCCAGACACGTTCCTACCAGTGCTTAATTTACCCTGGTGGTTGTAGGTGGTGGACACCAGCACTCATTTTGAGGACAGGGCCTATTTCATCTTTGACCCAGAGCAAGAGTGAGAACGTAAGAAAAAGGGAGGGAGAAGGAGAAATCTAGGAATTCAGTGACAAAGGGAGCAGGCAGGGATGAAGAATAATGTGTAAGAGTGAAATAAAAAGACAGGTAGTCTGGGGGGTGGAACAAAATATGTATGAGGTGGAAGCACACATAGACAGCTTGCCTTACAGCAGTCCCAACATTCTGCAACGCAGGTGTTGGGTTCTGAAGACAATGTTTAGACTCTTGCACGTATTTTTATTTATCTATTCATTTATTTACTTTTTAAAAATTAAGCACTTTTTCCAACATGTCCATAGCTTCTGGAACCCCACACTCTCCCTGAACAAAAGTAGAGCGCTCTTCTGGTGGGCCCAACTGCTTGTTCAGCTTTCCACCTCTTCCTGGCGAGGCGCAGTTTTTACTTTAGCCTGACTGGTCAATGATATCATTTGCTGTGATTGTTGGGGGCCACAATGCTATCTAATCATGTTATTTAAACAAACTTTGGACTTTAGGGCACTGTAAGCAGAGAGGAATGCCTTCAACAACAGATGTCAGCAAGTTAACATGGCTTTATTTAACGCAGGCCTCGCAGCGCGTGAAGTAACAATCCTGCTTTTTGTCTGGATTTTGATATGTAGCAGCGCTATGAAAACACAGGATATATCTCAGCAAGGGCTTAGGGTATATCTAACGCACAGGAAAGGGGGCTGTGTCCGCTGTGTGGATTACGTCATAAAAAGAACCCTTTGTTTCATAGTTTTTGAGCATTCTCTTGTGGCCCCTTCTGTGACTTTCACCGAGCAGAAATGGGCAGCAAATGCTGTTCCCTTTCCTATCCGTAGGGGTGAACACATAGTGCCCAGAAGCCCATGTTTTTCCCATGGGTCACCATCCCTCGGAGCGCCTCGGTTCAGCCCAAGGTCTTTGAGTATCTCTAGGTTGACCAGAATCCGTTGATTTTTAGGGGACTCGCACCATCTTTTCTGTTGATGTGGGGGGCAGCCGCGGCCCGTGCAGGCAAGAGTGGTGGGGTCTGGTGGGGGAGGAGTTTCGACGGATGTCGATGAGGGGAAAGTAATAATTTATTTAATTTTCCCTGGTGGTCATCTGTTGAATTCCCCCCCCTCCCCAACCCGGCCCCACCGCACTTACCTGAATGGGCCGCGGCTGGTGGGGGATCCGCCTAAGTGAAATTTAAGGGGCCAACTTTGCAAGTGAGGGACCTCGTTTGCAGCTCTGTACAGGTACTGGCCAGAACTGAGTACCTGCATTTCTTTAATTTGAAAGGGAAATTACCTGCACTTCTAAGCACTGCTGTAATACATTTAATGGGAGAGTACCTGCACTTCTAAGCACTGCTGCACTACATTTAATGGGAGAGTACCTGCACTTCTAAGCACTGCTGCAATACATGTCATGGGAGAGTACCCGCACTTCTAAGCACTGCTGCACTACATTTAATGGGATAGTACCTGCACTTCTCAGCACTGCTGCAATACATGTCATGGGAGAGTACCTGCATTTCTAAGCACTGCGGCAATACATGTCATGGGAGAGTACCTGCACTTCTAAGCACTGCGGCAATACATGTCATGGGAGAGAACCTGCACTTCTAAGCACTGTGGCAATACATGTCATGGGAGAGTACCTGCACTTCTAAGCACTGCTGCAATACATGTCATGGGAGAGTACCTGCACTTCTAAGCACTGCGGCAATACATGTCATGGGAGAGAACCTGCACTTCTAAGCACTGCTGTAATACATTTAATGGGAGAGTACCTGCACTTCTAAGCACTGCTGAAATACATGTAATGGGAGAGTACCTGCACTTCTAAGCACTGCGGCAATACATGTAATGGGAGAGTACCTGCACTTCTAAGCACTGCTGCAATACATTCAATGGGAGAGTACCTGCACTTCTAAGCACTGATGCAATACATGTAATGGGAGAGTACCTGCACTTCTAAGCACTGCTGCAATACATGCCATGGGAGAGTACCTGCACGTCTAAGCACTGCTGCAATACATGCCATGGGAGAGTACCTGCCCTTCTAAGCACTGCTGCAATACATGTCATGGGAGAGTACCTGCACTTCTTAGCACTGCTGCAATGCATGTCATGGGAGAGTACCTGCACTTCTAAGCACTGCTGCAATACATGTCATGGGAGAGAACCTGCACTTCTAAGCACTGCGGCAATACATGTCATGGGAGAGTACCTGCCCTTCTAAGCACTGCTGCAATACATGTCATGGGAGAGAACCTGCACTTCTAAGCACTGCGGCAATACATGTCATGGGAGAGTACCTGCACTTCTGAGCACTGCGGCAATACATGTCATGGGAGAGAACCTGCATTTCTAAGCACTGCGGCAATAAATGTCATGGGAGAGTACCTGTACGTCTAAGCACTGCTGCAATACATGTCATGGGAGAGTACCTGCACTTCTAAGCACTGCTGCAATACATTCAATGGGAGAGTACCTGCACTTCTAAGCACTGTGGCAATACATGTAATGGGAGAGTACCTGCACTTCTAAGCACTGCTGCAATACATGTCATGAGAGAGTACCTGCACTTCTAAGCACTGCTGCAATACATTCAATGGGAAAGTACCTGCACTTCTAAGCACTGCGGCAATACATGTTATGGGAGAGTACCTGCCCTTCTAAGCACTGCTGCAATACATGTCATGGGAGAGAACCTGCACTTCTAAGCCCTGCTGTAATACATGGCATGGGAGAGTACCTGCACTTCTAAGCACTGCGGCAATACATGTCATGGGAGAGTACCTGCACTTCTAAGCACTGCTGCACTACATTTAATGGGAGAGTACCTGCACTTCTAAGCACTGTGGCAATACATGTCATGGGAGAGTACCTGCACTTCTAAGCACTGCTGCAATACATGTCATGGGAGAGAACCGGCACTTCTAAGCACTGCGGCAATACATTCAATGGGAGAGTACCTGCCCTTCTAAGCACTGCTGCAATACATGTCACGGGAGAGAACGTGCACTTCTAAGCACTGCGGCAATACATGTCATGGGAGAGTACCTGCACTTCTAAGCACTGCGGCAATACATGTCATGGGAGAGAACCTGCACTTCTAAGCACTGCGGCAATACATGTCGTGGGAGAGTACCTGCACTTCTAAGCACTGCTGCAATACATGTCATGGGAGAGTACCTGCACTTCTAAGCACTGCTGCAATACATTCAGTGGGAGAGTACCTGCACTTCTAAGCACTGTGGCAATACATGTAATGGGAGAGTACCTGCACTTCTAAGCACTGCTGCAATACATGTCATGAGAGAGTACCTGCACTTCTAAGCACTGCTGCAATACATTCAATTGGAGAGTACCTGCACTTCTAAGCACTGTGGCAATACATGTAATGGGAGAGTAGCTGCACTTCTATATTTCCATTTAAAGGACTAGTTCTACCTGCCACTTCCTTCCTTGCCCTGTTGTAATGACTCCTCCTTTTCTCTTGTCACTCTTCTGTGACTCCAGCCACTTCTCAAAGGTTTACCTTTCAGCCACCTCCAGTCCCAGCTACCTCTTCTCAAAGGCACAGCAGCCTCTTTGTCTTTCACTTGAGGCAGCTGCTAAATCGCATGCAAAGACCTGAAATGGTTAATGTGATTTGCTGATTCAGGCCTTGAGAAAGATTAAGCAGCTGCCTTTTCTGTGAGAATAGTGAGAGATCTATTTTGAAAGAATTGCTTATTTCACTGATTAAGCATCTTCATTTAGCACACAGTACTGCAGCGCAGCGAGAACAATTACAACATAACAGGGTGCTCGCGCAGCTGACAATACCATGCACGTTGCTGCCAAGGACCTCTCAATGTCTCCAGTCGAAAGAACTTGTGACTTCAGCACGTCGACTCCAATGAGCCAGCAGCGTACAGGTAGACGAAGCAGTGCTTAATTTGAGCTGGCAGTTGCAGGTACGGTCCTTCACCTCACTTCCTGAATTCCGAATGGCCCTCAAGACCTGGCTGTTCAAATAAGCCTCTGGGGCCTGCAAGCGCCTGGATACCCTATCGGGTGATTAGCCGCACTTTATAAATCCTGATTGATTTATTCAGCACTCATTTTTGGCAACCTGCACTTATTTTTCCTCATTAGACATTGGCCCAGAGCAAGAGAAAGAAAAACACAGAATGGTGAAAGGAGTAAGCGAAAGGTGAGAAAAAAGTGGCAAAGGAAGAAAGCAGGAACCAGCAAGAGTGAGATAAAGGGGCAGGGGGTGTCTGGAGGTACAAAGTGGAATCAAGTCTATACAGCCTTGTTATGCGGCACACCGACATTTAACAGCACGGGCCACGGGCATCTGAGCAAAACATTGGGACTTATTATTTTTCAAATTAAGCACTGAGAGGAAGCCAACCTTATCTGCAGTTGTCAGGAGATATGGTGTAGACATCCATCACAACCTTGCTCACATGCATTTTGAAAGCTAATTAGAGGGGACGCTGCCTCTGAAGTTTTTTTAGGCATTGCATGTCCCACAATACAAAATCCTAGAAAAATCCAGCCATTTTAAAGAGTAAGGTCCAGATGTACATAAACTTCTGTTTGCAATTTCCTAATAGTGAATGTTTGTGAATCGCTGCTAGGAAATCTCAAACAGCTATGTACAACAGTGTGCTTTACACCATTTGTGATTCCCAATAGGTCGCAAGGGACCTGTCTCATTAATATTCATGAGGCAGGTCGCAATTTGCGACCCATTGGGAATGGTTAGCACACACAGGGATGGTGGCCTGCTGGGGTCAGCAGACCACCATATCTGTGACCGCTTTTTAAATAAAGCAGTTTTTTATTTTGAAATGTAGCCCCTTTTCCTTAAAGGAAAACGGGATGCATTTAAAAAAGAAAAATGAAAAGTTCCTTTTTCATTTCTTTAGAATAGGCAGTGGCCCATGAGACCCCTGCCTGCTCTTTAAAAATGTTGGCGCTCACATTCACAAAGGGGAAGGGGTCCCTTGGGAACCCATTCCCGTTTGCGTATGGGTTACCACCAACTTGAAGTTGGTGGTAACTGCAAATGTTTTGCGACTGCATTCCCGGTTGCAAAACATTCCTACATACCAGTGCGACTCACTATTAGGAGGGACCACCTTTAACACACCCCTTCCTAATAGAAACTCGCAAACTCTATTTTGCGAGTCGGTAATAGGTTACCGACTCGCAAAATAGGGTTAGTACATGACAAAAAGCATTTTACCGGTCGCAAATGGCCAGATGGGCCATTCGCAAGTGGCTTTGTACATCTGGCCCCAAATTCTGTCATTTTTTCCTACTTTAAATGCATAATGCATAAACACTTGACAGCCACAATCTCTCCCTTTCCTTGCTGTTCTTTGACTCAAGTGGATTAGGGGCACTTGTTACTCTGTTACTTTATGTGAAGCACTCATGCCAGTGAATACACACAAAGTAACGAATTGACATGTGCCCCCTTCCTTCGGAAATGTGTCAGAGAATAGCAAAGCAGAGTTAAGTGTAATAGTCTGACAGTAGATTAACTGGAAAAAAGGTAAAATGACTGGATGAGTCTAGGATTCTTATCTATTATGGGTCATTCAATGCCCCAAATATTGTGTTGAGCAGAACACCTTGATGTGGTCCTGTCAGAGATCTTTGAGCAGCCTGAAGGTCAAAGATTTGCTGTTGGTAATGTCGTTGTTACTTAACACTTGTAAAGTGCACAATCTGGACCCTAGAGGGGGCCCATCAGCCTTTCAATCATGTATGTCAGTACACTGAATACTACTGAGTTTCTCATTTGCAGCACCTATTATTTACAGTACTTGCATAACCGAGCGCGTTTTGAGAGCTAATTACAAACAAGGTAATTTTCATAAAATAAACTCCCCCTGTCTGCTATACTGGAGACTCAGACCTTCATCATAAGTGGTTTACTCTGGGTGCAATTGCACCACCTGCAACAACAAGTGTCCCCGGGCATGGAATTATTGGGCCGCAAGTTCCAGACCCAATCATTTGAGGCCCAGAGACAATGCAACTCACTTTGCCGCTGTAGGGGTTGCAGTTTGAAATTCATCCCAGCCCCCACACAAGCTTTGCAGGAGCAAGGGGTTACAGACAATGTTCCCCCCAGACAAACAGAAGCCAGCCCTGGATCCCTAGATTTACACTCCAGCGACACGCCAAGATCCTTTCACTGACACTTTCTGCCTGTTCAGAGCTAGCAGAAAGTATTATTCATGAAAATACGACAGAAACGATGGGATGCACACCAGTATTGTCCAATTCATCCATATTCATCCGAGAAATAATCCATAGGGCAGAGGAGGGATGTGATCAGATTTGTTTAACACTTGGGTGATGTAATTTGCTTTGGGTGGTAAAAACATTACGATAATGAACAATAGGATACAGGTTTTATGTCATTTTAGTATGATTTGTGGGTATAATTAATATCGTAGCACAATTAATTGGGTATATGTATCGCAAAGGACAGTGCAGTAATGGTGATTTTTTAATTGTTAATTGCAGTTACCCCTGATGAAGGGCTCTGGGAAGCCCGAAATGCATTGGGTTCAAATAAAGATTACTGCTATGGACGAATCATGCGTTTCGATCGTGTTCTTGAAAGAGGTCCGGATGGGCACATCGTGAACACTAGAAGCTGATGAAATTGAATGATACCTTGCATGGGGACTCAAGATGGTTAAGCACACACTTATACTGGATTATGATATTGAGTACATGAAGCAAAAGCAATGATAAAATTGCAGTAGATTCGCAAATGCGTCATTTTTGGCTGTGCGACTGGGCCTGGAGTGAAAATGTCGCTCCTCACTGTATGTTGTAGTACTAGTGTGCCACTGGGGCAAGGCACTCACCCAGTAAGCACGCACTCTTGGATTATTTCTCGGATGAATTGGACAATACTGGTGTGCATCCCATCGTTTCTGTCGTATTTTTCATGAATTAATTGCCCCATTGATGGTTTGCACCCAACGCAGGAAGAAAAAAAGAGAACATTTTTGATAAACTTAATTATTTCTCATGCACTGTGTAACATCTTGTCCATGAAGCTGGTTTGGGTTACCAACATATTGAAAAACCACCAAAGCACTTGTATTTCGAGAATCGACAACATCGTTTGTGTATACATGTTTATTTAAATGTAATGGTGAAAAGTTCACGTAACTGACTGCAGTTAATTTGTATTGGTTATTTTGGTTAGGGGGAACTAGTGGGTGCCAGGAGTTGTATTTTTTGATTGAGGTAGTGGAGGTAGCATCAGGTGATTTATTATACGTATTAATGTGGGAGGTACCTGGGGGTTAGCTATTGGTTTAAAAACGGGCGGTTTTTGGAGGGGAGGAAACACTTGTACGAACATGGAAGTTAGGACAGAGGTTTGAAGCAGTTGTGGCAGGTATGTGAAGATTTGCGGCTGAGGCGATTGGAGGGGGGTGTTTATGTTGCAAATAGTATGGGGGTTTTAGTGTGAGAGCAGAGCGAGATTGAAGAGTGTGAAAGAGTGAAGCTGAGGGAGTGTTGATTTGGGGAATTTAGGTGTGTGGAGATGAATGCGTGTGTTGATACACTGATGTTGAGGTGATTGCAGTACGAGTATTGGGGGGCATACAGGCTTGCAAGTGGGCATTTGGAGCTGAGTTGATTGGAGGATAGTGATAGCGATGTTAATTTTAGGGGTTTGGAGTGGGAGAGTCGGGTGAAATTTGAAGAATGGGTATCAGTGAGGCTGGGTCACTGTCGTTTCGAGTAATTGGGGGCGAGTGGTGGGGAACGAGGGAAAGTGTTGGCGTTTGCATGAACGTGTGCAGGTGAATGAAGTATAAATGTGGGAATTATGCATGAAGTTTGACAGGAAGAGTGGGTTGATTAGTGAGGTGTGAGTTTGAAAGTGTGCAGTGTGGGCAATGTATTGGGATGGACGAGAGTATTATAGGGCAGAGGAGGGATGTGATCAGATTTGTTTAACACTTGGGTGATGTAATTTGCTTTGGGTGGTAAAAACATTACGATAATGAACAATAGGATACAGGTTTTATGTCATTTTAGTATGGTTTGTGGGTATAATTAATATCGTAGCACAATTAATTGGGTATATGTATCGCAAAGGACAGTGCAGTAATGGTGATTTTTTAATTGTTAATTGCAGTTACCCCTGATGAAGGGCTCTGGGAAGCCCGAAATGCATTGGGTTCAAATAAAGATTACTGCTATGGACGAATCATGCGTTTCGATCGTGTTCTTGAAAGAGGTCCGAATGGGCACATCGTGAACACTAGAATTGTATGATACCGTGCATGGGGACTCAAGATGGTTAAGCACACACTTATACTGGATTATGATATTGAGTACATGAAGCAAAAGCAATGATAAAATTGGAGTAGATTCGCAAATGCGTCATTTTTGGCTGTGCGACTGGGCCTGGAGTGAAAATTTCGCTCCTCACTGTATGTAGAAAGTATTATTCGCCAGGAATGGAAAAAAAGAGCACAGCAAATGAGCTGGTATTTCCTGGTCTATGCAGTTATTCCCCATTCCAGAGAGAAAACTCAAATTAGCAGGAATTTGGTGTGGTATCCACACAGCACTTTCCGGCCAACTCTTAATGATTGTCACCTTGTAGCCAATCTTTGCATATTTTACATAGTTATATAGTTTAAAGAAGGCACCTGTATCAACTGAGCTCAACTTCTTACCATTCACAGAATTTGGAAAATTGTTCACTGTTGATTTATGGGACAGAAAAAGTAATATTGGCAAACTGTGCCAAATTTGTCACATAAACATAAATAATATTTTCTGCCGTCAAATACAACAGAGCAGCCAATCTTGTAAAAATACTTTCTAATAATTTTATCACAAACTTTGAAACCATTCAGTGTTGTGATTCTCTTAGGGCCGCACCCAGCTCAGCTTAAAATACTCACTAAAGCTGTATCAACTACATCTCAAGGGAGACTACTCTGTAGTGTGACTGACAGCACTGGAAGGAAATCCTCGCTGATGCTATTTGCACCATTCTCTTTTCTGTGTTAGAGTGGGCCACAAAGCCCCTGTATTAGTCTGTTGATGAACTTGTTTACGGTATTAAAGAATTACTGGCAAAAATTGAGGGTTTCCATAATCAATGTATTGCCATATTTAGCATCTTGAGGTGTATGCCTCAGATATACAGGACCTCTCAGCTTTTGACTCAAAAATTCCATGATGGAAAACTACAGCATCATAGATGTGGCATTAGACACCCTGGTCCTGATTACAAGTGCAGGGCTGAATTCCGATCAAACAAACACATGCAAGGACATGCTTGCGCAGGGATCAGAATTACCAGTTGTGTGATAATAATTATTATCAGAGTTTTCCCCTGATAAATTCCGACAGGACAAACCTGCCAAAATTTATCTGGGAAAAAAAGATCGTAAAGAAGGCAAAACATGCAGAATTCTGTGTGTTAAATTCGGATTCCACATGTTATGCCTCATTTGAAAGTTAAAAAGTCTGAAGAGCAGGTATTTAACACGCATGGTAAATTCCGCACTCTGTGGTAATGCTTAATACCGAATCCATTCCGCCTAACTTGTAGTGAGGGCCTAAGCCATTAAAACACATAGGAATACGAGTGGTACCAACTGCAGTAAGGAGTGCCACTTGAAGGCCAAAGGCTGATAGTCCAATGAATGAAATTTGAGCTTTATCATTGTACTGCAGCGCTTAAAGAGTCATTCCTTTCTCCGTATCACACCTTCCCAAGAGAAAAAAATTACATCTCCCGCAAGATAGCAATTAGAACATACGTTCTAATTTTATTAGGCATTGCAAAGTTTATTGCAACACATTTATATAATAAAGATACAGAACATTTTCTTCCAGAATCAATGTTTTTCTAATTAGTTCCTACCACATATGTGACACTTAATTCTGAGAGCCTTGCAACTATTTTGTGTCATACTTCTTTTTATAGATGAGTCATTCTAACTAAATGCAGCAAAATAGTTTTCATGATATAGTGAGAGGGTGCTATAACAATACTTTAATTTGAGAACTAACAAATCATTCTGTTCTCACTCTTGATCAGAGATCTTTAAGCTTTATGCCCTGAGGCACCCTAGAGTAAAACAAAAAGTTTGGTCTTGCCTTCTAATGCGACTACACTGCTATTGTATCTTAAAATTATCATTAAAATGCCACCAGTCCTTATTACCAAAGCTGAACTTCCCTCTAGTCATCCTAGTATACCACCTTAAGGACCCCAGACCCACAGTTTGAAGACCACTGAGTACTCACTTTGACCACTACTGAGCTCTCTTTGAAGACCAGTGTTCTAGATGAGCAAACAAAGCTTTCTGCAACATGATCTATTTTTCAAAATTAAAAATATCAAAAATATCCATGTCTCCTTGACAATGTTAAAAAAACATTGGGGCATATTCTCAAGGACTTATCGCCGAGTTAGCGGCACTTTATCGCAGCCAAAGTGGCGATAGATTTATCGCCCTATTTACAAGCAGGTGCTAACAGCCGATATCGCCAGTTTTCCTGCGATAGCAGCCGCAAAAAACATTGCCACGGATGACATCGGCAACTAACGCTAATGAGATGCAGAGTAGGCGTTCCTGTGCAAAAAGCAGCGAAAACACCACTTTGCAATATTCTCTACGACCAGCCAGATCGGCGATAAGATCCCAAAACAGGTGATAAGGTGTGTTAGCAGCAAGGATTTAACATCTGCTCTTACCTGGTGTTAAGTCGGACGACAACCTGCACCACAAAAGGGATGCCAGACCAGAGCCACACCTGAAGAACAACAGATGCCATGGAGCTACTGATCATGCAGCTCGGAGCCCCATGAGGGCCACAACACCCACCACCACCACACCCCGGCCCGCCACCCCCCCCCCCGGACTACCACAGAGGCAGCGCAGACAAAGACAGCGGACCTTCAGAAAACGCACCAGCCCCACAGGCTCAAAAGGACAACCATCCTCTGCATCCTGACCATCATTGCCCACAGGCTGACGGTACCAACACAGCGGACAACCAACATCCCTCCGCAGACAAAGCTGCTGGCTGTGCTGCACCTGTTGGCCTCTGGTACCTTCCAACCAACAACTGCCAGAGTAGGAGGAGTCTCACAGCCAGCCCTATCGAAGTTCCTCACACCTGTCTTGGATGCCATCATCAGCTTGATACCCTGCTCAGCTCTTCAGGTGCCACTAACTCAGTGCACCACAACTCATGGACCCTGTCTGATTGAGTCTTGTGCTGTGTACAGCGGACGCAACCATGTCACCACAGGCAGTGGGTAAGACCTTGGACATGTAGCTTTGTCGTCCCCCCCTTAATTCGTAAGAGGGGTGGACTGGGCCGGCGTACGCAAGTACAGCGTAGGGGTGTGAATTATTATCCCTGGGCGTGGTTCATTTCTGGGCTGGACAGGAAACCAACTGATGCGTGTGTCTCTTTTGCAGTGTCTGCGCCACACAGCCCGCAATCGACAATGTTGCAATGTTGCATGCACCCGGAGGGCTGCCGCGCACGAAGGGAATGTACAAGGAGCGCAAGGCCGCTCGGGCTCTTGGCTCATGCATGCCAACTGTTGTGTGCGTATCGCCATTGGTGCACCATAAGCCTAAGGCCTAGCCTCATTTGCAGCGCGAAAGCCACATCACATTTCCAGAATGCAAGCAGTAGTCAGACTAACATTAGGGATGAAAGCTCCTTTGTCTCAATACATAAGGCGGAAGGACATCTGCACCTCTGACCTTGGTCTTGCATGCGGCAGGCACCCCCTGAGAGAGATACCATAGCAGATGATGACGACTCCCACACTACGCACAGCGCTAATGAAAGACCAACGTATCCACACCCCACACACAGAAGTTCTTGCTCGAGGTACTCTTGCATGGAATGCCCTTGACACTTACGTACACAACAACCCATATGTCCAAACGCTGCACACACATACAACTCATTGCTCAGAGCTGTGGCATATCATCCACATAACTGCCGCAGGTCAGAAGAGTGCCAGTTCTACGAGAGCCACCAACGCAATGGCAGAACATTCCGGGCGCATGCACAATGCCTGTCACGTGGAACTGTACCGTGACCGAATGCTGCCTGTTAGTGTCTGATGCATTGGTCTGCATGTTGTGGCCCTTGTCTTGCCCGTACTGACACGCACATGCTAATAAAGTCTACGCAACTTCACTAGTGTTCAACTGTGAGGAGTGTTGATTAGAATGACAAATCGTGTGCCTCAATGAGCATTGTCCGTACACAGGGAGGGACTGACTGACGCATTTCACTTTGGGGTGAGTCCCTATTGCCAGCTCCACCTCTGTGAACCAGACATAGTGGTTGGGATAGTTGCTGATAGACCTGTGCTCTTACGTGTCTTCAGCAATGTGAGTATGGTGTCCATATTCTTGCCATGTGGATCAATGTGTTCCATCACTACAGGCTGTGTCCACCCAGTTGAGTGTGAGTAGGTATGCGAAGAGATGTTCTGTTGTCAAATGTGATGGTGGACACTACTTTAGGCCTGCCAACGACTTTGACATCTCATACCCAGCCCTATTACTAACATTGCATGGGGCAAAGCTGAGAAATTGCGTGATTGTTGTTTCAGAGCAATGAGGCCACACCTAGTGCACACATTCCCAGTCATCTCACTTCCTATGTGTGTCACGGTTACACATGCGCATTGCTTTCATTTCCCAGGGTGTACCTTTTTGGGCAATCAATGTCCTTACATTCATCCATACTTTCATACTTGATCGTTTATGGACATGACACATCTGTGTGAATTTGAATGATTTATTCACATTCGGTGGAGTGTCGGAGCTGGAGCAGTACATGGCCATGCAAACCCCACATTACATTGTAGCCCAGTGGAGGGCCAGCCAGAGTCATTTAGGGATTGACAAGTACATTGGAAGAGGAAGAGTACAGTCCGCAGTCTGATTGCTGTGTCATTGGTAAGCAAACAAAATATGGCAGTCCATGTAGAGGTCCAAGGTGAGTGTCGCAGAGTGTTTCGGGGGACAGTGGGAGGTGTTGTTACAGGGCATGATGCAGAGGGCTGAACCAAGCTGAAACAGGGCATATGGCGGAGAAGAATGCTACTGGCTCCTTCTTACTACAAAGGTGGAATCACCCGCATATTCGTCCTCTATGTCATCTGTCTGACATGTGGGTGCTGATGTTTGGTCTGCAGCACTGTGTGCCACTGACACATCAGGGGCCGGAAATGTGTATGTAGAAGTACCAGCAGCATTCATCAGCGACTGCCTTAGTGGCAGCAATGCGATGATGAGGATCTGCAGGGCATGGAAGATCCCAACAACTTTTCGCTGGTGTGCATCCGTGGCAGCCATTCTTTCCGCATGCATCCGCTCCATGTTCTCCATTATCCTCAGCATCTGTGCCAACTCTCGGCTGACATCGCTGAGGCCACTCTGACTAGGCAGTTGTTCTCCTCTCAGAGTCATGACTCCAGCGATGTCGGGCATGGAATGTTGGACATCATGGAGCGAACTGTGGGTGTCCGTTAGGGAGTGTAAGTGGTCCCTGATGGGACTTAGACACCCACGTATGTCATCTAGTTTGGCTGCCATGAGGTCGAACCCCACCCGCTAGTTCAGCCACCTCCTTCTGGCAGTCTAACACATGGCCTTGGAATGCGATGTGTTCTATGGTGAGGTGCTGGGAGCCAGCCGTGGTGGTGGGTGCTTCCTGCTGTGTGGTCTGTGCAGGGGGTGGGGTCTCCTCGATGCAGCTGGGCTGCCTGCTCCTGGAGGTGGGTTGCCGTAGCTGTCCATGAGCTGCTGTAGGGCATCGGTGTCGAAGGTGTGGAGGTCCTCTTCATCATCACTGATGAGTTGTCTGGTCTGCTCTGCAGGAGGTGTTGATTGTCCCTCTGCAATGTGAATGGGAGATGCATTTTAACATTGTGTGAACATGTATGTTGACGCATTGTTCAAGTTTACATACAGACTGCATGACAATGTACATTGTGACTGTTTGGGAGGAGCTGACTATTTGATGCGGGACAGTGGACATTTGAACTACATCACGGATGTGAGGTTGTATACGTACATTATCATCTCACAGTTTCCTGCTATGCCAGATGTGATTGGCCAGTTTCTACGCACAAGCGGAACCAGTTGTGTCCTCTGTTCTGTGGTGAAAGTGTTGCACTTTGAACCACATTGTCGTCAATGTTGATGTGCTATTATTGCTATGTGTGTGCTGCATTGTGAGAGCGTCGCCCCTGCAGCTGTGATTTTGCTGCCCCTTATCCCTTTGAGACGGTGTGCCTTTGTCTTCTGTGCTTCTACAGTGCTGAGATGTTGCAGACTTGGCTAATTTTGGCCCGGGTTCGGATTTTGGACTCTTGGGCATGGTTTATCTGCAGATGTGTTGTTGACCTCAGGGGTTGTTTGTGCACGTGGATGTGTCAGAGTGTGACCTGCTCCTTTACGGATGTGTTCCACACTCAGCCACCTCAGTGTCGTGGCGTGCACCATGTCATGATAATTGGACTGCAGCCATGCTGTTCGTCATGCGGTGTCACTTGCATTGTCAGTGTGGCTCACAGACACGCAGCTTTGCTGGTTTAGACACGTGTGCATGGGTTGGTTGTGAGATTGGTGCTGTGTGGGGAGGGATCCCTTTGTGCCCATAGTGGACGGGGGCCTACTTGCTGTTTGTATGTGTGCTGCAGTGTGCCAAGGGGATCACGGACATGATCCAGTGTCATTGTGGGTGTGCAGTGTGCTCTACTTAATTGTGCATGTGTGCCATTGTGCCCATCTCCCCCAGTCCCTGTTCGGTACTCACCCTGGTGCTATTGTGTCAGGTCATGTCGAGCAGTGTCCGGACCCCCAACTCCTGCCACCGTCTCCCCACTGATGACTGTGGCCACCATTTCCTCCATCTCATCCAGCTCCTGGTTTTCCGCTGGACTGCCACCTCCAGTCTGAATTGCTGCCTGATGGTTGTCAGCGAGTTTCTTCTTGGTTTGAGCTTCGCATCATTCCAGCGCCTCTTGACCTCTCCAATTGTCCTCCTCCTCACTCCGACTGCATTCACCTTGTCCAGGATGGACTGCCATATTGCATTTTTATTTGCCAATGACATGTTGGAGGTGACGTACAGTTGTTGGTGGTGTTCTATCACCTCCGTGATGATGATCCTGTTTTCCTGCGGACTGAACCTCGTCTTCTTCTCCTTACCCTTCCGTGACCCCGAGGTCCCAGGCTGGTCCTCCTGGGGGCTTGTGGGGTTCTGGTCGTCCTCCGTACTTGCTCCGGCTTCCTCCATGGTGCTACGCAGTTTAAATTATTTTGTTTGTGTTTTTCAGTGCTTTTGTAGTGCATTTTCCCGCATGACGCGTGGGAATTGCAGGCCTGTCGCTGGTTATCGCGGTTGGCCACATCGCAACTTTTTTCGCGTTCGTGTTTCGCGTTTTTTCGGCATCGCGTTAATTTTAACGCGGATATTTGGCGCGTTGTCGTGGAATTATCGCATGGTGCCACCGGGTTGAGAATACAACGTTGACACGATGTTATTTTCCCGCGATAGGCTGCGATGTGCAAAGTTGCGTTAAGCTAATTTTGCGATAATTATCACACGTTCTTGAGAATATCCCCCATTGTGTTTTTTACTGTGAATCTTATTTACATTAGCACAAAAGAGAGAAGCCCACTTTGAATCCGGGGTTAGGTACAGCATGGAGCTCTGTCTCCTAAGCATGCTCCAATACTCTTTTCCAGTGCTTTAAATGGGCCGGTACTGTCCGGTACTCAGTAGCGGCACTTTTTATTTTGAGAGTGAGAGTACCTGCACTTCTCAAGAAAAACGTAATACTTTTCATTGGAGAGTACCAGCACTTCTCAGAAACAAGCAGGTACTCTGGTTCAGAGTACCTGCACCTCTATTTCTCCATTTCAAGCACTGCTCTTTTCTTAAACTAACCAATCAAACGTGCTGCATAAGTAAAAAGCGCTAAGGGGTAAATGGGTTTCTCAGGTTCCATGCTTTTTGCGTCCATTGGGCCCGATTCACAGAACTAACTTAAGACAAAATCCTAAACTTACTACCATTTTGGTATTCACAGAAGGCACTTACTCATTTTGGTATTCACAGAAGGCACTTACTCATCAATGAGTAAGTGCCTTCTGTGAATACCGAAAATGAGTAAGTTACTCAAAATGAGTAAGTTACTCATTTTAGTATTCACAGAAGGCACTTACTCATCAATGAGTAAGTGCCTTCTGTGAATACTAAAATGAGTAAGTTACTACTCATCAATGAGTAAGTGCCTTCTGTGAATACCAAAATGAGTAAGTGCCTTCTGTGAATACCAAAATGAGTAAGTGCCTTCTGTGAATACCAAAATGAGTAAGTGCCTTCTGTGGATACCAAAATGAGTAAGTTACTCAAAATGAGTAAGTTACTCATTTTGTATTCACAGAAGGCACTTACTCATCAATGAGTAAGTGCCTTCTGTGAATACCAAAATGAGTAAGTGCCTTCTGTGAATACCAAAATGAGTAAGTTACTCAAAATGAGTAAGTTACTCATTTTGGTATTCATAAAGGCACTTACTCATCAATGAGTAAGTGCCTTCTGTGAATACCAAAATGAGTAAGTGCCTTCTGTGAATACCAAAATGAGTAAGTGCCTTCTGTGAATACCAAAATGGTAGTAAGTTTAGGATTTTGTCTTAAGTTAGTTCTGTGAATCGGGCCCATTGTCTCTCTGCTATGCCTAGGGAGGTGGGTGGCAACAGGCGCATGTGAGGATGGATTCCTTAGTGACACTGACTACTGGACTAATGGTATCACCACATTCAAAATCATGCCTCTCCTTCCCCAAATAGCTGGCAGATGCTAATCTTTTTCGATCACTGTAGGGCTGAGCTTAATTGACCCATAAACCAGATTAAGGCATTGTGAAAAAATCCTGAGTCCAGTCATTTTTTTTTTAAAGCATTTCTGGCTTTATCTCTAAAAAGTAATTTTAAATTAAATGCCCATGGGTATAAATTCATATTTATTTTGCATATACAATGATTTATAAGACTTATCCCTAACTTCACTGTTTATTGTCCTAAAAATACCTTTTATATATTTTTTAAACTTTTGCTGTAAGTTCAAGAATTGTTTGTATTGCTATCAAGACCAGTATAGTTACTTCAGCAGGTGTTTTCTGACTTCCTATGTTTCTTTACGGAATGTTGATTTTGTTTCAGGAACAAAAAAGCACAATGTTATGATTCAATAATCAGTTTTAATAGAAATATAACCTACAAGGTAGAAAAAGTTTCATTGGAATGAGTTTTTATATTATTTAGTATACTTCCACGTGTATAAGTATTCCAGTTTAAAATCTACCTTAAATAGGTATCTGTTACAGTAAGACAAGACGATTGGTGTCATGCAAATTGTTTTTTAATGTGAATGAAGTGGACAATAGTTCTGCAGCTTTATGATGGGGCTTAATTCTGCTAACTCTACAAAATTATTAATTATGTTTTCACAGATGAAAGTACAGGTCATGAAACTTTGAAATCTTCCTCTTCCTTTCCCGGGACACCTGAACTGCTATGTAAGGTGATTTGAGATCAACTTGTGCCGTCCAGTAAAGTGCTGTATACCCTGACAAAAGTGACACTAAGAGAGAAATACCTACGTTTGTTGCCCTATAAAAGTGCTGCCTTTGAACAGTAATGATATACCAGTCTTCAGTATAAAGATCATTCCCTAATGACTGTATGCTAACAATACACATCCTCTATAAGAAGGTAGATACATATTTCAATAACTTGTGTGCTTGAACTTGTTATGGTTTAGTACATAATTCATAAAGCACAACTACTTAAGAAATACTACTTGGTAAACTGCACCTCTAGGGTTCACAAAGTAGATCTTAACTTGATGACCAAACTCGTATTTCAATTTCATAGTCAAGTTTCTGACTTAGCACTGTTTAATGCATGCTAGTGTATCCCTGTTAAGCGGCTCACAACTCTTTGTTAACTAACAGCACTGGTCTTTTGGTGGAAGGTTAGCTGTTGTACTGATATACCTCTTTCACGGGCAAAGGCAAGATTGAGTTATGTTGTGTAAATGCCACTTTTGGACAATGTAAACAAATGTTATAGTTCTTAATTATGTCACATTGTGGGGTATATGTACTGTGAACTATCCTTGGTTAAATTGACTTTACAGCTTTGTCTTAAATGTGATTGGTTTAAAGGCTTCTTACAAGTTTTCTTCAGTAATAGATGTTGTTGAATGTCATCTTCATGAAAGAATGAAGAATTTGTGGTATTTGTAATGGGTAATATTTTATCCAGTCTTGATAGCCGTGTCTTTGCTTCACAAGGACCTAAACCGAATTATCTCCACTTGCTTGAGTTTCAGTGTGCCTTTCATGGAAGGATATTTTGGCCACTGCATTTCCTCAAGATATTGGTTTTCTACCACAAACCAAGGACCATTTTGTTTATAGCACAGAAAGGAAATCAAAATTGAGAGGTAAAAGCTTTTCAGAAGACGGGAGAGTGGGACACAGATGACCAGATGAGAGGTTTTGTTGTCCCCATGGGTTGCCCTTGATTGACTTGATGTGATTGCCTTGGCGCAATCGTGCTTATCTAATTATAAATACCGACGGCATCTGGCGGCTTCTGTGCCGGCTTAAGAGTTTGCTGTCAGCCACGTCAAGGGGTGAACTCACCATGAGTGCACGATACGATGCGCAATAATAATGCTCCCATTAAGAAGCTGGCGGATGGCGCCGATCTGAGACTCCTCAACCAATGAAATTGATTGGTTGCACTATAGAGGTTCCAGACCGTACAAAGTGTAGATGCCAAAGGGGTGACATTGCTGCGGGCGGGGCTGACATCTTGAGGCACCTCATGGCTACGGGCTGTTGTTCGGTGTCATTTGTGTCACCGCCGTGATGGATGACTTTCAGATAATTCTCAATTTATCATATCATGGAGAAATCCCTCCTTCCTCAAATGGCTTTTTGTTTCTATAAAGCCCGAGCTGCAGATGGCATCTACCCACACATTCCCATTGTGCGACGCCCACAGAAAGCTTCCCCAGTCTTCAAAGTGGGCGCTTCTGGTTGAGTTGCTGGTCTTCAATTAAAGCTCGAAATTGTGTCTGGGAGCACATTAACCTCTTTGTTTCTACATTCTCTTGGGATTCTCACTTTGGTATAACCCGACGCAATGCAATAATGCCCACAAATAGCCTTACAAGTAAGTTAAATCATAACTTTTTTCATAACAAATTATATGTATATTTTTTAACTTAAGTACGGTTATGTTCTGGTTGATTTAGGTCTGTGTATTTGGATAAATCGGAAGGTATTTGTACATGTAAGTGTGTGTCTATATATATATTTTTTTAGATATATATACATATATATATATAGAGAGAGAGACAGTGAGAGAGAGAGAGAGTGAGAGAGAGAGAGAGAGAGAGTGAGAGACTTTAATTCTATGTATGTGTGTGTGTTTACTCGTGAAAATGTCTGTATGTATGTATGTTAATGTATGATTTTTATGGGCAACAGTAGTAAATTATACAAGCTAAACAATGCCCGAATGTTTGCTAAGTACATAGCGGTGTCTGCATAAATACCACTCGAGGGATAGATCCCATGCTACTAACTAGGGTCTCATATATCAAACCCTTGAGATGTGCACAAGTGCCATATTGGTTGCAAATCATTTAAAACCGCAGTTACAGTTTCGATTGCTGGGTCTCCACCTCGCTCCACATTCTGAAAATAGACTTGTCAGTGATTTTCAGTGGCAATATTTTGTTTTAAAGGGCGGGCAACAGGATACTGATGAACGTGTCCGCATTTATCCAGCTAAATGTCTTAGGATTGTAATGATCTGGAGGAGACAGAAATGAGAAAAGCCATTGGTGCAGTGCTAATGGGGCCGCGTGAGTGTGTGGTGTGCAGACTGTCATGGGGCATGTATTGTATCTAGCTCACAGCATGGTAGGTAAACTATGTCTTATGCACATCACTTGCTGGCGGCCTAGTGGCCACTGCAGGACAGTTAGGCACAAAACTGGACCTGTGCATTATATCCTAGTATATCACAGAACAAAGTCCGCCCCATTATTGAGATGTCAGGTAACCACATTATCAAACTTGTGTTTATGTTATAAAAAAACGCTTTAATGCCACATCACTGGTAGTAAACGCTATACAAATGCAATTACAATATAATACAATGAGAACAGTGTAAGTAACGGTTAACATGTCCATCTACACTTGACGATTGAAGGGAATTCCGGTTGTGCAAACATTTTTGAAAGGAGGCTGTGGCCCAAACACTGCAAGCATTAAAACGAATGATTTCTAAAACGCAATAACATTGTTGAACATATTTTCGTTCATTTAATGAGTGAGATTGCATTGGAACACTGAACATTTATAAAGTTACTGTTGGGTAAAAGTGAGGGTTCTGTTGCATTCGTCTAGTGCAAGCAAAGAAAAAAATCAATTAATTTCAAAGTAATGAAAATGATTCTGACTAAACTACTAGCTTTAGCCCTAAACTGTAACACTAACTCTAACTCTGAACCTAAGCCTAAACATAGCCCTAACCCTAAACCTAAACCCTAACATCAACCCAACGCTCTAGTCCTAAACAAAGCCCAAAATATAACCCTAAACCTAACCCACCCCAACTCTGACCTTAAACCCTACATCAAACATAGACTTATCTTTAACCCTGTACCCTAAACCTAACCCTAACCTTAAACTCCAACCCTAAATTTAACCCACATCAAACACTCAAACACTAAACCTACCCGAAATGTATCCTATCTTTAACCCTACACCCTAAACCAAACTCTAAACAGAATCCTAACTCTAAGCATACACCCTAATCCTAACCGCATCCCCTCACTCTAACCTTAAACCTAACCCCAAAAATAGCCCTATGTGGAGCCATACACACTAACTCTAATCCTAAAAATAGTTCTTACTCTAACCATAAAGCCTACCTCTAAACCTAATCTTATACATACACCTAATCCTAAAACTCATCACATGTTGATGCTTTGCACATTATAAGCTTTGCGACGTGATTTTTTTTAGAGGATATATTTCTTATGCTTTAAATTAAAGCACAGGACTTGCACTTTGATGGCTTCAAACCACAAGTTTAAGGGAAGGCCAAGTCGCTTGGATTCACCCTAGACACCAACCTCAAGGAACACATTGCTAAAAAGACAAAGTTGGCCTGGAACCAGCTCTTTCTTCTGAAGAAAGTCAAACTGTTTATTTTAGAAAGCGAGTTCAGAACTGCTGTCTGAGCCCTTGTACTCTCGCATCTGGATGGTGGTAACGCCCTATTCCACGAGCTCCCACAATCCACCCTGTCACCTCTTAGGGGCATCCTATACACCTCAGCATGTCTCATATAGAGCCTGGAGAAATATGATCACATCAACCCCCTTCTTAATGGAACTCTATTGGCTCCTCCTTTTGGCCCACACCAACTTCAAATTCAGCAGCATAAATTACAAAGCCATCATGACCAGAAACCCCTTTATCTTACAGACAAGCTCACCATCTCTGGTGGTTCTCGGCTCACCAAGACACCATCAGTCTGCAGACTAAGAAGTGTAAAAAAGTTTTAAAAAACAAGCTGCCAACTTTTATACTGAGGAACCGAGTTTTGAATCTTGACGTGTCCTTGTGCCCTTGTGTAATGTAACTGGTACTCATATAAAGCACTCCAAAACCTTGATTTTGCGCTATATAAAACTGCAAAAAAAAGACAGAAGGCCTTTTCCATTTATGCACCCAGGAACAACTGTCGTGTATCCATCAGGATTGCCCTACCGCTGCTCCAACGTAGGTAATAACTAAAGCTTCACCTATTTAAAGGACACAATATCACAGTGTAGTAACTGTCCACAACCCACCTTCCTCTCCTATTACTTGTTACCGTTATGCTTGTGTTTGACTATGTACAGCACTCCACTCTCTTTGTGCTAGGTGTGCGTTATATAAATACCATTCACATACATACATAAGGGCTTTGAAAGATTCCAAGTCTAGAGCCCTCCAGGTGGGAGAAATTTAGCAAAATTCTCTTTATTATACCCATTATAAAAAATCTCTTTAACAGTGTCTGCCCTTTGCGTCTTTCACACATTGTCTCACAAATCTTAAGTCACACAGCTCTAAATATCACAAAAATGCAGCAGGTCCATTTTCCACCATTTTCGCTGCTTGTGGAAAAACATAAGATGGGAACGGCTCTAAACATAAATCGGGAACAAGCTGTCTTTGCTCTAGGCTAAAAAGTGCCAAATTAGTTGTGCACTCATTTTACTGCTCATGGAATAGGATTTCACCTTTTGTTCACTTTTGAACATTTCTCCCTACAGTATTCATCAATTAGCAAAATAAGCTGTGCTGCTTTTTGATTAGCCATACACTCTGTTAAATGGTCTGTGAAGTCCACAGATGTTTCATTCCTTCCTAAGGATCAAAAATAATGGAAACATTATTTTTATTATTTCCCCTGTCCAATCTAGTGTAATTTGCAATGACCCACACTTGAAATAGGATCAACATGCATTTAGCATCTTGCAATTGGCCGTGTTTTTTAGCTACTTTATACTAGGTGTTCTGACGTCACCTCATTGCTGCCTCAGGAGCCATACACCTATTTTTTTTCTCTGTGAATAGAACAGGGGCAGGCTTAGCCCCCCACTTCGAGTTTCTCACTAAAACTTAGAGAAAAAACTGTCCATAGTTAAGATTGATACCACAAGGTTGGTTGTGGCACACAGTTTTCACATACGCAAGGCGGATTAACATGTAGGAACTGTGGGGCATATTAGCAAGACCCACGTTAAAATTATCGCCGTTTTAGCGGCAGGAAACTGCCGCTAAAGCGGCGATAATGGGCTTGCTAATATGCGTTATAGAATTCCAATAGAAGCCCAGGTTAGATGTGCAGGACATCTAACCTGGGCTTCTATTGGAATACCATAACGCATATTAGCAAGCCCATTATCGCCGTTTTAGCGGCAGTTTCCTGCCGCTAAAACGGCGATAATTTTAACGTGGGTCTTGCTAATATGCCCCTGTATTTGCGACTGGTATTACTTCACAGAATTCCCCTTTGTGCACTGTTTTGGCTGCGCACATTTTTTCAGGTAAAAGCTAGAGAAATTTGTGCAGGAAAAAATCAAAGGTCCAAGTACATCCTCCAAGGAATCAATGATTTTAAATGGGGCACAACCCAATGTTTGCGCATGTTTTTAAATTTACTGAGGTATTTAGATTTAATTCAAGACCTTACTTACAAAATTTCACTTGCGCAACGAGGGCAACCCAAAACACTGAGGGGCTTATTTACAAGCCCATTGCGCTGCCGGTGCACACGTTTTTTTGATGCACTGGCAGCGCAGTGTGGATGCCCATATTTACAAGGCCACGTAAAGTCACCCTGCGTGGCTTTTCACGGCCTTGTAAATATGGGTCCCTTTAATGCATTACTCTGCGTGAAAGGGGCGTTCCATGGGTGTTGCTGTGGGTGTTCCCATGCATCATCCATGGAACCTGAGACATTACCAGATTTACGAAGTTTTATAAAGCTGGGAATGCGTCAGACTCCGGCGCCAGGCACAACGAGGAGAAATACTTTTTTCCTCTTTCTATGAGTGCTGTATTCTGCAGCACGCATAGAAAGAGGAAAATAGCATCAATTATTGTTTTTGTGCAGGAAGGTTTCCCTTCCTGCAGAAAAACAATCATCTCTGCAACACAGGTACCCTTGCAACATGACACATGGGATGCCTGCGCTGGCGCATGGCAGCCAATTGTGCGCCAGCGCAGGGGAAAGCACACTGATGCGTCATATTGTTGTTAATACAATGCATCCCTGTGCTTTTAAAATAATGCCGCTGGGAGCAGCAAAATGGCTTGCGGCGCCACGCTGCATCATTTTTTTGTAAATGAGGCCCTGAATCTGTTTAGGAACCATTTTACAGGGCTGCATGCTTAATGCTAAAGTGCGTCACGAGAAAAACACGCGCAACCTTTAGTAAATAAAGGGCCATGCGTGGGAAACCCTTTCTTGAGAAGCAGAATGCATTTGTTTTAGACAGTCAGTCAACAGAGGGGATTCAAAAAATTATTTGGAGCAACGTATCCATTGTAGTGAGAAAACAGGCACGTGTATGAAAACCCAGAAAGCGAAGCACCCAGGAAGCGGCCTCTTTTTAGTACTTTCGGTTACATAGAATTGCCCACACAAAATACCCTGCTCCGTTGTCTTCTCTTGGGGAAAAAGCCATTTGCTGCTCTATTGATGTGGAGACTGGCAGCATAGTCCATCTTGTAGACCCATGAATGCATACAACAGCCATCACGGTGGAACATCTGGAAGGTGCATGAGAGGCCATACGTGGGAAGGCCATTCAAGCGACTGTTGTTCTCGGTGGGCCTCATCTGTCGACTACGAAGCACCACGTGGGCTACAACACAATGCAACTCAACCCTATGCTTTTAACTGCAAATGTGTACATCACTAACAATGTGCCTAGTGATGCACAGTAGCGCCCCGCCATAGAAGGGAGAAAAAACACACAAGCTTGTAAATCTTTTTCTGCAGTTTAGGACGCGTTTCCATCTTGCTCAGCAAAAAACGAGATAAATTCCCTCTATCCAGATTAAAAAAGACATAAAAAGCAGTCTGGCGCCCTTTGTTTCGACGCCATATTAAGGGAACTTCTGCATGCCTTGCGCGGCTTTAAATTATTAAGTATGCTCATTTGCATGTTTCTCAGTAGTTGCTAGGATGTTTGCATGGAAGTGACAAATATCCTCAATTAATAATGGCCGCGAGGCACCAGGCTTTCAGCTTTCTTGCTTGATGCGCGCGACGCAGGAGAAAGCCTCTTACTCGCATACATTTGTTTTCATCTTTGAGCTACGTTCAACGTGAGCGAAGATCATAGCTCTTAGAAGGCTTTGTTTTACTCTGTCCTTGAGGTCCTCTAGCTGCTTTCCTAGATCTGTTCTTCGGAGTTTCCCACAAAGCTTCATTCCGGAAGTATCAGTGATGGCCCCTTGCCTCACTGCTAGGCCGAGTCGACTGTAATTGTGCGCCAAGTGTTTTTTCAAGCCGTGAAATTTTTGCTAATGGCTCATGAGCGACGCCATTCTTTATAGCATAACGTGATCGTGATAAGCCATTATCTGCCCGCTATGTTCAGTCTGGGTGAGAGGTGTCCAAGGTTTTCATTTTCATGGCAAATGTTTGTGAAATGCCCGATTTTTGCTCTTCACAAAATTTGGGACGTTACCTTCTTTACCTTCACGTCATATTAAATGCAGAATGTTGGAATCTCCAAGTCGTAGCATGGCTGTGATTGGCTAGTGTCCACCTACTATGTTTCTTTCAAATACAAGGGTATGCAGACAACATTATTACATGAAGCTCTGCACGTTCACCCTTTACAAGTTTTGCGAATTTACCGCATTTACCTTCATCCATACAAGTTTTTTTTCTGATCCATGACGGAATCTTCGAGACCGGGACATGAAGTCACAGAATTCTGACAATGTGGCGAGCCAAACTAATGACATAATATGTATACAAATCACTAGGACATAACATAGAGCGAAGTAATTTTTAACCAATAGTGAGGCACTTTTATATTTAATTAAACCCAGTGTAACTGGAAAACGTGTTCTGCAAGTTTTCATTTTGCAGACCTTTTCTGGGCTCAGAGGCAAATGTATGCAGAATTTTACTCTGCAAGTTTACCCTTTGTAGAGCTTTTCATTGCACAATGGCACTATGTAGGAGATGAAACCCGAAGTTGTTTCTTTGGATTGCATCCAACGCTATTCAAATTATGCGATGGTGTGGACACAAAATGTTCTGTGTAAATACGGAGTTACTTCATTCCTCAACCATCTGCTGCATCATTTTGAGATTATATCAAACAAATTGTTTCTAGCTGAAATGGTTAAAAAAAAAATGGCTAAAATGCGCCACTTCTAGTATTGAGTACTAATAAACCCATTGGATGGGTTAACTGGTCACCTTTGAGTTGCTTATTGCTGCACTCAGGTGTTTAACTCGTGCAAATGCAGTGAAACACAGCATTAATGCGTGTTAAAATGGAAAAATAACAAAATACTACTGCCACATATTGTGCTGCATTAAACCACACAATTTGTCTTTTCTTGTTGCATAATAAGGAAATGTTTTTAGATAGTTGGGTTTACTTTTAAAGTAAATTTCCAGAAGCCCTTTGTATAACTTATGCAAAATCATTTTGTTAGTGGTAAATATGTACCTATGCAGCTTAAGCTGTCACAAATGTCAAAATGTTCACCCCCTCCACAAAGTTTCAACCATAGACTTTCGCAGGAGATGCAAAAAAAATTAAAAATAAGTAAACTTTGCATCTTCACTGTTCCTTAATTTTGTACAGTTGTGTACACGGCAACTTCACATGAAGCAGTAGGCATTGTCAATGGTGAATCTATTTTCAGAGAATGTGGTTTTGAGTTTCATAAGTAAAGGTTAAGGCCACAGAGACAACGTGCTGAGAGAAAGGGATGGACGGCGTAATGCGCGGAGACAGCCAATATCACAATTCCACCCACAGAAGTTCTTTTTCCTCAGGGACGCCTGAAAAATAAAGGACTAGTTACAGTTTTCACACTTCAGACATTGATAGATGCACTTATAAAAACAAAACATGACTGTCAGGTACTGACTTCTCCTCTTGTTTGTGTGGCCAGCTTCACCAGAAGCTAATCAGGTACTAATAAGGCTTGGGTCTGGGTCCCCATCCCTGCTACGCAGCCATAAAACGTCCTGGATACAGACATTACCTCAAACCTATCCCCTAACGTGAATGTCTTTTAAAGCGCAGATACACCGTTTACAAAAATAAAATATGCTGTTTCTTTTTCAAGCACTTTAACTTTTTCTGGGTTTAACCCGTTCCGTGCGTCGGACGGCCGAGAGCCGTCCGACGTCACGGTGGGTGTGTGCATCGGACGGCTCCCGGCCGTCCTAGCACCCACCCACGGGGGAAGCGCTGGCGCTCCCCCCGTGGGCTGCCCTTAAAGGTGCCCCCACCGGGGAAGGCAGGGAAAGCCCTTCCCCTGCCTCCCCCCACCCTCCCCTCCACATCATCTAATGATGTCAGCGCGCGAGGCGTGCTGACGTCATTAGAGGATTCCCAACGCGGTGGAAGCCATTTGCTTCCAGCGCGTTGGGAAGAGAGGAGGTGAGTTTCTCCTCGGGGGAGGGGGGTATTTAAACAAAAGAGGCATGGGGGAAAGGAAAGGGTTTTCCTTTCCCCTGATGCCTCTTATGTGCATTCCTGCTGCACGATCGTGCGATCGTGCAGCAGGAATGACCACTAGACGCCAGGGATTTTTTTTTTTTTAAATTGAAATTGATTACTGTTTGGGGGAGCGGCCCCTTAGGCAAGGGTCGCTCCTCTCATGGGGGCAATGTTTTTTTGGCTTTGTCTGCCCCCTGGGGGGCAGATTTCACAATTTTTTTTAAAAAAGTGGCCCACTGGACCACCAGGGAATAATTTGTGGGGAGTGGCCCCTTGGGCAAGGGTCACTCCCCTTTGGGGGTTATGTTTTTGGCTGTCGGCCCCCATGGGGGGGGGCAGATCTCGCCATTTTTTTTAATATAGGGCCCACTAGACCACCAGGGTTTTATTTGTGGAGCGTGACCCCTTGGGCAAGGGTCGCTCTCCTTTGGGGGCAATGTTTGTTGCCATGTTTTAATAAGATTGGGCCCACTAGACCACCAGGGTTTTGTTTGTGGAGAGTGGCCCCTTGGGCAAGGGTCGCTCCCCTTTGGGGAGCATTAATTTGGCCGTTTCTGCACCCCTGGGGGGCAGATCGGCTGATTTTTTTTTTGTATGGCCACTAGGCCACCAGGGATTTATTTGTGGGGAGTGGCCCCTTGGGCAAGGGTCGCTCCCCTTTGGGGGCAATCTTTTTGGCTGTGTCTGCCCCCCAGGGGGGCAGATCTAGCCTTTTTTTAAATAATCGGGCCCACTAGACCACCAGGGATTTGTTTGTGGGGAGCGGCCCCTTGGGCAAGGGTCGCTCCCCTTTGGGGAGCATTAATTTGGCCGTTTCTGCCCCCCCTGAGGGGCAGATCGGCTGATTTCCTTTTGTGTATGGCCACTAGGCCACCAGAGTTTTTTTTTTTTTGATGTTGAGGAGCGGCCCCTTGGACAACGGTTGCTCCCCTTTATGGGAGGATGATTGTGGCCATTTCTGCCCTCTTTGGGTGGCAGATTAGCAGTATGTTTTTAGGCCCATCTGCCCCTAAGGGGGGAAGAAGCCACTAGACAACAGGGGTTTTTAAATTTTTGTGTTGGGGAGTGGCCTCAAGGGCAAGGGTTGCTCCCCTTTTACGGGGGTGAATATTTTATTTATACTCTTAGGCCCACCTACCCCTTAGCTTGGCTGGTGGATTGTGTGTGGACTGGTGCATTATTTGCATATGTGATTGTAATGTTTTTTTCTCCTTTTTATTCTAGTGTAAAGCTTTTGATTCCTGTTTGCGGTTTCAGCAGTGGTTGTTCTGCAGTTTTGCGTAGTTGCATTTTTTTTGGTAAGAAAAACATTTATGTTGTATTTACTCCAAATGAGTATTATTGTCATGCATGAATCAATTTTTTTGTAAGTGGTGTTATAATGGCAGCATATTTAGTTAGTGTTTTGAGCATGAAATTCTTTGCAATGTGTTTTGCATTGTCTTATGTGTAATTTTCTTTTCTTTTTGTTTTTTAGTGGGATATTGTTGATCCTTACTGTGTCTGTGCAGAGTAGGTGGTGGTGAGTCTAGCTGCTTCTGGCAAGTGAGTGGTATAGTTTTGGAGTATATAGGTCTTTGTGATAAAGACACATTTTGTTTATTACTTATTTTACAAAGTGTTTGTTGCTGTTGACTTGTTTGACAAGTTACCTTTATTAGTAAGGATTATGGCTAGCCGTAGAATTACTGCTCAGCAGGTGGTTGGTATGCTTTTTGAATCTTCATCTGAGCAGGATTATGAGACTGACAGTGCGTCTGAGGGAGAGGAGGGAGTACAAGATTCTGGCAGTGAGTTTTCTGTCCACGAGGAATCATCTGATGATGAAGCTACTCTCAGTGCAGATGAAACTACTCAAAGTGCGGATGAAGTGCCTGTTTTAGAGGAGGACACTGATGTGCCGATGGTGCAGCAAGAGACATCGGTATTGTAGCCTGAGGCTGCAAGGCTTCCTACTGGAAGTGCTGGACTCTGGGTTGATACAAACATGGTGCAGCCGGTGTTGCCTGCCTTTAGTGGGGATGCAGGGTGTAGAGTGGATTGTGAAAATCTTTTGCCTATACAGTTTTTTCAGTTGTTTATGGATGATGTATTTTTGGCTGAGATTGTTGAGCAGACTAATTTGTATGCTGAACAGTTTTTGAGGGACAACAGTGCCAGACTTAGGCCACGCTCTAGAGCTACCCGGTGGACTCCCACAAATCTGGATGAGATGAAGAAGTTTTTGGGTTTGACTTTTTTTGATGGGCTTGATAAGGAAGCCGTCCATGGCTTCATATTGGTCTACCAGTCCCTTGATGGCAACGGCCATATTTCCTGCAATTATGATTCGTGATCGGTATTTACTTTTGCTTCGGATGCTGCATTTTGTTGATAATGCTTTGGCAATGCCACGAGATCACCCTGACTGTGACCGTCTTTTTAAGATTCGGCCTGTTCTTGATCACTTTGTAGATCGATTTTCAGAGAGCTATACTCCAGGCAAAGAAATATCTGTTGATGAGTCTTTGGTCCTGTTCAAGGGCCGTTTGGTTTTTAGGCAGTACATTCCTAGCAAGAGGGCACGTTATGGAATTAAGATGTATATGTTGTCTGAGAGTAGGACAGGATATGTCTATAATTTCCGGGTGTACACTGGTAGGGATTCCACTATTGACCCCCTGGTTGTCCGTCCACTTTTGGAGTTTCTGAGAAAACTGTGTGGGATCTTGCTAGAGGACTGTTTAACAGAGGCCACCATTTGTACCTTGATAACTTCTACACTGCTGTGCAATTGTTTAAGGAATTGTTCAAAGTGGACACTTTTGCTTGTGGCACAATCCGCTCTAACCGTAAAGGTTACCCAAAAGAGCTTGTTTGCAAAAAGCTTCAGAGGGGACAGTGCAGTGCCTTGCGTAGTGAGGAACTGCTAGCTGTGAAATTTGTGGATAGGAGGGATGTGTACATGCTGACTACCATTCATGATGAGAGTACTTCACCTGTGACTGTTTGGGGTCAGGTTGCTGAAGTGCGCAAACCTGTGTGCATTGTAGACTACAATAAGCACATGGGTGGTGTCGATAGAGTAGATCAGAGGTTGGAACCTTACACTCCTGTTCGAAAGGCTTACATTTGGTATAAGAAGTTGGCCATCCATCTCTTCAATTTAGCAACTTTCAATGCTATTGTTGTGTTCAAGGAGTGTTCTCCTGCGTCAAAGATGACTTTTGTTCAGTTTCAGGAGTCTGTGATAGGCAGCCTTGTTGTTGTGGAACAGGCAAGTGTTCCTAGAGTTGGAGTGGTGGAGGATGTGGCTAGATTGAAAGATCGCCACTTTCCTGATTTAATTCCTCCTACGCCCAAAAAAACCAATCCCTCTAAGAGATGTAGAGTCTGCTTGCGAAGAGGTATGCGGAAGGAGAGTCGTATGCACTGTGCCGATTGTCCTTCTAATCCTGGGCTGTGTGTCCCCACATGTTTCAGATTGTATCACACTCAAAAGAGTTTTTGGGAGCAACCGTGAGTCTAATAGTGTACTGCCTGGTCTGTGTGGTTTTATATAGCTGTTGTTCAGTTTCACGTTTGGCAATAGAATGATGTCTTTAGTTACTGCTGTTGTTTTTGCAGTTATAGTTTTGTATCTAGTTGCAATTGGTTTGTGTTTTCTTTCTTGATAAAAAAATTTTAATGATGGTGTGAGTGGACTGGCGCTTGGCTGGTGGTGTGCGTGGACTGGTGTTTCTCTGGCGGTGTGCGTGGACTGGTGCTTGGCTGGCGGTGTGCGTGGACTGGCGCTTGGCTGGTGGTGTGCGTGGACTTGTGCTTGGCTGGCAGTGTGCGTGGACTGGCGCTTGGCTGGCGGTGTGCGTGGACTGGAGCTTGGCTGGCGGTGTGCGTGGACTGGCGCTTGGCTGGCGGTGTGCGTGGACTGGTGCTTGGCTGGCGGTGTGTGTGGACTGGCGCTTGGCTGGCGGTGTGCGTGGGCTGGCGCTTGGCTGGCAGTGTGCGTGGGCTGGCGCTTGGCTGGCAGTGTGGGTGGGATGGTGCTTGTCTGGAGGTGTTCGTCGGCTGGCATTGGGCTGGCAGCTTGTGAGTAGTGACTTGCTGCTGGTCATTACACACTCTGCTAGTCAAACGCCACTGCAGACACTATGTCAACCACCAGCCGGTGTGATTGCTGTGTCATTCATGTGGGCGTATGAAAGTGATGGGCCCTTGAATGGCGCTGTCTGTTGATGTGAATGTTGTAATGTGCTGGGCCCGCAGCTGGCGGTGTGAATGGTCTTGTGTGTCACGTATGAAAGGTGTGTGCATGGCCTGTAAAGAGGTTGGTGCCTTGCCGTGGCTTTACAGCTCACGAGCTGTGAGTCATTGGTTCAGGTTTTTAACCTTTTAAATATTAACAGTGCATTTAGTTTTTGTGAAATCTCTTGTTAATAGAATTTTACGCTCTGAGCCTTCACTCACCCTCGTGCCAAATCCAACAAGTATGTGTGAGTACTTAAGGAATTGTTCCTTTTGAAGGAATATTTGTCTTTTTTGTCTCTCTCTGCCAGGGTGTACATTGTCTCTACATTGTCTGTGAATGTGAGTGTTGTAATGTGCTGGGGCCGCAGTTGGTGGTGTGAAAGTGTGTGTCAAGTATGAAAGGTGTGTGAATGGCCTGTAAAGAGGTTGGTGCCTTGCCGTGGCTTTACAGCTCATGAGCTGTGAGTCATTGGTTCTGGTTTTTAACCTTTTAATTATTAACAGTGCATTTCGTTTATGTGAAATCTCTTGTTAATAAAATATACATTTTGAACCTTTCACTCATCCTCGTGCCAAATCCAACCAGTATGTGTGTGAACTTGAGGAACAGGTGGATAGGCAGTCATATTTGTCTCATTTGTCTTTCTGTGCTAAGGTGTAGTCTTTTTCTAGGGAAAATTTACCAACTTTACATATTTCTGTAAAGTAAAAAAAAAAATGGGGAGTGCTGGGTGGTGTGCCTCTCATGAATCCCAACATGTTTTTTTACTCACGCCATGCAAACCTCAAAATGTGACTATAGTCACTCATTTTCCTTGCATTACTGTGTCATAATATTCTGTTGTCAGAAAAACCACAATTTTCCTACCACCCTGCATTCCCCCCAGGTCTCCCGATAAAAATGGTACCTCACTCGCGTGGGTGGGTCAAGTACCCGCGACAGGCAAGGGCCCAAAACCTATTGAGGCGACATTAAAATTACCTATGGCAAAACAACCTGGTTTTGCAAGGGGGGTCCCATGAGTTTTTGTCCCCGGGCTCGGCGGCCATCTAGTGAAACCTACCAAACCCACACATTTCTGAAAACTAGACACCCGGGGGAGTCCAGCGAGGTATGGCTTGCATGGGTCCTCCAACATTTTCCTACCCAGATCCCCTTCAAACCTCAAATTTAGCTGAAAAAATCACTTTCATCTCAAATTTCTGTGTGCAAAAGTTCTGGAATCTGCATGGATCCACAAATTTCCTCCCACACAGCGTTCCCCCAGGTCTCCCGATAAAAATGGTACCTCACTCGCTTGGGTGGGTCAAGTACCCGCGATAGGCAAGGGCCCAAAACCAATTGAGGCGACATCAAAATTACCTATCGCAGAACAACCTGGTTTTGCAAGGGGGGTCCCATGAGTTTTTGGCCCCGGCCTCGGCGGCCACCTAGGGGAACCTACCAAACCCACATATTTCTGAAAACTAGACACCCTAGGGAGTCCAATGAGGTATGGCTTGCGTGGATCCTCCAACGTTTCCCTACCTAGAATGCCCTGCAAACCTCAAATTTAGCTGAAAAAACACATTTTCCACATATTTTTGGGTAAAATCACCATGCCGGCACAAATGTCCTACCCGACAGCATTCCCCTCAGTCTCCTGAGTAAAATGATACCTCACTTGTGTGGGTGGGGCAAGGGCCTGTGACTGGGAAGAGCCCAAAACATAGGGATTAAGGGTATAGCACCGAGAATTCTAAGCGCTATATTTTTTTTAAAATACGTTTTTAGCCAATTCTGCATTGGACACCCACGCAAGTGAGGTATTGTAGATCCGAGCAGATTCCAAAACTTTCCCACACAGAAATTTGAGAAAAAAGTGATTTCTTCATCTAAATTTGAGGTTTGCAGGGGATTCTGGGTAGGAAAACGTTGGGGGACCCACGCAAGCCATACCTCGCTGGACTCCGCCGGGTGTCTAGTTTTCAGAAATGTGTGGGTTTAGTAGGTTTCCCTAGATGGCCGCCGAGCCCGGGGCCAAAAACTCATGGGACCCCCCTTGCAAAACCAGGTTGTTTTGCGATAGGTAATTTTGATGTCGCCTCAATAGGTTTTGGGCCCTTGCCTGTCGCGGGTACTTGACCCACCCACACGAATGAGGTACCATTTTTATCGAGAGACCTGGGGGAACGCTGGGTGGGAGGAAATTTGTGGATCCACGCAGATTCCAGAACTTTCCCACACAGAAATTTGAGAAAAAAGTGATTTTTTCAGCTACATTTGAGGTTTGCAGGGGATTCTGGGTAGGAACATGTTGGGGGACCCACGCAAGCCATACCTCGCTGGACTCCCCTGGGTGTCTAGTTTTCAGAAATGTGTGGGTTTGGTAGGTTTCCCTAGATGGCCGCCGAGCCCGGGGCCAAAAACTCATGGGACCCCCCCCCTTGCAAAACCAGGTTGTTTTGCGATAGGTAATTTTGATGTTGCCTCAATAGGTTTTGGGCCCTTGCCTGTCGCGGGTACTTGACCCACCCACGTGAGTGAGGTACCATTTTTATTGGGAGACCTGGGGGAACGCTGGGTGGGAGGAAATTTATGGATCCAGGCAGATTCCAGAACTTTCCCACACAGAAATTTGAGAAAATAGTGATCTTTTCAGCTGAATTTGAGGTTTGCAGGGGATTCTGGGTAGGAAAATGTTGGGGGACCCACGCAAGCCATACCTCGCTGGACACCCCCGGGTGTCTAGTTTTCAGAAATGTGTGGGTTTGGTAGGTTTCCCTAGATGGCCGCCGAGCCCGGGGCCAAAAACTCATGGGACCCCCCTTGCAAATCCAGGTTGTTTTGCGATAGGTAATTTTGATGTTGCCTCAATAGGTTTTGGGCCCTTGCCTGTCGCGGGTACTTGACCCACCCACACGAGTGAGGTACCATTTCTATCGGGAGACCCGGGGGAACGCTGGGTGGGTGGAAATTTGTGGATCCACGCAGATTCCAGAACTTTCCCACACAGAAATGTGAGAAAAAGTTGTTTTTTTGGACAAAATGTTAGGTTTGCAAGGGATTCTGGGTAACAGAACCTGGTGAGAGCCAGTCAAGTCACCCCATCTTGGATTTCCCTGGGTGTCTACTTTTCAAAAATGTATTGGTTTCATGGGTTTCCCTAGGTGCCGGCAGAGCTAGGGTTCAAAATCTACAGCTAGGCACTTTGCAAAAAAAGGGTCCGTTTTCACTGTGAAAATGTGGTGTGTCCACGTTGCGTTTTGGGCCATTTCCTGTCGCGGGCACTAGGCCTACCCACACAAGTGAGGTACCATTTTTCTCGGAAGACTTTGGGGAATGCGGGGTGGGTAGAATTTTGTGGATCCACGCAGATTCTAGAACTTTCCACTACAGAAATGTGAGGAAAATGTGTTTCTTTGGACAAATTTTAGGTTTGCAAGGGATTCTGGGTACCATAACCTGGTGAGAGCCAGTCAAGTCACCCCATCCTGGATTCCCCTGGGTGTCTACATTTAAAAAATGTATAGGTTTGCTAGGTTTCCCTAGGTTCCGGCAGAGCTAGGGTTCAAAATCTGCAGCTAGGCACTTTGCAAAAAAAGGGTCCGTTTTCACTGTGAAAATGTGGCATGTCCACGTTGCCTTTTGGGCCGTTTCCTGTCACGGGCACTAGGCCTACCCACACAAGTGAGGTACCATTTTTCTCGGAAGACTTTGGGGAATGCGGGGTGGGTGGAATGTTGTGGATCCACGCAGATTCCAGAACTTTCCACCACAGAAATGTGAGGAAAATATGTTTTTTTGACAAAACGTTAGGTTTGCAAGGGATTCTGGGTACCAGAACCTGGTGAGAGCCAGTCAAGTCACCCCATCCTGGATTCCCCTGGGTGTCTACTTTTCAAAAATGTATAGGTCTGCTAGGTTTCCCTAGGTGCCGGCAGAGCTAGGGTTCAAAATCTACAGCTAGGCACTTTGCAAAAAAAGGGTCCGTTTTCACTGTGAAAATGTGGCGTGTCCACGTTGCGTTTTGGGCCGTTTCCTGTTGCGGGCACTAGGTCTACCCACACAAGTGAGGTACCATTTTTCTCGGAAGAATTTGGGAAACATGGGGTGAGTGGAATTTTGTGGATCCAAGCAGATTCCAGAACTTTCCACCACAGAAATGTGAGGAAATTTTTTTTTTTTTTACAAAACCTTAGGTTTGCAAGGGATTCTGGGTAACAGAACCTGGTGAGAGCCATTCAAGTCACCCCATCTTGGATTTCCCTGGGTGTCTACTTTTCAAAAATGTATTGGTTTCATGGGTTTCCCTAGGTGCCGGCAGAGCTAGGGTTCAAAATCTACAGCTAGGCACTTTGCAAAAAAAGGGTCCGTTTTCACTGTGAAAATGTGGTGTGTCCACGTTGCGTTTTGGACTGAATCCTGTCGTGGGCACTAGGCCTACCCACACAAGTGAGGTACCATTTTTCTCGGAAGACTTTGGGGAATGCGGGGTGGGTGGAATTGTGTGGATCCACGCAGATTCTAGAACTTTCCACCACAGAAATGTGAGGAAAATGTGTTTTTTTGGACAAATTTTTAGGTTTGCAAGGGATTCTGGGTAGCAGTACCTGGTGAGAGCCACTCAAGTCACCCCATCCTGGATTTCCCTGGGTGTATAGTTTTCAAAAATGTATAGGTTTGCTAGGTTTCCCTAGGTGCCGGCAGAGCTAGTGATGGAGCAAGGACTCGTAAATGAGACTTGCTCGGAAGCAATCCTCTCGTTTAACTCATAACGAATTACTAACAACGTGTTTGTGATTAATAATACGCATTTTCCTTCATACGCGGGAAGAAAATGAAGCTTGTGTATGTGTTTACTAATTGCAATAACACAAACAAAGGACTAAACTGCATTTTAACACGGGATCTTTACTGCGCATGCGTCTACTGCATCTACGTAGTATGACGTTCTAAGGCTTGGAGGGAAATTCATGCGCTTGCGCAAAGCTAACCAAAATGGCCGCTTGAAACTCACATGCATGGCACCTGCTTAGCCGAGAAAGAAAATAAGTTTTATACTAACGCAAATGCAGAGAGATTAATAATAAATGGAGTGGGTTAGAGTAGAGGTTGGTGGTATACAGTGAAATCATTTTTATTTGAAAATAACATCTCTTCTTTTGACTTTATTATTAGTGCGCATTTGGGCCTAAAAGCTTGTCTGAAATCGAGCTGACTGACGTAGACCTACGCAGGCGCACTCAAGAGAGAATGTGACCCGATGAGTAAGGACTTGTCACGCGTCCAAGGACAGAGAAGATGTGCCCTGGGAACATGAGGGTGAAGAGTTCATATGAAGAAGCTTTATTCATTAAACTGTTACATTTTGTATTAATAAAGGTTGGAGATGTATGGGAACGGAAGAGATGTAATAAAGTTTGAGGGGAGGGGTTTGAAAACAATGGTTTAAAGAAATAAATGACATGTAAGTATGGTGTGACGATCATCCCCTTTCGCCTGTCCAATCAGAGTTAGTATTTTACCAAATTTGAAACATTAATGGGTGGTACATGATAATAGAAAGGTATAATTGAGGTAGTTTTAGTTAGTTAGTTTAGCTGACACAGGAGCTTATTTCGTTAATACGGCAGATAGCGTTGGGAGCAGATGCAGCAGAGGCGATACAGAGCTCGGGATGCTGTCGGTGCTGGGGGTGGTGCTGATGCTGTGAGACGCTGAAGAAGAAATTGAATGCAGAACCATCTATTTAATTTAATTGGGTTAGAAAGAAGATCGCGGAAGAACCACGAGGAGGAAGAGAGTGTCAGAGAGGGGTGCGACGCAGTCGTCGGTAATTAGAGAGGTGAAACATCCTGTCCTGATTCCTATCCTGAAGTCTTTGTCTCCTGAACCTGTCCTGGGGACCCTTTACCAGCCCTTTGGCCAGAGGGTTTGGTTTTCACACCATTCTGGGTAATTATGAATTCATTGCATTGATAAATGCTCTTCTCTCTCTGTCCTCTTCTTTCTGAGCACAGTTATTGTATGGATCTGAATTGCTATTGATTTTAATGCGATATGATTGAATTGACACTCTTGTGAATGAGGGTGTTTGTAATGAAACTTTGAGATGATTCATACTCAATTAAGTTAGATAAAGACTTTAAAACTTCCCGAATCTGTGATTATTTTATTCAAATAGAAGTATTAATTAGTTATGTTAATATCACCATCAACTAGTAAATCTAACAGGTCCATTGACCTGAGGAAAGAATTTTATGATTAATAAAGGTCTAGTTAATGAAAGATAACTAATACCAGGTAGAGCAAATCTATAAAATTCAATGAGAAAGACAAATTAGGGAAAAGAAGAATTGTATTTCCCCCACTCCAGCGGTTTTTACCAGGTAGGCAGGTTCGTTAGTGAATGTGAAGTTATATGGGCCCAGGTGAGTATATGGTAGTGGAGTACCTGCTGCTGGTGCGCCGCTGGATCAGTTTTCTGGTAGCAGAGCTATGGTTGTTAATAACTAGTTTGGTGATGAGTATAGATTATTGACTAATTTATGTTTTAATAAAAGAGTTAGAGTGCTTGTTTCATGTTGTCTGGAAAATTCCCGGGGAATGAATAGCGGGTGGCGCTAGAAACCACACTGCAGTGAGGTTACTCGCCTGTTGGAATAACACTGAGAAGCTAGGTAGGGCTGGCATTGTTAAAGTAGGGACTATTTTCTGTGTAAAAGGGAGAGTGACTGATGGCAAAGGGTTCGCTGGTGAAACTTTAGGCGTTATATCACCTAGAAAGGGTAACTCTGAAGGAGTAGCAGGTTCATCTGAGCTAGATTGATAGCAAAAGGAGTTCGCTGGTGAAATTTTGGTCTTGATTTACCTAAATACGGGTGAGACCGGAGGAGTAGCAGGTTCTCTGGAGCTTGAATGAAGGGTAAGCGGAAGGTTTTACTCACAGTAGAAAGAAATAAACTATCCTTTGATTTAGTGGAACAGACAGAGTAGCAAATGTTTTTATGTCGTAAATAACAAAGAATTTTAAGGAATATATCAAGAAATAAAGTTTTCGTATTACCTTGTAAAGGGAGGGTCAGTTGCCAGAGTGGTACTGACGTCACAGCGAGCCGCGCTGGGATTGGTAGAAACAGCGGGCGGGTGACAGAAGCAGCTTTGTAAAGGGAGGGTCAGTTGCCGGAGTGGTACTGACATCACAGTGAGCCGCGCTGGGATTGGTAGAAACAGCGGGCGTGTGGCAGGAGCAGCTTTGTAAAGGAGGGGTCAGTAGTAAGGAGCAGAACTGACGTCAGGAAAAGGCCGCTCTGGCATTGGTCAGATCACAAGCGTGAGCCTGATTTGATTGGATAGATAGTTAGAAGCCGCGCTAGGATTGGTGGAGAGAAGGATTGTATGCGGGATTTTGATTTGACTGTAAGTGAAAGGCGTACAGGTAGAAGATTTCAAGGGTTTGCAGAATATAATTTCTTACATCGTTCTTCAAGAATGTATGGAGAGAAAAAGAAAGATGTCACTTTTTAAGAAAATTAAGAATTTCTTTGTGAAGGATAAGCCTGTGTTGACTAGAGAGGGAATTCCTATTCCACCTCCGAAGACACCAGCATCATTCATGATGATGGAAAGAGGATATCATACTTGCATGTGGTTGGAAAACTGGATAGAATATACAAAGGATGATGGAGTGTTAGCGTTTCCTAAAGATGGTACGTTTAATGGAAGGATTCCTCAGAATTTGAGATTGAAAATGAATGATTTAGAACCTAGACCTAGGTTAACTCAATACGAGGCTTTAGAAGAATGGGAGAATGAGTCATATGAAAGAGAGAAGTGCAGAGGTGGAAGATATAGAGGATTTTTTCCCAGACATTTGCATGAGTCACGTGAAGGGCAGATGAAACAATGGAGGCGAGCTATGGTATCAGAAGGTTTATATCCAGTGTTAATGGCTGAGGAACAGTCTGGAGGGAAGTGTAAGGAGAAAACGAAACATATGAATTCAGCAGGGTATGGTGAATCAGATGAGGAATTGTTAGAGGATATTTTAATTAAGAATCCACCGCCATATAATGAAACAACTAGTAAGGTTACCCCAAGTGCACCAGTAATGGGAATGCCATTAACCCCACAGATTTTACATGACACGTCATATAACAGAGTGTGGCAGGATAATGAAAGAGATGTTTTGAACAAAACTAGAGAAGAATTAGTTCAAAAGATAGGTCAATTAAATTTGAATACTGAAGCCTTGACAGTACCAGTGACTATTGGTCCGGTAATCCCATTGTACGGAGATAATAAAATTTGCCAAAAACTCCAATCTGTGACAATTCCATTAAATAGTCCTAGAAAAGAAATAATAATTACAGATGATCAAGTTAGCGAAAGTGAATCAGTTATTTCATTAATGGATCTCCCCAATGTGGAATCCTCAGTTGAAACTCCGAAAAGAAATACACCCATGATTTTAAGGGAAAAGAGGTCCCTAGTGCCTATAAGAACTGAAAGTGCAACTGTAGTTACCCCAGAAGAAATAGAAAGATGGGCACAGGAAATTGAAAATCGAAATCCACCACCAAAAATTTTAGACATCAGCAGATTGAAAGTGGAATTGGAAGAAATGATAACGGGAAGCGTGGGTATGGAAAAATTGAATGTTTATAATGATGAGGAATTGTTATATTTATGTAAGAGTATAACCAGAAGAGCAAGAGTGTTTCATGAGAGATTGACTGAAGTTGCTTCAGAGATTGGAATAGACATAAGGAAATCAAAGTTGTTACAGAAACCATATCGAGTAGATTTCACTGATAAGGACTTGGAAAGTGTAAATGTTTTTGGAAAAAGATTGCAGATAAAGGAATTAATAGGTATTTTGCGTAAATGGGGAGACATTGATAAATGGAGGATTAGATGGATAAGAAAGAAAGAGGAAGTACAAGAGAGAGACGCAGCTGTTGCCTTTCCAGTGAGAGAAGCAGGCAAGGTGGAAAAGTTGTGTCCTATGAGAGAGGTTCCTGGAGGTGGATATGTTCATGTGCCTTGGAGTAGACAAGACATTTTGTCATTTACGAATGACTTTCCAAAATTGAGAGAAAAACCAGTGGAATGGTATAAACAAGTAGAGAGATTTGTGAAGGTTTCAAAAGTTCTATTGAAGGATTTGGATGGTCTATTCGATATAGTGGTACCTGCTGATTTATGGACAGAATGCAAGATTACTGTTGATTGGCCTAGTGAGGAGTATCCAAGAGACTCAAAGACAGGAGCACTCTCAGAGGAGGTGATGAAAAAGTATCATCAAGTGGTTACCTATTTGAAAGGGAAAATTCCTCCGAAAGAAACAGACTGGGTAAAGATAGATAGAACCACTCAAGAACCAAACGAATCTGTACATGCATATTATGAGAGATTGTTGCAGGTCTTTAAGCAGTATAGTGGTTTTGAGAATATTGGTGACAAGGATATGGGACATTTTGTGTATCGATTTGTATATGGTCTGAAACCGGAGATTAGTCAAATGATACAGCAGCATATGTTGTGCTGGCAAAGCAAGACAGTGGATGAGATTTTGAAGTACGCCAAGTATTGTGGCAACGATATTGAGGCCAGGCGTAGGAAATTAAAAGAGAAAATGATGTGGGCACAAGTTAAATTAGCCGAACAACAAGAAGAGAAAACAAACGACCAAAGCAATAGTCAAGTAAAAGAACAGAGTCAGAATAATCAAGGAGCGAATGGTAATAAGTTTAGGGGACGAATGGATAGAGAAGAAGCGAAAAAGAAGTTTCCTTGTCATGCGTGCGGAAAGCTTGGACATTGGAAGAACGAGTGTAAGAGTACTCAGAGTAATAAGAATAATAATGGGCCAAATCAAAATTTAATCCCACAGATGCAGAATGAAGTACTTTTGAATCAACAGCAGCAGGTAGTTACACCACAATATCAGGTGCCACCAGCTCCTATGCCAAATTTTGTGAATCATCAGAGTTTCAGTGCGAACGCCGGATTTCAAGAAGAGAGTGGTAAGAATAACAGAACGATTTCACAATATTATTTGCAGAATGGTGAAGACAATTCAGATGAGATGCAATGACGGTGCCTGAGGGGGGAGGAAGAGGAGTGCGTGCTTGGCGCATCCTTGCCGGTAGATCAGTCAGGTCCATTTATTGATGGGAAGGTAGAAGGTAAAGTCGTCACTTTCCTATTGGATACTGGTGCTACCAGGTCTACTGTGAGAACAGCAGACATCCCAAACCTACCCCTCTCGGGAGAGTCCATCCAAGTCGTTGGTGTGTCGAACCAGCAAATTAGAACCCCAATTACCAAACCAATGGAAGTACACATTGGGAATTTTAAAGAAATGCATCGGTTTGTAGTTTGCGATTCTAGTCCTGTAAATCTGTTGGGAAGAGATCTCCTGTGCAAGATGAATTGCACGATTTATTGTACACCGGATGGTGTTGCTTTCCAAACCCCTGATGAAGATGTTGTCTATAAGATGATGCTGGCCAAACAGGGAACAGAAGTAGATGAAATGTTTTCACTTATAACTGAAAATGAATTACCTGAAGAGTTGAGAGCCACAGTTAATCCAGAGGTGTGGGATTTTACAGGAAAAGACATTGGGCTAATGACTAAGATAGACCCAGTAAAAGTGACAGTGAAAGAAGGTGCAGTGTATCCGAATACCCGACAGTACAAAATGAGTCCAGAGGTAAAAGCAGGAATTATTCCAGAAATTGAACGAATGGTAAAACAAGGCATCTTAAAAGAAGTGATGGGTAGTCCTTGTAATTCACCAATAATAGGACTAAAGAAGCCTAGCGGAAAGTACAGAATAGTCCAAGATTTACGAAAGATAAATAAAATTGTGGTTCCTTGTTGTCCAATAGTGCCCAATCCAGCAGTGATTCTTTATCAGATACCATGGAATGCAGGATGGTTCACAGTAATTGATTTATGCCAAGCGTTCTTTTCTATTCCATTGCACCCAGACAGCCAGTATCTTTTTACATTTAAGTTTGAGGATCATATTTACGCATGGTGTTGTGTTCCTCAAGGGTACACAGAAAGTCCTTCGATTTTTAATCAAATTCTGAAAAAGTGGTTAGAGTCATTGATTATGCCTGGAAATTCTGTTCTGGTTCAGTACATTGATGACCTACTGGTGGCATCAAAAACACGAGAAGATTGTGTCACAGATACAATTGCATTACTGAACCACTTGGCTGAAGGAGGACACAAAGTGTCTCCAGAAAAATTACAGTTCTGCCAACAAGAAGTTAGATATTTAGGGCATAAAATAGAAAGAGGAGTTAGAAAAGTGACACCGGAAAGAATAAAAATAATCAAAGAAATGCAATTGCCACAGACTCAAAGAGAAATGAGAATGTTTTTGGGAGTGGTTGGATATTGTAGACAATGGATTAATGGGTTTTCGATGCTAGCAAAACCATTGATACAGATGATCCGGAAAAGAGCAAAAGATCCGCTTGAATGGAATGACGAATGCTTAGAAGCTTTTGTGAAATTAAGAAATTGTTTGTGTGAGGCTCCTGCCTTGGGCATGCCTGATTATTCAAAAGATTTTGCATTATTTTGTTGTGAAAGAGAGAATTGTGCACTTTCAGTCCTAACACAGGGACATGGATTAAGTCGGCGTCCAGTGGCATATTTTTCAGCAACATTGGACCCAGTGGCTTCAGCATTGCCTGGCTGCTTAAAAGCAGTAGCTGCTACTTGTATGAGTCTGGAGCAAAGTGAGTCAATAGTGATGGGACATCCAGTTAAAGTGTTTGTTCCACACTCAGTTGAAATTCTTTTGACAAGAACAAGAACACAGCATCTCACTCCTAGTCGATTGACTAAGTATGAAAGAGTGATTTTGGGAGCTGAAAATGTGTCTGTGATAAGGTGTACGATTATGAATCCTGCCACTCTATTACCAGATCCTTGCAATGAAGAAGTGAGAGATGAGAGTGATCATGATTGTTTGGACGTGACTGAGTTATGCACGAAACCCCGGCCGGATATTAGAGAAACACCTTTGAAAGAGGCTGACCATGAGTTATTTGTAGACGGTTCTTGCCTCAGGACTCAAGAAGGAGGACTAAGTGCTGCTTATGCTGTTTGTAAGATATCTGGGGTAATTGAAGCATCCTGTTTACCAGGAGTCAAGTCTGCACAAGTAGCTGAATTGGTGGCCTTAACGATGGCCTGTAAAAAGGGGAAAAATTGGAGAGTAACCATATTTACAGACAGCCAATACGGGTTCGGGGTTGTGCATGACTTTGGCCAGCTTTGGATGCAGAGGGGATTTCTGACTTCTTCAGGATCTCCTATTAGAAACAGCAAAAATGTGAAAGATTTGTTGGAAGCATTACAATTGCCAAAAGAGATAGCAGTTGTGAAATGTGCTGCACATCAGTCAGGAAATGACTATGTGACTGCTGGCAATAATTATGCTGACCAAGTGGCCAAATACTGTGCTAAAAATACAGTGGCCATAAACAGAAAAATTGAAACGGGTGAAACCAGATGCCAACTTATGTTTTTCTCAGTACCAGAAACTTGGGATGAGATTAGACAATTGCAAGAGGAAGCTGAAGAAAGGGAAAAAGAAATTTGGATAAAGGCAGCGTGTACAAAAAGACCCGAAGATGAGGTGTGGGTGTATATAGATGGAAGGCCAGTCATGCCAGATTGTTTGCTTTCAAAAATGGCAAGAGTATATCATGGTGCAACACACATAGGGAGAGATTCGATGATCAGATTATTCAGACAGAATTGGTACAATCCGAAGTTCAGGGTAGTCGCAGAGAGCCTTTGCCAAAGATGCCTAACCTGTCAACAGCAAAATCCAGGTAGGAAAACAGTGGTTAGTTGGGGAAAAATTGGAAAGGCAGAAGGACCCTTCACCAGATTACAATTGGATTTTATCGAATTGCCCCCATGTAATGGACTGAAATACATACTTGTAATAGTATGCCTTTTCTCAAGATAGGTGGAAGCCTATCCCACTCGAAGAAATGACAGTCTCACAGTTTCAAAATTGTTATTGAGGGAGTTAGTGCCACGATTCGGTTTTCCGGTCACTTTGGAATCGGATAGAGGTCCTCATTTTAATAATGAAATAATTCGATTAATCTGTGCTGCATTTAACATTGAACAAAAATTGCACTGTGCTTACCGTCCAGAGGCTTCTGGAATAGTTGAGCAATTGAATGGCACAATCAAGTCAAGATTGGGAAAGGTGTGTGCATCCACAAAGCTGAAATGGCCAGATGCACTACCTCTTGTACTGATGGGGCTCAGAAGTATTCCAGACAGAAAAACAGGAATGAGCCCACATGAGGTTCTCATGGGAAGAGCCATGAGACAGGCATTTATTCCTGGAAATAAAATAATGAGTATAACTGATGATCTGGTATTGGACTATTGCAAAGGCTTGGCTGAAATGGTACGTTATGTCTCCCACCAGGTTGGAGGAGACGCAGTTGAAAGACAGCCAGAACAAGCGCATGATTTGAATCCTGGAGATTGGGTGCTAGTGATGAAACACGGAAGAAAGTCGTGCCTAGCACCGAGGTGGGACAAACCAAGGCAAGTCATACTAGTCACTACCACAGCAGTGAAGTGTGCAGGTTTGCCCAATTAGATTCATGCCAGTCATACCAGAAGAGTACCAAGCCCATCAGAACAAATAGAGCCACCACTGACTGAATAGGCTGAAGCATCAGGAGTTGTCAACTGTGAATTTGAGGAATCTAGAGTGATAGATTCTGAAAGACAACCATATGATGAACAGCCAGATATAGATCAGGAAGAGTGGATACCTGTGATTGAAATAATTGATGATACCATTGAAACGAGAAGAAGAACAGAACTGAAAAGACAAGAAAGTAGTCAGGAAGAGACAGGGGAAGAAGAACACACTCAGGTGGAAAATAAAAAAGACATTCACGAACCTGAGGAGGGAAAACTAGAAGAACACGTTCAGGCAGAAGAAGAAAAGTTTGAATTAAGACCTGAACAGGATCAGATAGAGTTAGAAGAACAGGTTCAGGCAGAAGAAGAAAGATATGAAATAAGACCTGAACAGGGTCAGATAGAATTAGAAGAACAAGCTCAGGAAGAAGAAGAACAAAACACTGTAGAACCTGAGCAGGTGGAAGTAAAAGCAGGTACAAGCACAGAATATAAAGAAACAGAACAGATTGTGCCAAAAAGAAATGAAATAAAAAGAACTTTACAAGGAGATAAAGAAGGTGAAAATGCTGTACAAATAAAAAGAATCAGAAAAGGTGATAATTGGCCAACTGGAGTAAAGAAACTAAAGTACCATTTGAGAACATCTGAAAAGAGACCTGAACAAGTAAATGAGGTCACAAGTCAGACGCAGTCTAAACAAACTTTGGCAAAATTAACTCGAAAAAGTCCAAGACTGAGAAATTTAAACAGGAGATACAAGGCTCCTGAATGGACATACGTAATACTCGAAGAATTTGAATCTCTAGATCTGACTGATGAGACAGAAGAGATTCATATTGTTCAGATTGATGAAAACAATTTGAGGCCTCCTTAAAATAAAAAGGAAAAAGTTGAACTGACAAAGAAAAGAGAAAGAGAAAAGAAATTTTCTCAATGATTAAAATGGCTGAAACTGAAGTTGCCGAAAGACCAAAACGTGGATTAAAAAGAAAATGTTTTAGATTTTGTTTTTGTAGTATTTTATTAGCAGTATTAGTATGGTTGTTCCTAACAGTAGGAGTACCTTTGTTAATGAAAACAAGTGAAAAGAATAACACAAATACTAATGATAGGGTAGAGAGAATAAAAGATACTAAGATAGAAATAGGAGTAGAAGATGAAGTGAATTATCATAATGGATCAGATTTTAATACATCTTCAAATGTTTTTATTAGATTATTATTTCAGTATGTAAATACCATGGAGATTAGTAACTGCTACGTATGTATGAAGTTACCCTCATCAGTCTCAGAAGGGGTGACGTATCACCATATACCTTTGACGTATGGTGTATCATGTAGTATTTTGTCAAGTTTATTTTATGCTACAGGGAGACTTCAATATTTTTATTCAGATATAGATGTAGTATTTCCAGAATTACCTATTAGAAAGAATATGAACCCAGTAATCAGTAGTAAACATGCACAGTTTATGGGTGAATTTTTCTTAACAATGAGTTCAATAGACATAGTACAGGCACATAAAGATAATCTAACATGTACATTAAGAAAAGAAGAAAAATAATTTTTGGATTTAGTAGAAGAAAGGAGACAGGATTTAATAAAGAAAGCAGAAGAACAGAAGACCCATGTACCTCCATGGGCTGGGAAAGAGGGAATCTATGCAAATGGCAAGGCTCATGCTGCGATGTCCCTGGATTTCGTGAAAAGGGGAAAATTCTGCCTCCATAGATTAAAGACAGATTATAACAATAATTACATTGGTTCCAGTGAATGTGAACACAACTTCCTAATTTTAGGAGGGTGGGGACTAAAAGGGGGAACTGATCCTGTATTTCCAGGAGTGTATTATGTTTGTGGGAACAATGCCTATTATAGGTTACCTGCAAGATGGTATGGGAGCTGCTACTTTGGAATAGTTTTTCCAAAAATATATCATGTAGACAAAATCAGTGGAACCAATGGAAACTCTAATGGACTAACACGTAGAAGAAGAGCAAGTTTTTCTGAAATTGTAGGAGATATTTTTAGTGCATTGATACCCTCAGTTGGAGTCATTCTTAATTCACGGAAAATTTGTAAGTTATCAACCATAGTTGATCGTCTTTCTACAGATACTGCAGGAGGATTTTTAATGATTAACACAGAAATGGTTGCAATTAGATCTATGGTTTTGCAGAACCGTCTTGCTCTTGATATATTATTAGCAAAAGAAGGAGGAGTCTGTGGTATGTTGAAAATTCAACATTGCTGCACTTATATTCCGGACAAGAGCAGAGAAATTAAAGGATATATTGAAAACATTACAAGAATGCATAAAGATTTGACCCAACTGTAGGTTGACAGTGTATGGGGAAGACTAACAAAAAGTATAACATCAATAGGGAAATGGTTTGTTAATTTTGGGAAAAGTTTTCTAGGTCAAATAATAGTACCATTAGTCATGATAATAACCATAGTGATGATAATAATGATTACCTATAAGTGTTGTAGAAAAGGAAGGAAGGAGAAGATACATTTTGAAAGAAAAGGAAAGGGACAGAAACGGAAAAGAAAGTATGAGGAGATACAGTTGGAAGAAATGAAAGGCAGGCTACATAAGAAAATGAGGGACATAGAAGGAAACGAGTTGATTGATGAAAATTTGAGAGGAGAAATAGTGTTAAAATTTGGTATCTGGGAAAGGGATGGGAAATTTTGTGATGGCTTAAGATGCCATCAGAGAGGGGATTGATGGAGCAAGGACTCGTAAATGAGACGTGCTCGGAAGCAATCCTCTCGTTTAACTCATAACGAATTACTAACAACGTGTTTGTGATTAATAATACGCATTTTCCTTCATACGCGGGAAGAAAACGAAGCTTGCGTATGTGTTTACTAATTGCAATACCACAAACAAAGACCTAAACTGCATTTTAACACGGGATCTTTACTGCACATGCGTCTACTGCATCTACGTAGTATGACGTTCTAAGGCTTGGAGGGAAATTCATGCGCTTGCGCAAAGCTAACCAAAATGGCCACTTGAAACTCACATGCATGGCACCTGCTTAGCCGAGAAAGAAAATAAGTTTTATACTAACGCAAATGCAGATAGATTAATAATAATTGGAGTGGGTTAGAGTAGAGGTTGGTGGTATACAGTGAAATCATTTTTATTTGAAAATAACATCTCTTCTTTTGACTTTATTATTAGTGCGCATTTGGGCCTAAAAGCTTGTCTGAAATCGAGCTGACTGACGTAGACCTACGCAGGCGCACTCAAGAGAGAATGTGACCCGATGAGTACGTACTTGTCACACGTCCAAGGACAGAGAAGATGTGCCCTGGGAACATGAGGGTGAAGAGTTCATATGAAGAAGCTTTATTCATTAAACTGTTACATTTTGTATTAATAAAGGTTGGAGATGTATGGGAACGGAAGAGATGTAATAAAGTTTGAGGGGAAGGGTTTGAAAACAATGGTTTAAAGAAATAAATGACATGTAAGTATGGTGTGACGATCATCCCCTTTCGCCTGTCCAATCAGAGTTAGTATTTTACCAAATTTGAAACATTAATGGGTGGTACATGGTAATAGAAAGGTATAATTGAGGTAGTTTTAGTTAGTTAGTTTAGCTGACACAGGAGCCTTTTTCGAGAGCGCGTTAATACGGCAGATAGCGTTGGGAGCAGATGCAGCAGAGGCGATACAGAGCTCGGGATGCTGTCGGTGCTGGGGGTGGTGCTGATGCTGTGAGACGCTGATGAAGAAATCGAATGCAGACCCATCTATTTAATTTAATTAGGTTAGAAAGAAGATCGCGGAAGAACCACGAGGAGGAAGAGAGTGTCAGAGAGGGGTGCGACGCAGTCGTCGGTAATTAGAGAGGTGAAACATCCTGTCCTGATTCCTATCCTGAAGTCTTTGTCTCCTGAACCTGTCCTGGGGACCCTTTACCAGCCCTTTGGCCAGAGGGTTTGGTTTTCACACCATTCTGGGTAATTATGAATTCATTGCATTGATACATGCTCTTCTCTCTCTGTCCTCTTCTTTCTGAGCACAGTTATTGTATGGATCTGAATTGCTATTTATTTTAATGCGATATGATTGAATTGACACTCTTGTGAATGAGGGTGTTTGTAATGAAACTTTGAGATGATTCATACTCAATTAAGTTAGATAAAGACTTTAAAACTTCCCGAGTCTGTGATTATTTTATTCAAATAGAAGTATTAATTAGTTATGTTAATATCACCATCAACTAGTAAATCTAACAGGTCCATTGACCTGAGGAAAGAATTTTATGATTAATAAAGGTCTAGTTAAATGAAAGATAACTAATACCAGGTAGAGCAAATCTATAAAATTCAATGAGAAAGTAGGCAAATAGGGAAAAATTGTATTTCCCCCCCTCCAGCGGTTTTACCAGGTAGGCATGTTCGTTAGTGAATGTGAAGTTATATGGGCCCAGGTGAGTATATGGTAGTGGAGTACCTGCTGCTGGTGCGCCGCTGGATCACTAGGGTTCAAAATCTACAGCTAGGCACTTTGCAAAAAAAAGGGTCCGTTTTCACTGGGAAAATGTGGTGTGTCCACGTTGCATTTTGGGCCGTTTACTGTCATGGGCACTTGGCCTACCCACACAAGTGAGGTACCATTTTTCTCCAAAGACTTTGGGGAATACGTGGTGGGTGAAATTTTGTGGATCCACGCAGATTCTAGAACTTTCCACCACAGAAATGTGAGGAAAATGTGTTTTTTTTGACAAATTTTTAGGTTTGCAAGGGATTCTGGGAACCAGAACCTGGTGAGAGCCAGTCAAGTCACCCCATCCTGGATTCCGCTGGGTGACTACTTTTCAAAAATGTATAGGTCTGCTAGGTTTCCCTAGGTGCCGGCAGAGCTCGGGTTCAAACTCTACAGCTAGGCACTTTGCAAAAAAAGGGTCAGTTTTCACTGTGAAAATGTGGTGTGTCCACGTTGCGTTTTGGGCCCTTTCCTGTTGCGGGCACTAGGTCTACCCACACAAGTGAGGTACCATTTTTCTCGGAAGACTTTGGGAAACATGGGGTGGGTGGAATTTTGTGGATCCAGGCAGATTCCAGAACTTTCCATCACAGAAATGTGAGGAAAATGTGTTTTGTTTTACAAAAGTTTAGGTTTGCAAGGGATTCTGAGTAACAGAACCTAGTGAGAGCCAGTCAAGTCACTGCATCATGGATTCCCCTGGGTGTCTAGTTTTCAAAAATATATAGGTTTGCCAGGTTTCCCTAGGTGCCGGCAGAGCTAGGGTTCAAAATCTACAGCTAGGCACTTTGCAAAAAATGGGTCCGTTTTCACTGGGAAAATGTGGTGTGTCCACGTTGCGTTTTGGGCCGTTTCCTGTCGTGGGCACTAGGCCTACCCACACAAGTGAGGTACCATTTTTCTCGTAAGACTTTGGGGAATGCGGGGTGGGTGGAATTGTGTGGATCCACGCAGATTCTAGAACTTTCCACCACAGAAATGTGAGGAAAATGTGTTTTTTTGGACAAATGTTTAGGTTTGCAAGGGATTCTGGGTACCAGAACCTGGTGAGAGCCAGTCAAGTCACCCCATCCTGGTTTCCCCTGGGTGTCTAGTTTTAAAAAATGTAGAGGTTTGCTAGGTTTCCCTAGGTGCCGGCAGAGCTAGGGTTCAAAATCTACAGCTAGGCACTTTGCAAAAAATGGGTCCGTTTTCACTGGGAAAATGTGGTGTGTCCACGTTGCGTTTTGGGCCGTTTCCTGTCGTGGGCACTTGGCCTACCCACACAAGTGAGGTACCATGTTTCTCTGAAGACTTTGGGGAATGTGGGGTGGGTGGAATTTTGTGGATCCACGCAGATTCTAGAACTTTCCACCACAGAAATGTGAGGAAATTGTGTTTTTTTGGACAAATGTTTAGGTTTGCAAGGGATTCTGGCAACCAGAACCTGGTGACAGCCAGTCAAGTCACCCCATCCTGGATTCCCCTGGGTGTCTAGTTTTCAAAAATGTATAGGTTTGCTAGGTTTACCTACGTGCCGGCAGAGCTAGGGTTCAAAATCTACAGCTAGGCACTTTGCAAAAAAAGGGTTCGTTTTCACTGTGAAAATGTGGTGTGTCCACGTTGCGTTTTGGGCCGTTTCCTGTTGCGGGCACTAGGCCTACGCACACAAGTGAGGTACCATTTTTCTCGGAAGACTTTGGGGAACGCGGGTTGGGTGGAATTTTGTGGATACACGCAGATTCCAGAAGTTTCCACCACAGACATGTGAGGAAAATGTGTTTTTTTTGACAAATGTTTAGGTTTGCAAGGGATTCTGGGTAACAGAACCTGGTGAGAGCCAGTCAAGTCACCCCATCCTGGATTCCCCTGGGTGTCTACTTTTGAAAAATGTATAGGGTTGCTAGGTTTCCCTTGGTGCCGGCAGAGCTAGGGTTCAAAATCTACAGCTAGGCACTTTGCAAAAAAAGGATCCGTTTTCACTGTGAAAATGTGGTGTGTCCACGTTGCGTTTTGGGCTGTTTCCTGTCGCGGGCACTAGGCCTACCCACACAAGTGAGGTACCATTTTTCTCGGAAGACTTTGGGGAACGCAGGGTAGGTTGAATTTTGTGGATCCACACAGATTCCAGAACTTTCCACCACAGAAATGTGAAGAAAATGTGTTTTGTTTGACAAATGTTTAGGTTTGCAAGGGATTCTGGGTAACAGAACCTGGTGAGAGCCAGTCAAGTCATGCCATCCTGGATTCCCCTGGGTGTCTACTTTTCAAAAATGTATAGGTTTGCTAGGTTTCCCTTGGTGCCGGCAGAGCTAGGGTTCAAAATCTACAGCTAGGCACTTTGCAAAAAAAGGATCCGTTTTCACTGTGAAAATGTGGTGTGTCCATGTTGCGTTTTGGGCAGTTTCCGGTTGCGGGCACTAGGCCTACCCACACAAGTGAGGTACCATTTTTATCAGGAGACTTAGGGTAACACAGAATTGTAAAGCAACTGTTATTACCTATTGACTTTCGATGCATTTCTGCCTTCCAAATGAAAGACAATGTGTAAAAAAGAAGTCATTTTGAAAAATGGCCTATAATTCCCATGCTAGTATGGATACTCACAATTTCGGAAATGTGCAAATAACTACTGTTTCTAAACTCTATATTTTGTTCCAATTTCAGAAATACATAGGTGTCCTTCATACCGATTTTTCCATGTATATATTTTCCCAAATTAATTGCTATATACCCGGTACATAATGAAAAACCATTGCAAGACGCTGCTCAGTTATTGGCTCTGGGTTCGTCGGGTTCTTGGTGAACCTACAAGTCCTATATATCCCCACAACCAGAAAGGTCCAGCGGATGTAACGGTATATTGCTTTCAAACAGCTGTCACAATTAGAATAAGTTACAGGTGAAAACGTTGGCACAAATGGCTGTTTTTTTCAACTAATTTTCAATTTTTCCTATATTTAACTGTTAGTTTCTATAAAGAATCCTTGAAGGATCTACACAAATGACACCTTGCTGAATTAAAAATGTTGTCTACTTTACTAAAATGTATAGCTTTCCAGGATCCATTTTTGATTTCATACCCATTTCTACCATTAACTGGAAGAAGGTTGAAAGCACAAAAAATAGCAAAAATAGGCTATATCCCAGTAAAATGTCAAAACTGTGTAAAAATTTTTGGTTTTCTGACAAAAGTATGTCAGTCCCTAAAATCTGGGAAAATGGGGATTTCAGCCCCACAAACCCTTTGTTGATAGCATTTGCAGGGAAAGAACCAGAGGCTTTCATTTGCAGCACTTTTTCCCCATTTTTTTAAAAAAAACTAAACTTTAGCTGTATTTTGGCTAATTTCTGGGTCCCCTCCAGGGGAATCCACAAACCCTTGGTACCTTTAGAATCCCCATGATGTTGGATAAAAAGGACGCAAGTTTGGCGTGGATACCTTATGTGGTCAAAAAGTTACAGGGGCTTAAGTGCGAACTACCCCAAATAGCCAAAAAAGGCTTAGCAAGGGGGGGGGGGGGAAGGCCTAGCAGCGAAGGGGTTAAAAATGGGTTCTGTATGCTGTGTTTTGTGCTTTATGGCTTTTTGCAGCTCTTTTTCTTACTTGGGCCTCGATTCAAAGGTTCATGGAACTGGTGGGGAGCAAACTTCACACCTGTAATTATAGGTACCATGCAGTAACACCGACCGGTACTATGCAAAAACAAGTTAAACCCCTCAGAATGGGGAATACCAGCATGGACATAAAATTACCATGAGTAAAACAGCACAGTATTCCCTATTCTGAGAGGTTTAATGGTCCTATTTATCTTCTGCTCTAGGTAAGAGATAAGGGGAGCAGTGGCCACTGTGTAGGGCAGAGGTAGTGGGGATTGTTTAAGAGGGTAAAGAAGGGGAAGAATTGTTCTGGTGTGCAGGGCGGGACTGGCTGCAGCGGGCAACAGGCGTCCCCCGGTGGGCCAGCAGGGTGGAGGCCGGTTTTGGACCCCTGGGGGGCCGTTTTTGTTACCGGAGGCCGGTTTTGCAGCATAGCTGCAATTTCGGCCCGCTGTAACAGAAGTGGCAGCAGTGAGACGGGCGTGGTGCCTCCAACTAGCCCCCCCTACCCCCCCGGGGGCCAGCAGAGTTGTTTGCCAGGGCCGGTTTCGGTTCCCAGTCCGGCCAAGCTGGTGGGGTAGCATTGCTTTCCCCCACCCTGATGTAGAAAAAAAGTTGGGTAGGGGCAGGTGCAGAGGCCTGGCTGCTGTTGCAGCCGAAGCCATATGCAATTTTACTGGCTAAAATTTCCAGCCGATGCAATTGGGTCTGGTGTTCCTGTACCAAAAAAAATTCAGGCGCGGGAGCACTGGGCCATTAGTGATCTGGCAGAGTGGTATTCCACAGGGAGTTCCACTCTGCCTGACTCACTTTCATAGCTTATTACTAACTACTTTCAATCCCAGAATCAGAAAGTAGATCCATTATGACATGAATGATACAAAGAAAGAGGCTGCATTTTCTTGCAGAGGATACGTAAAAGGACATGTACACTTTTAAAATGTACCTTTTTTTGTTGTCACAGATCATACCACTGCCTTCTCTGATAGCATTTTCTGTTGCAAGGGATGCAAGCAGCTAGCAAAATGGAGGACTGAATACGAAAAGAATGTGCTTGCATAAAGGTGATGATAGGAGAGGGAATGATATTTTGACCGACAATTTGAAAGAAGTAAAAACAATATTCTTTTGCAACAAAGAATTGGTTTGTGAAGAAAGTGAGCTAGGAAGTGGAGCAGTAATAGTGACCCACCTCTTTAAATGCAACATATATAGTCAATGTGTGTTTAACTGTATTGATCTACGTGCAATTTATTAATCAATTGTAGTGAGTGGTAATGTATTAATTTAGACAAGAGCCACCTGCATATTTAGTGGAATTATAATAAATGTATTTGTCATAAAAGGGAATGTATACCCTTCATAAATCTCCTCTATATATTTATTTATGCTAACTGTAGTCATTTAGAGTCTTTTCTGAATCTAATGTTGGCCCAACTTGAAACCAGACCCGAGTTGCACACATTGGATTTTGACAAAATGTATTGCAAGTGTCTTGTTTTTCTCTCATCTGCAGGTGTCTTATCATGTGCCTCGTTAAGTTAGAATAGACATTGTTTGTTGTGTTAGACTAGTAGGCTATTGAACTTTTAATTAGAAGTTGGCTTCGGATATGGAGAATGAGACGGTGGGAGAGACCTTCTGTACCAGGCAGACTGGACTGATGTTATTTCCAAGGTCACCCGGATGGTTACTCCTTTGATTGAGAGCTGCTAGGGAGTCTACCTGCTCCCAGAGAACACTGTTTTTGACACCTTCTCCATAGAATTTCCCCTTGCCACTTTTGATACTATATTTAGAATAGGGAAGTTCCTTTATGGACCCTGCTCGGGTGATCTTTTGCTTGATGTATGTGGTTCCATTTTGTATCTTTTTCCTGAGCATATACAAATTCAGACTGCATAATAATTTAAATATGTATGCTCTTACCATATATTTTCTTAAATTTTGCTGGTGGATTTGATCTGTAATTTCATTTAAATTGTTAATAAAACCCTTAAGGTTTGGACACCATCCTCACTCTTGTGGAGCCACATTGGTTTCACCCCACATAAAATGTATTGCCGAATTTAGCTCCTTCTTACACTTCAAGTCAAAAATCAGAGGTCCATTACTAAGAAATTTAGAATCAACAAACCCCACTCTATCAGAAGAAAAGGCCACAGGAAATAGACTTAATCTTGATAAGGTGTTCTTCCTTCCACATGGTCCAGTGTTAAAATACCTCACAAGGTACGGGACAAACATCAATGTATAATGACTTCTCTAAACTATAAATCACTGTTAGTAAGTTACCAAAATAAACAGGCAACTACCCCTGCTCATACACTTATGTCTCGAACAGAGAGGTTGATGAAACTTCTTTCTTTCCTTGAAAGTAAGGAGGGAATAGGCTTACGCCCTTGTTGGTAATTGTATACCTTCCAGCGAATGAATACATGGGGACACAACAGCTATTACATCATCCTGAATTCACAACCAAGCCATTTGATTGCTCAGTCGTATGTCAATATAACAAGATTAGAAATATCAAACTAGGTCAATATTGCATCTCCTACATTGACACACCACTACATTGTAAGTTAAATTTGTATTACTATTTTTAACTCCACCTATACTTGCCTTGAAATGTATGTATGAGTGCAATTTCTGGTCACCGAGGGTCTTCTTAAAAATGTATCAGGCCAAATGTGTGTCCCAGCTACGGTATGGAAGTAAGGTCTGGGGGTATGCAAACTTGGGAAAGCTCCAAACCTCAGAGAACCAATTTCTATGCCAGGTACAGGTTCCACACTCCATCTCCATGTTTTCAGTGCAGGTGGAGTTTGGTCTTGGCCATGTGACGGGCATGGTGGCCCTCAGCCCCCTACTGTGCTGGATCAAGGTGTGGACCAGGGGGTATTAGGGCCATCCGACGTCACGGTGGGCGTGTGCGGAGGATGGCCGGGGGCCGTCTAAACCCCGCCCACTCATTAATTCGCCCGCACAGCGGGGGAATTCGCGCAGCGCGCAAGGGTTTAAAGCTTAACTGGTTGATCCTTGCGGATTGTTTGGCCCTTGATCAGATGCACAAAATACCGTGGATAGCCTATGTTAAAGCAGCTTTTGCCTCACTCGGGAGAGCAGATATATTTATATATTTAGTGATCCTAATTCTTTGTCCTCTCGAGAATTAACATGCATTAAGAGGTTGTTTCTGGATCGAGCCCTGCTGGATAGAGAGCAGTGTGAACTGCAGAATCTCTTGGTGCGGGGACACATGCTGAAGACTGTTCAGGGTACGGAGCCATATCTAGTCCTGGTTCGCCATCAGTGAGACAGGTTTCTCCTGCCCAGGTTCAGGTTTAACTGGCTTCACTATCTTTTGGCTTCTCCAACTGGCTGGGCTTTGCCCGATTGTAGGCTGCCCTGCTGTTGCGACAATAATTCTCCGCAGGACACTCTACACTTCGTTATTTTTTGCTGCTATTTTAGTAGGCCTAGGAAGCTATTTTTATGTCCTCTGCTGAAGTCCCTGAATTTTTCTCAGGTAAGTCCGGCCTTGGTTTACCAGCAGATGCTCCCCAATTAATTTGTTATGTTTGCTGTTTTATGTTTTTTATGAGTTGCATTGGTGTCTAGGAGATCGAATCCTGATTAGTTCTTGTACTGTCCTGGCTGATCGGGGCTTTCTGTTTTATTGACTGTCATTTTTATGGTGAAATGTTTTACTGAAAAGTTTTTATATTTATGTCTTTTGTATTCTTTTATGGTTATTTTTTTCAACTGAATAAAGATCTTATGATGATGGTGTATGAGTGCAATTAAGAACAGCAATTATATTACCATGCAAAGTAGTAATACGTTGATGTAGTGTATGCAATGTTATTGTAATGCGATATATCACAAAATATATATTAATGCCCTACTGTTTTCTTGTTTGGAGACATTTATATTAATTGTTTTCACAAATCCATTTTAATTTTGGATTGATGAGTACTGCTCAGCATTCAATATTGCCAAATCTTCGGAAAACCTAAGAATGAGGCCGTGAAATATGCTATATGGAATTGTAGACTTGCGTTTTGAGTAGCAAGAAAGATATGCAAAGAAGGGCATTTTAACCCTTTCTTTATAGTGCTTGTATGACTTGTCTATGTTAAATGATGTACAATCTAATATGGCTTCTGTTCTTTTCAGTGATGGTCCTGCAAAAAAAGAAGCTGTGCTTTTATGGCAATGTGCTCCAGGGTCGGATTGGGATCACAATTAGGCCCGGGCACTCACATCCCCCGATCTTGCCCTTTCATGAAACGCCATTTGCTTCATCTCATTTGACTCATTTTTAGAGAAAGGCTTGGTAAATTAAGTATTTTAAAGCTTATAGCCAGTAACATTGTTGAAAAGTATAATAAGAAGTGCACTTTGGCTGGGCAGGGGAGGTGAAACCAAAGGACCACGACATCTGCTCTGGCAAGATTTGCCACCTGCCCGGTTATTTTACCAACATAAGCGGTACTTTTTTGTCCTGGCCAGTATGAAAATGAAGAAAATAACCCAAAGCCAGTATTTTTCCTTTGATCAGTATGTACTTTAAACATTAAAGAGCCCTTTAAAATGTGTTCCAAAACTGCTGCCTTAATTGTCTGTGACTTACAATTAAACTAAACAAAGGTAGAAAAGCCATGCTAAAAAGGAATACACACATTTTTATATAAAGAGTCCTCTTTCATTATTATGCTCTGGCCTTTGCAGAAAACATGAACAAATAGATGGTTATTTTTTTTTTATTGTATTCTTAAATAGTGTGAACACTGGGTTTATATGAGCACCAGTTACATAAGATCAAATTTATTTTTATTTTAGGCATCCGGAGATTGATTGCCCAGAATCACAGGATGTTAAGAGGGTGCTGGGACTCCAACCTAGTTCCCAAGTTTCACAGTCGGCAGCTCTGACCCAAAGTCCACAGCCTCTCTGGTTTTTGCTTGTTTGTTAAAGGTGGCCTCACAGCGAGGCCTATGGAAACATAAACACCCCTCCACCAATGCCTGAAAGGCACTGGGGTCGAGTTGATGACACCTGGCTCCCAGCTAGGCCTCTTTTCTTATTCACCCACTCCTCAGCCTATCACAGCCTCAGTGTGATGGCCAGCCAGGGGAGGACTCAGGAACAGTACACAAGTGTTGCTGCTCTAGCAGCGGGGTGGGGGGCTGAGATGGGCCCAACAGCCATAAAATCATCTGGCCCCCTTAGCGAGGCCTCCTGCATACTCCTACCGTCCCTGCCCACCATGACCTGAATGTGATGAGCAGGCAGGGGAGGGGTCAAGAGAAAGGTACTGATTCTGTGCCAGCTGACATATACACATTACAGTGGCCTGACAGGGACATGGAAGATGGTAAGGCTCAGTGGGCTGGTTGACTGATGCCAAAGCGGCCCACAGGTGACCCGTAGGCACCGCCCCTTCATCCATCGCTCAATGCCCGACTGCGTCACCTTCCCAATCCGACGGTACGTGCTCCTGTGAAGGGCAGGGGACAGGCCATTTTCATGTAGGCAATGTTGAGGGAACATCTCCTATAAAGAAGGGTAGAATGACTGCAATTGCAAATTCAGTTTAGCATAAGATTTGGCTATTTGAATTGTATATATGTATTTTTACGCTGGTGTCAGTGACTATCACCATACTTTATAGTTGAGCTTCCCCGAAGTCCTCTTGTGATTCTTTGACAATTCCCAGAAACTCAGACATTTACTCAAAATGTTGGCACAACCTATTGTTAGCAAACATCTGGCATTCTGATTGTGACTGTGCACTATATTGTCTAGTTTGGTGATCTAATTTTTGCAAACCTGCCATGACACAGTCCTTTAGATGAGGTATATTGTATGCTGGCCAACATTTGCTTGTCAATACTGACATAGACTTTTTCAATACCACATAATTATAAATTATCTTTATTTTCATTTGAGCAGTTCTCTCTGGCATGATCGAGAAATATGAGATTTTATTCAGGTGGGTTATTTTATTCCCACCTCGCCGCCAAGACCTGGAACACCCTCCCCACCAACCTTCGGCAGACCCAAGACCTACTGGCCTTCAGAAGACTCCTCAAGACCTGGCTCTTCGATCAGTAGCAGCACCACCCCCCTCTTCCCCCAGCGCCTTGAGACCCTCGCGGGTATGTAGTGCGCTTTATAAGTGACATGATTGATTGATATGGCCCCAGTAAAAATAACCAACATAATGTATTATGGTGACAAATGAAGACTGGATTTGCATCGGGACCTAAGCACAATGTCCTGGTATTTTTATATGCCGTAACCTTTATGCTGAAGCCCCACATCAGGCAATTGGAAATCTTTTGTATGTGATCCCCCTAAATTATGAATTACTAATATTTTCCTCCAATTAATATAATAATATAATAATGTATAACTTACATATATTTTTTTAACAGCAAATACAATATGTGTTATGAAAATACCATAAGCAAGATAGTGGACTTTGGGTGAATTTTATCCAAGATATATTTTAAAATGGTAATGTTCAAAAATTATTATTTTATCTCTACAGCGACACATGGAGTTATAGGATAGTAAATATTTTGCAAGATACATGTCCCAAAGCATTATATTTCATATTCTCAAGCTATTTAATATTTAAATTATCAAAAAGCAAATGAGGAATATATTTCAATTTTTAACAAAAAAAGATGTCAAGTGTCTGAAGCACCTTTTGGCTATTTTTTAAAGAAAGTAAAATATAGCCCTTGAGGTGAGAAAAAACTAAAGACCGATGAATGTGTCAATTCGCAAAATTTACTTGAGGGGGCATAACAAGCATTAGGCAGGACCTAACCAGCAGAAGTAGCAAAAAAACCTGTACAAGAGGCACCCGTAGCAAAGAAACTTTTACAAGAGGCACCCGTAGCAAAGAAACTTTTACAAGAGGCACCCGTAGCAAAGAAACATTTACAAGAGGCACCCATAGCAAAGAAACTTTTACAAGAGGCACCTGTGCGAGTAAGGAGAGGCCCAACAGAGCAGTTGCAGATGAATATCGTATGTCTTATTGTGATCAAGCTGTAATTAAATATAACCTTAAACTGCAAAGAGTATATTTGACATTACCATGCAACAAGGTGTGTATTTAACAGATATATTATGACTTTAAGGTTGGTCAATACAAATAATAAACACAGTATGTTTGCCAAGGTATGTGCCAAGGTATGCATGCCTTGAGACCCTCATGGGCGAGTAGCCATGCTTTACAAATCCCTGATTGATGTGCAGAATATTTGAAACTTCACATGTAAATATACAAAAGGAGACGGGACAACGACCATTTCCTTAAATGCTGTGCCAGTCACCCCACCAACAAAGAAAACAAGCATTAGTAAATGCATTAGGTTTAGCCTAAGTGATTAACAATAAGCTTTTTGTTGTTGTAAGTTGTAGCTTGCTGGGTAGTTGTACAATATAAGTTACAGAAAGTCTGTTAAAGTGTTATGACTTGTTTATGTAAAGAAAGGCAATATAGTGTACTGTTACTCGTGGTATTATAAAGTGGGGAGATTAGGTAAATGATGGAGGACAAAGATAAAAAAAATGTAGCTGATAAGTAGGCTTTAAAGTGGTGCAGCTATGTGGAGAATAGGTAAAGGGTGGATGAAAAACCATACAATTACAGCGTAAGCGCTGTTTTTGCAAATCCAAAAGAACAAGATTACGAAAACTAAATGAAAAGGTGTTGTTTGGTTATTGTCCATTGTTAAGATAAACAAATGAAAATGAACTTTAAAATTTTCAAATGAGCGTTTGAGCAGTTGTGCAATATAAATGAAAGAAACACACTGAAATTGAGATTATTGTTTTATTGAGATGGGCAAGTTGTTTTCTTATTACAAATTTTTCTTACAACTTCTTTTTATTTTGCACTGCACATTTTATTTTAAATGATTGTGAAAAAACTTAAACATGAACATAAACTCTGAAACAATAATGAGCATATAGTAAATATTTGCACTTTCATTGTTATTGGCATTGTGTTACTTATGGTTTACAATTTATCTTTATTTAAAAAGTACACTGTGACATTTTCAATTATTGTGCTATATACTTTGAAGTTTGTATGTTGTAACAAATACTGTATTTTTTCCAAGACATTTGTTATAATAAGTCCTGGTGCCACTGCACCTGCTGCACCATTGAAATCATGACCCTAGTGCCTGCTGGATAACTTCACATTGCCTGTTTTAAGAATGTGCAGTTGGTGCAGTTGGTGTTCTTTATATTATATAACAACGAAAATACAGGAGGCTGTTTAAATTCCTTTGGACAACTCAATCCTTTTTTTGCAATTATTAAGCCAAAATACCAGGCGTAAAGCGAGCTAAATTAGACAAAGTGTTTGCCTGTTTTAAGAATGTGCAGTTGATGTTCTTTATATTATATAACAATGAAAATACAGGAGGTTGTTTAAATTCCTTTGGACAACTCAAACCTTTTATAGCAATTATTAAGCTAAAATACCAGGCGTAAAGCGAGCTAAATTAGACAGTGTTTGCCTGTTTTAAGAATGTGCAGTTGATGTTCTTTATATTATATAACAACGAAAATACAGAAGGCTGTTTAAGTTACTTTGGAGAACTCAAACACTTTTTAGCAATTATTAAGCTAAAATACCACACGTTAAAAGTATGCAAATAAATATGAATACATTTTACATCCATGAAAAGATGAATGGCAAAATTCTCACTATTAGGAAATAACTTCTGATTCAGTTTACAGAGTATTGATGAATTACCATGTTGTTTATTCATATGACCAATGGAAAATACAGCAAACTATATAACATGTTTTTAGTGCTAGAACAACAAGTTACTTACCTTCGGTAAAGATGTATCTGGTAGAGACATATGTTAGTTGTGGATTTCTTACATTAGAATTTCCCCCCAGGCGTCAGTCTGGATCCAGAGATTTTTCTTCAGCAGTACCCCTGCGCGTCGTTGGGTGGCGTCAGTCGGCTCCGCATCTGTCGTCGGCATCGGGGGCGCCGGGATGACGTTGCGGGACCTACATAGACACCGCCCATGCGCGATGACGTCGGTTCTTAACACGACTTTTCACGCCAGAAGCTCAGAGTAATGAAAGACACTGACCACAGGTGCGTCAAAACTCGGGCCTTTTAGGGGAGTCCCTATCCCTAGAAATCAGTTCGCAGAGCGGGGAGGATTGATGGGGTGGTAAGGACGCTACAACTAACATATGTCTCTACCAGATACATCGTTACTGAAGGTAAGTAACTTGTTCATCTGATAGAGACTGTTAGTTGCAGATTCCTTACCTTAGAATAGATACCCAGCAATACCATCCCCAGAGGAGGGCCTGCGAACCAAGATCAAACCAGAAAGTCCTGGAGGACCAAACGGGCAAAGTACCCATCTCTCCGGACTTGGCTATCCAGGCAGTAGTGTCTGGTAAATGTGTGCAGGGATGCCCACATTGCTGCCTGACAGATATCAAGGATTGGAACTCCACGTGCTAATGCCATGGTTGCCGCCGTTGCTCTGGTGGAATGAGCACGCAACCCCACAGGAGGGTCCTTTTTTGTCAAAGCATAGCATATTTTGATGCAAAAGACAACCCATCTAGAGATGGTCCATTTTGAACAGCCCAGCCTTTCCTGGCACCCACATAGCCAGTGAAGAGTTGATCATCCACCCGGAAGTCTTTTGTGCGAGCAAGATAAAAAGGCAATGTACATTTTGGGTTCAGACGGTGGAGTCTCTCTTCTTCCTTGGAGGGATGCGGGGGTGGATAAAAGATGGGAAGAGTGATAGATTGTCCCATATAAAAAGGCGTGACAACCTTAGGAAGGAATGAAGGCTTGGTCAAAAGCACCACTTTATCCGGATAGACAGATAGAAAAGGGGGCTTAGAAGATAAAGTCTGTGGCTCGCTCACCCTACAAGCAGAGTTGATGGCAACAAGAAAGGCAGTTTTGAGAGTCAGCAACCTGAGGGGACAGTTATGAAGATGCTCGAAGGGAGCACACATAAGAAAGGTGAGAACCAGATTTAAGTCCCATTGGGGCATTACAAAAGGAGATGGAGGGAACAGATGAGTAAGGCCCTTGGAGAATCTTTTAACGATAGGAGATTTGAATAAAGAAGGCTGATCTGGCAGCCGAAGAAAAGGCGAGATGGCTGCAAAATATCCTTTAAGTGTGCCCAAGGCAGATCCCTGCTGGGCCACAGAAAGTATATAGAAGAGAACCTCTGAAAGAGGAGCAGAAAGGGGATCAACAGCCTTTGCTGTGCACCATGCCACAAATTTGTTCCATCTACAGGTGCATACCATTTTAGTGGAGGGACGCCTGGCTGGCAAGATAACATCACAGGCTTCGGGTGGAAGGTCAAAAACTGCAGCCGTTCAATCTACCCACAAGGAGGTGGAGACTGGAAAGGTTCGGGTGAAGGACCCTCCCCTGCTGCTGCGACAGAAGATCCTCCCAAAGGGGCAGTCTAACCGGAGGATCAATGGCCATGCTCAGAAGGGCGGGGTACCAGACTCTTCGTGCCCAGTCCAGAGCTACAAGAATGACTTGAGCCCGGTCGCGCTTGATCTTCTTGAGCACTCTGGGCAGAAGTGGTACAGGCGGAAAGGCGTACAGGAGGCTGAAGCTCCACTCGTGCCAAAAAGCGTCGCTGAGCGAGCGCCGCCTTGTAAACTCCAACGCACAAAACTACTGACATTGCGTATTGTCTTCGGAGGCAAACAGATCTAACCAAGGCTCTCCCCACTGCTGAAAGAGACCTTGCGCCACCTCTGGATGGAGATGCCATTCGTGATCGCCTTGGCACGATGGCTGAGTTTGTCTGCCATGGCTTTGAGGGAGCCTGCCAGGTGTTGAACCACCATGGTCATGTCCTGATATTCCAGCCACGTCCAGAGGCAGAGAGCCTCTTGACAAAAGGTCCACAACCCCACCCCGCCCTGTTTGTTGCAGTACCGAATGGCGGTGGTGTTGTGGGTGAACACCTGGACCACTTTACCCCTGAGAGAGGGAAGGAATGCTTTCACTGCCGGTCTGATCGCCCGGAGCTGATATGGAGGCCGGACTCTGCAGGAGACCAGAGGCCTCTGATCTCCGCCTCTCCCAGGTGGCTGCCCCATCCCAGAAGGGATGCATCCGTCACCACTGTTAGATCTGGTTGGGGAAGGGAGAGAGATCTGCCTTTGACCCAATCTTGGTTCGTTAGCCACCACTGCTACCACTGCAGTTGGTGTGCAGTTCCCTCTGAGATCTGGATGTAGTTGGAAGGATTCCCCTGATGCTGCACCCATTGGAACTTCAGGTCACACTGCAGAGCCCGCATATGCCATCTGGCATGATCCACCAGCAGGATGCAGAAGGCCATGAGGCTTAGCAGCCTCAGAATCATTCTCAACGAAATCCGGGATAGAGGCTGAAACATCGGTATCATAGCCCGAATATCCCAGACTCACTGCTCAGAAGGATAGGCTCGAAGATGCACTGTGTCCAGAACTGCCCCAATGAAAGGGAGCGTCTGAGAGGGAGTCCAGTGTGGCACATTGATAGTGAACCATAGTGAATGCAGGAGGTCTGCCATAGTCTAGAGGTGGGAGATGACAGACTGGGGCTAGCCCGCCTTCAATAGCCAGTCATCGAGATAGGGGAAGACTGCAACCCCTGATCTGCACAGATGAGCTGCGACCACCGCCATCACCTTTGTGAACACCTGAGGGGTACTGACTGGTAAGGCCAAAGGGGAGCACGGTAAACTGAAAGTGCTCATGGCCCGCAATGAACTGAAGGTAACGTCTGTGGGCCGGCAGGATGGGGATATAAAAGTAAGCATCCTGCAAGTCCAACGCCACCAGCCAGTCTCCTGGGTCGATTGAAGACAGAACTTATGCTAGGGTGAGCATTTTGAACTTCTCTTTCCGGAGGAAGAAGTTGAGGGCCCAGAGGTCTAAGATAGGATGCAGGCCTTGGTCCTTCTTGGGTACCAGAAAGTAGCGGGAATAACAACCACGACCTACTTCTGGCACAGGGACCCTCTCTATAGCTTCCTTGGCCAAGAGAGCCGATACTTCCAGGCAGAGAAGTACCAAATGATCTTCCGTCATGCGATCATAAGTAGGTGGCATGGAGGAAGGGGTAGTCTTGAACGGGGGGAGTGGCCCCTATGGGCTATTTGCAGAACCCACCTGTCCGACGTGATGGATTGCCAGTGGAGGAGGTGATGGCAGATCCTGCCTCCAACTGGCCTTTGATGGGCCTGAAACATTGGACTAGGAAGGTTTGGAGGCTGCAGCAGGGGGGGTAAACGGTGGACTAGTCTGCCCACTGGCTTCCTAACCGGCGAGGATGCTTTGTCCCACGTCTGCGGCCACACAGAGGCTGGACAGTTTGCGTGACTCTGTGGCTGGACTGGACATGACGTGGCTGGGTGCCCCTTCCGTAGCCATGAAAGGGACGAAATGCAGACTGAGGTGGGTGCGAGGTAGCTGCGAGGTCTAAGGATCTGGCCGCAGCTCGAGGAATCCTTGAAGCGCTCAAGCCCTGAGTCTCTCTTGTCTCCAAAAAGGCGAGTGCCATCAAAGGGCATGTCCATCAAGGAAGACTGGACATCCTCTGAGAAGCCAGAAGTCGTCAACCAGTCATAGCGTCTAACAGCTGCTGTTGTGGCAATCATTCTGCACAGTGAGTCGGTGGTATCCAGTCCACATCTTATGGTGAATTTGGCTGCATCTCTCCTGTCTGCAACTGCTTGAGAGAGAATGGCCCGGGCCTCATCCGAGCACTGAGGCAGCACTGGCGCGACTGTATGGGAGTATCGGCCCAAGAGGCATGCAGTATTAACCGACAGCAATGCCAAGCTGGAGGAAGAGAACATCTTCTTCCCAAGATGATGCAGCTTCTTGGATTCTCGATCTGAGGGAGCAGAAGGGAATGTGCCTTTTGATGAAGAGGCTTGGACTACCAAGCTCTCAGGGGAGGGGTGTTTGGTCAGGAACTCTGGGTCGCCCGGAGCGGGCGGTGGTGGTGGGCCATCGTCCTATCCACAGGATGCCCAAGTGCCCAGAAGGACGTCCGTGAGGGCTTCATTGAATGGCAAAAGGGGTTCAGAAGAGGAAGGCGCAAGCTGAAACACTTCTGTAAGGAGGTTAGTCCTGACTGTCACCGGGAGCTTGAGGCCGAGGTCCTCGGCTACCCTCCTCACCACCACAGCATAGGAAGCTCCCTCCTCCATAGCCATGGTTGGAGGAGAAAGCAGGTCAGTGTCAGGGGAGGTGTCTAGACCACTGGCATCACCCAGGTCCATTCTCCAGTCTGATTCCTCAAGCTGGTCAGTTAAAGGGCCCAGCGGCCTCTCCTAGTCCTCTTCCTCACCATCTGGCCCTAAAGGAATGCCAGGAATGAACACAGGAACAAAAGTCCATTCAGGCGTCGGAATCGACGTCGGTCCGGCTCCATGTCCACTTCAGGGATGAGGATGGGGTCGGTGATGACCGGGGGCACGGTCGACGCCTGGAGCGTTGTCGTCGGAATTGACTTCGGGGAAGGTCTCGTGAGATCGACCGGTGTCGATCCGGATCCAGACCTTGATCCACAGGAACGCTCCGGAGCCGGGCCAGAGCCGCCAGTGCGAAGTCCCAGCGCCAACGACCGACTCCGCGGGGCCAAAGGTGCACCGGCATAGTGGGGCTGCCCAAATATGAGGTACAAGGTCTCATAGAACTTATGGACTTGGGCAGGAGATGCTCCGGCTCCTGGAAAGTGACGGAGGTGTGGAGCCATCTCAGAAGTAGCCTTCGGAGACAGGGCCTTCGAGCAACGACGCTAGGGATCCCACATCGCGTCAGCCGACCGACGGGGAGAAGTCAAAGAATGCCTGTTCTTCTTTAACTTCCTTTTGTGCTTCCCTGACTTACCCGAAGATCTCTCCGATGACTTGGAGTGCGAGGAGTGTGTGGGGGTCTGCAACCGCTCTCGAGACCTTCCCCTCGAAAGAGAACGGGAGAGATGCGGAGCCAAGCTCCGGGCCTCCAACAGCTTTCGGGACCACTCCCGCAAAGCCTTTGGGTTCATGGCCCGGCACCTGGAGCACGACTTCGGGTCTTGGTCGCGCTCTAGACACCAAAGGCACACAAGGTGCGGATCTGTCACAGACATCATCCGGTGGCAGGACCCACAGGGCTTGAAGCCTGTCCTTCGCTGGAACATCCTCGACGCACCAGGAGTCTACGACTCAAAAAAGACGTCGACAAAAAGTCAGAAAAGGGTAGCCAAAAAGTGGCTAGGGGTAGCTCTCTCCAGATCTGCGCTAGGCTGTTGCGTAAAAAGAAACAACTGATGTCAGCGCACATGGGCGGTGTCTATGTAGGTCTCGTGACATCATCCCGGTGCCCACAATGCTGACGACGGACGTGGAGCCGACCGATGCCACCTAACAACGCGCAGGGGTACTGCTGAAGAAAAATCTCCGGATCCAGGCTGACACCTGGGGGAAATTCTAAGTTAAGGAATCTACAACTAACATTCTCTATCAGATCAGTACAATCTGCACAGTAAAGGCTAGTCCAAAAAAAGCCATCGTACCACCTACCTGCTTACTAAGCTAAATGCTCAGTGTTAAAAAAGTGGAGAACTCACACCAAAGAAGAAAAAAACTTTATGTTTTAATTTAAAAGTATTCCAAAATAATAGTTGCCTTCCAAAAAAAAGAACAGCAGCACAAATCCCATACAGTCACCAAACACGCTTGCTCTCAAAAACAGGATTTGATGCAATGCGACAACAATGCCCAGAAGCTGGAATTTTTTTAATTCACTGCTCTTGAAACTATACAGCCTCCCTCACCGGCCAGTAGAAGGAACAGGCTTCAATCACACAACTCGAGGAATACTTTTAGAACAGGCACAGGGCCGTGTTTACAAACCAAGACTCTGCGGCAGTTGTCTGGCGCTGTAATGTTATACAGAAACTGTCCCAGTGGAAAAAGGAGGTTAAAACATCCCTTCAGAGCACCACGGAGCATGCCCATGTAAAGTACTGCAATCACTTCATTCTGGTTTACGCTACACAATGCACCAACAACAAACACATGACACCGAATTTTTTATTTATTAGCGACAAACGCATGACACAAAAAAAAAGTATTTTTATTAGCGGAACAATATCATAAAGAATGTGAAAATTAGATAAAAGTTCCACCCACTAATACAGAGTTAAACAAGCACACTTTAAATGCATGCAACCAGGAGAAGATAACTATTGGCAAACAGTAAAAGCTGTGCAGCCTTAGTTTAAGAAAATATTTCCACAACTTTTGGGCCCGGTGCCACTGCACCATTCAAATCATGACCCTAGTGCCTGCAAGATAACTGCACTTGTGACTACCTGTTTAATTGTAAAATATAGCTATAATCGGTGTTTAGAGGGGGTGCCTAGAGCTTTTGGTTCTAGTGCCACTGCACTTGTTGCACTATTGAAATCATGGTTCTAGTGCCTGCAAGATAACTGCACTTATGACTGGCTGTTTAGTAGTAAAATATAGAAATATTTGGGGGCATATTCACAAGGAGCTATCGCCAAATTAACGGCACTTTATCGCAGCCAAAGTCGTGATAAATTTACCCCCATTCACAAGCCGGTGTTAACAGCCCACAGCACCAGTATACCTGCGATAGCAGCCGCCAAAACATCGCCACAGAGGACCCTCGCAAATATTGCTAATGAGATGCAGAGTAGGCGTTCCCGTGACAAAAGCCGAGACAACAGCACACCTCAACATTCACAACGACCAGCCACATCCGCGATAAAAACACAAAACAGGCGATAAGGCGCGTTAGCACCAGGAAATCTACACCTGCTCTGACCTGGTGTAAAGTCGGACGGCAGCCAGCACCACAAAAGGGAGCACAGCCCAGGGCCACAACCGAAGGGCAACAGATGCCATGGAGCCACACATCATGCAGCCCGGACACCCAAGAGGGCCACAACACCAACCCCTACCACCCCAGGACCCCATCCCACACCCGGAACACCCCCCCCCCCCCGGAACAACACAGACGCAGCGCAGACAAAGACAGCGGAACCCCAGGAAACGTACCAGCCGCACAGACCCAACATCTGACAATGTCACCTTCCACTCCAGGCTGAAAGGGACAACCAACCTACGCATCCTGACCATCATCGCCTAACAGGCCTACGGCAACAACACAGCGGACAACCAACATCCCACCCCACACAAAGCTGATGGCGTGGCTGCACCTGTTGGCCCCTGAGATCCCCCATCCAACACCCGCCAGAGTCAGAGGAGTCCCACAGCCAGCCACATCCAAGTCCCCCACACCTGTCCTGGACATCACCATCACCCTGGTACCCCAGTCCCCATACGTACAACACAATGCGCAGGATCCGCTGGAGACCAAGCAAGGACCATACGCCCAAGCAGGATGCACGCATGTGTTGGGGGCAACACACAGCACACATGTACTACCTGTGCCCCCTGGTGACACAGCACACAATCACCGCAACAGGAAGCACACGTCTCACACCAATGTGCAGGCAACAACAGAACACCGTGGAACACCCAACAATGTCGCCTTCAAATACACAGCCAGTGTGCATGATACCTTCATCCTCCGACAGTCCATCATCAACCAGCGTTCCCAGGATGGCAACAAGGGAAATGTACAGCCCCTTGGCAATATACAAATGAACACCCCACACACCTCAACACCACAACCATGCAACTCACAACTCTGGCAATGCACACGTCACAAAATCACATACAACAGGCACAACAATATGCCCACCCACCAGACACGACAGAACAACTTACAATGTCCACATGGGCAAGCCCTGAAAATGAGCCAGCAATGGCATGGCACCTCAGCCACATACTAGCCAAATGTGGGGAGAGGTGGCAACCAGGCATGTGTGAAGGATGCAGTAGAACCATGATTGGGAAAGTACACAATGCCAACAGTGCCGGAGATGTGCTGGACACCTCGCAGTATGCAGAACACACCCATATCCATGGCGACATACACCGCTTGCGTATGGAGTGTAGTGGACAGTGAACGCTACCATGTCACCACAGCCAGTGGGGGACCTTGCGGAAATGTTGCCTGTTACGCCCCTCCCTAAGCGTCAGCGGAGTGGGATGGCCCGGCGTACGCCACGCCAGAGTAGGGGTGTGAATAAAAACCACGTAGGCCTGGGCGTGGTCCACTTCCGGAAAGACCCACGTCTCTGCCAGGGCGGCGCCTCCCACCTCGCCACGAGGCCGACGCCATCCTCGTGAGCGGAGTTGCCTGAGATGCCGTGCGCCTGCCGGACCCCGGCACGCTGGTCCATGAACCCATCAGGCCAGCCCCTGCGCAGCCAGGCCACACTGATCACCTTCCGACACAGGCGTGTGTCAAGGAGGGCCCACCACGTGCCGGCGCAAGAACAAGCCCGAGGCCCGAGACCTTGGCAGCCACCTCAGACCATCACGGCTGCCACGACACCGGCCCGCTTTATTCCTTTTTTGCTGACGTACTCCACTGCTGCCCCCGGCCTACTCTTCGGACCAGTAGGTCCCACATGTGGAACTGTGTCTTGAGTCATGAATGGCAGTGACCCCATATCCCGGCCAGCGGCCACAGCACCAGACCCCCCCAGTTCAGTGAGGCATAGTTCCATATGGGCATCTTGCGACACGTGGTGCCACTAACCCTGTTCAACGCCAGCCTGCTACACGTGGTGCCACTGAACCTGAACTACGTAGGCCGGTGGGGCCATCCAACCTATGCCGGCGACACTCGGTGAATGGGCCGTGCTGACCGCTGCCTCAGGCCTACACCACGGTCAGGTAGGTCACACATTTGGAACTGAGTCTTGATTACACTATGGCAGTGAACATCATTTAAGGCAGAGAACAATACACTATACACCCTCCGATGTGGTGGCAACAAGTCTGTGCCTGGCATCACAACCACACGTGTCTGTGGGCCTACGCGGACCACTGCCCTCGGCCTACGCTGCGCACGAGTGGGATCACTGATTTGTAACTGAACATCGGTAATTCAGAAGGCAGAATACATTTCCTCGCACGCACGGAGGGGCGTAAGAGGATGACACGTTGCAGTCCGGAGGGAACAGGATCAGCGTCACGGAGGTGATTGAACACTACCGACAACTGCCACTGTGTCACCAACTCTGTGCCTTGCGAGCCAACGACCCGTGGCTGTGGGCCACTGCTGACCGCTGCCTCCGGCCTACACTGCGGTCCAGTAGGTCACAGAGCCTTGATTTGGCATTCTTGGAGTTCACATCTGTGTACGGGCATCATCGCAGACTGCATCCCCTCACAGCACCTGTGCCACTAAGTTTGTTCCCCGACATTTATGGACACTCACTGGTCGGACATTGGTGGCGTTTGAGTCCATGGACTAGGGGCTAGTTTTCATCCTCATGTAGCTGATCCCGAATTGTTGGTGAGGACGAGGGTTGCGCTTTCCACTCCTCCATTTGCTGCTTCCAGATGACATCAGACCTTCCGCATCATGCCCTGGAGGACACCTTCCACTGTCCCCCGAAACCCTCCGCAACATACACCTCGAACATTGATGGGGACCCGCTCAGGTCACATGGCCCATCTGACTGCTCTGCAAGTCACCGTCCCGTGGCTGGGTGCCTGTGCCAGCCGCAGTGCATCCGGGGCCACTAACTCTGTGCTGCTCAGGCCTGGGACCCCTTCTTCTGAGTCATTGAATGGCCTCTGTAGCGATGGTCTTGGGGTCATCAATGCCATGTGTCTGTGGCCCTGTGCTGTCCGCCTCCTCCGGCCCCAACTGCGGTCCACCAGGGCCCACACATGGCATCGAGTCTAGACCGGCCCGGACGTCGCATCACCGCAGGAGGCACACGCCACCACCGCAAGGACCACCTTCAACCGCCATCTACCAGAGTCGAAACGGTGGTCCTGACAGACCTAAGGAGTTGCTCAGACCTGTTGTGGATGCCATCATCGGACTGATACCCTGCTCAGCACTCCAGGTGCCAGTGACTCAGTGCACCGCAAGCCATTGTCCGTTACTGATTGAGTTTTGTGCTGTTGTGAGGTTGCGCAGCAATGTCACCTCATGCAGTGGGGAAGACCTGGTACTATGATGAGGAAGATGTGTCAAGTGTGCAGAAGGGAGAGGGCAGAGACAATGGGAGGGCAGAAGGCAACAGCCCCACGGCAGGAATGCAGACTGGTAGTGGTAGTCAAGCTACACACCCGGATCTATTGCTGGGTATTGCGCTGTGGACTGCGGACGCAACTGTCACCTCAGGCAGTGTGGGAGACCTGGGACGTTGATGAGGAAGTTGATGCAGGTGTAACACACCCCACTGCATCTGCATCAGGACTGATCCGAAGGGACACAATCCTAGCAATTTCTTCACATGAGCGCGCTCTTCTCTAGTGCCCCTGCCTCAGTGCACTGCAACTCAAGGAACGTCCAGACTGAATATTGGGTGACCTCTGTCCTTACTCCGGAGCCCTCCATGTTGCTCTGCAGTTGACTCTGTTATGCTGGTATTTTCTGTTTCCATTGCACTGGTGTCCACTGTTCAGGTTGTTGGCAGCACCAAGCACTCCGTGCGGGCTGGCTTATACTCACCCCACACAGATCCAGCACAGGCGTCACTGTACATGTGGCCCTACCAATAAAGGGGCCGGGCGCACGTGCCCGTGGCCAGTTCAACATGATATGTGCATGTGTCTCTGTGGAGGTGTGGGTCTCCTTTGTGGGGTGTGGGGGGTCCCTGAAGGGAATTGGACACCCACGTATGTGTTCTAGTTCACATTCCATGGGTTCAGCAACACCCTCACCTGTTGGGCCACCTCCTTTTGGCATTCTGCCACCTGGCATTGGGATGCCATGTGTGGGTGGGTGAAGTGTTGTGAGCCAGCCGTGATTGCGGGTGCTTCATGCTGTGTGGTCTGTTTCAGGGGCTGGGTTCTCCTCTGAGTGGCTTGTCTGCCCTGGTCCTGGTGGTGGGTTGTGTGGGATCTCCATGGGCTGTTGTAGGGCGTCGGTCTCTGGGCTGTGGTGTTCGTCTCGGGCATCACTGATGGGTTGTCTGTTCTGACCTGCTGGAGGTGTTGTTTGTCCCTCTGCATTGTGAAGGGGAGGTGCATGTTGGCATTGTGTTGGCGCCTTGTTCTTGTCGACATGCAGACTGTGTGATGATGTACATTGTGAGTGTTTGGGCGGTGGTGGCTATTTGAGTTGGGACAGTGTCCATTTGGCCTACATGGCTGATGTAGGGTTGTAGGGGTAGATGTTCCCTGCACTGTCCGATGTGATTGTTCTGTTACTGTGCCTGATTGGACCCAGTTGTGTCCCCTGTTCTGCAGTGTTGGTGTTGCACTTTGTGCCACATTGTCATGGTATGTGCTGTGATTGCTATATGTGTGTGCTGCAGTGTGCCACGGGGATGGGGGACATGTCCCTGGGTAATTGTGGGTGTGCAGTGTGTTACACCTCATTGTGCATGTGTGGCATTGTGCCCATCACCCACCGTCCCCCCAGTCCCTGTTGGATCCTCACCCTGTTGTTGTTGTGTCAGGTCCTGTCGGGCTGTGTCCGTACTCCCTACTTCTTGCACCCTCTCCACACTGATGACTGTGGCCTGGGTTTCCTCCTGCTCTTCCTGTGTCACTGGACTGCCACCTCCTGTCGCCGTTGCTGCCTTCCTGTTGGCAGCGGGTTTGTACCTGGTTTAGGCTGTCAGGTCCTGCCGGCGCCTCTTGGCCTCCTGGATTGGCCTCCTGGGCTCTGCGACTGCATTCCAGGCGGTCTGCTTGTGGGTCATTTGCTGGTTGTGTTCTGTCGCCTCCATGGCCTTGGTCTTGTTTTCCTGCGGTCTGCACCCCGTCTTCCTCTCCATTTTCTCCTTGGCCTTCCCCGACCCACTTGTTCCTTGCTGGTGGTCTGTGTGGGTTGTGGTGTTCGTGTTGCCCTCTGCGCTGGGTCAGGGTGCATGGATGTTGCTACGTGCTTTGGCTTGTTTCTGGTGTGTTGTGCCTGTGGTTTTTATGGTGCAATTACCCACCAGACGCGTGGGAGTTGCAGCCCTGAGGCTGCTTTTCGCAGCTTTTTGTACCGCGATTGGCCTCATCGCATGATTTCTCGCGTCCGCGTTTCGCATTTTTTGGGCGTGGTGTTGATTTACATGCTGGCATTTGATGCGTTATCTGGTGACTATCGCATGCTACCGCCTTGTTGTGAATTCCACGTTGACACTGGGTTATTTTCCCGTGATAGGCTGCGTTATTGAAAGTTGCGTTGCGCTACTCTTGCGGTAGTTATCACACGTTCTTGTGAATATACCCCTTGGTGTTTAGAGGAGTTATGACAACGTTTGGCCCCGGTGCCACTGTACATGCTGCTTCATTCAAATCATGACCCTACTGCCTGCAAGGTAACTGTCCTTGTGTCTGCCTGTTTAGTAGTAAAATATAGCAATATTAGGTGTTTAGTGGTGTGCCTAGAGCTTTTGGTCCCGGTGTCAGTACACCTGCTGCACCATTGTATTCATGACCCTAGTGCCTGCTAGATAACTGCACTTGTGACTGACAGTTTAGTTGTAAAATGTAGCAATAATCTGTGTTTAGTGGGGTCCCTAGAACTTTTGGCCCCAGTGCCACTGCACCTGCTGCACCATTTAAATCAAGCCCTTTTTAACTGCAAGGTAACTGCAATTGTGGCTGCCTGTTTAGTAGTACAATATAGTAATATTAGGTGTTCAGAGGGAAAGATAACAAAATGTAGACAGTAAACGGGATGAAGTGTTAACCAAAAGAAAAAAGGTTTGAACCACCAACTTGGATGGGAATGAGTAGTTAGGCCATAGGAAACTGATAAGAGAGACACAGAAGGGAGAACAGGCTACAACCAATAGAAATGGAGGAATGTAAACTGGCAAGCATACGGACCAATAAAAAGTGAAGGCGGGATGTAAGTCCCTTTTATGTTTAAATTTCTTTTATTGAGTTTTAAGACATGATACAACACACCAGTAAATATATCGCTTCCTTCGGATGACAATCCGACCTTGAGATTCGTGTGACTGGTACTTAGTGAAACAACAACAACAAAAACCCCTCCCTCCCCCCTCCCGTCCCTCCCTCCAGCAAAGATGTCGACATGGTGCGGGGATCAGTTTCGAGCAGACAGTGGATGATACCGATGTAAGGTATTAGGTGGTGGAAGTGTGTTGGTCCGGTATAGATGGTGGATCTGCCAAGCGGAGGAGCCTCAAGTACTTGGGGCAAGTGAGTTCCGTGAATTCGGATGTCAGCAGCGTGAGGAAGGGTTCCCATAGGTCATGGAAGGATGCTCCAGGATGGGCTAAAGAGAGTGAAATTTTCTCCATCCCCAGTATCCCCCACAGTCTGTGAAGCCAGCCTAAACGCGTGAGGGGCGTCGTGGTTCCCCAATGTGTGAGTACATTCTGGACCGCCGCCCCTAGTGCTAACGCTATCTGTTTCCCCCGTCGGGATTTGAGGGGGAACATAAGAGCGTTCGGGAGTCCTAGGATGACATGCGCAGGGAAGCGTGGGATTTGGGTATCAAAATGGGAGTCCACCTCGTCCAGTATATGTTGCCAGTAGTACCCCAGGGCCGGGCACTCCCAAAGGAGGTGTGTAAGTGTACCCAGAGAGCCGCAAGATCTCCAGCAGTGTGGGCTGGGGCGAGGTTGCCGCGGTGCAGTCGGACCGGGGTCAAATACCAATAGGTGGCCACTTTAGTGGCCGTTTCGGTCACGGCCACATTGCGGGCCGTATGTCGGGCCCTATAAAAAATATCTGTCCACTCTTTCTGCATCAGTTCCCTGCCTAACTCCTCTTCCAAGCGGAGCTGTCCCGGGGTCTTCCCACCCGCGAGAACCGGACGTGCGAATTTGTATAAATCTGAGGTCAGACGAGCGTCTGTATGTCGCATGAGGAGCCATTTTTCAAAGGGGGTAAGGTGTCTCTCTGCGCCTGCCCGGACCTCTCTCTGTAAAACCCAGTGCCTGATCTGCAGATAGCGATAGCGCTCAGTCTCTGGTATCGCTTGGTCTCTGCACATGTCTGTGAATGAGCGGGGGCCCGCAAGGTCGAAGAAGTGGCCAATGGAGCGGCATGTTTCCCCCCGCCAATGTTGAAAACTCGTCAGGTCAAGACCCGGTGTAAAGTCGGGATTGTGCACTATCGGTGTAATTGGGGATGGGAAAGTCATCAGCCCTCGGGCAGTGGCCACCCTATCCCAAGCCATGAGAGAGGGGCGAGTTACCTCAGAGAGGTACAGCTTCCGAGGCCGTCCTGCACGGGTAAGGAAGGGGACACCCCATAGCGACTGACCGGCAAGAGAGCGGTCCATAAAAAGCCAGTGCTTTTCTGATTCTGGGCGCGACCACTCCACAAGGGTTCGCAGCTGGGCTGCTCGCCAGTAGGCCACCAGGTCAGGAATCCCCCCTCGTCCGGGTCTCTACACGCCAGTTCTCTTCTCAACCGAGCCCTCTGATCGCGCCAGACAAAGCGTTCTATGTCCCCCTGCAGCGAATGCAAAACACCAGTCGGGGGTACCAGTGGCAACGTGTGAAAAAGGTAAAGAATTTTGGGTAGGATCACCATCTTCACAGCCGCAATGCGGCCTAGCCACGAGAGCGAGTGGGGCCTCCATTTCCGGAGGCATTCCCGAACCTGTCGCAGCACAGTGGTGTGTATAGTCGCTGAGATTTGCAGCCCCAGATAGGGAAGGGACTCCCGGGCCCATTGGATAGGGTAGGATCTTTGCAGCAGCGCTAGTGTGTCTCGCTCTAAGGAGAGGTCAAGGGCTTGAGATTTGTGTACATTGATTTTAAATCCGGACACTGACGCAAATCTATCCAGCTCCGCCAAAAAGGCTGGGAAGGACTCTCTAGGACGTTCCAGCGTGGCCACCACATCATCCGCGTACAGGCGGAGCTTGTGTTCCGTCCCCCCAAAGAGTGCCCCTTTGATGGCGGCGTCATCGCGAACCCTCTGAGCCATAGGCTCCATATACAGAGCGAACAGCAACGGCGACAGGGGGCAACCCTGCCGCGTCCCTCTGCGTATGGGGAAGGATTTTGAGGCGGTCACGTTCACTCTCGCCGTAGCCGCTGGATTCACATAGCTACAGAACACCCATTGGATAAACCTGTCTGGGAGGCCGAAATGTGACAGCGTCACCCGGAGATAGAGCCAATGGACTCTGTCGAACGCTTTTTCAGCGTCGACGGAGAAGATCATGCGTTCCGCCGGGAAGCGCTCAGAGCGGTCAATGAGATGGAGAAGCCTTTTGGTGTTATCCGAGCACTGTCGCCCGGGGACGAACACCGACTGGTCATAATCAATCAACCCAAGTAGGTGAGAAGAGAGCCTCTGTGCTAAGATCCCCGTGAAAACTTTTAAATCCACGTTGAGAAGAGAGATGGGGCGAAAAGAGGCACATAGACGTCGGTCTTTGCCGGGCTTGGGTATAACCGTAATCAAGGCCTCCAACATGGCAGGGGGCAGAGACGACCCCGGGGACCCCCAATGGAATTAAAAAGACGCGTCAGGAGTGGGGCCAATATCGGGCAGAACGTCTTATAAAAGACGGAAGGGAAGGCATCCGGGCCGGGTGACTTATGAGGTTTTAGGCGGGAGATAGCCGAGATAACCTCTTCAACCCTAATGGGCGCCCTGAGCTCGTCAGCTTGCCCCGACCCTAGCTTCGCCGTGGAGGCCCCCTGTAGGTACCGCACCAGGCTATCAGTGGGTAGTGTCTGGGCGGCATATAGGTCCTCGTAAAAGAAGCGAAAGGCGTCCGCAATGTCATGGTCATTGTTGAGCTCTTGTCCCTGCTGGTCCAGGATCCCCGAAATGCGGGATGCCTGATGCTGTGCTCGCAACCTGTTGGCGAGGAGTCTCCTGCATCTATCCCCCCCAATATAGAAGGCATGCTTCAGACGGAGGGCCGCGTACTCTGCCCTGTCTATATCTAATCCCGCCAGCTGTGCCCGTGCCGCTTTAAGCTTCTTCCACACCCTAGGTGCCCCCGTCCGTTGGTGTATACGTTCCAATTGTGTCACCTCACCCATAAGGCGTACCCTCTTTTCTCTCCTGCTTTTATTGTCCGCGGCTGCAATGCCCAAAAACTCCCCCCGGACTACTGCTTTTAATGCCTCCCATAGGGTTGTCGCCGATGTCGCGGGGATGTCATTAAGGTCGAGATATGTAGCAATGCATGTGTTAATCTGTTGTACAACCGAGGGCCGTTGGAGCATGGTTTCCCGCAGACGCCAGAATCTGCGGGTTGGTCTACCGCTGGGAAAAGCCAGTGTTGTCTGCACTGCTGAGTGGTCGGAGAGCGGGCATGGGAGGATCTCAGTCTCTTGAAGCTGCTGGGTCAGTGTGTCCGATGTGAGGATATAGTCGATCCTGGCATAGGACTTGTGGGGGTGTGAGTAGAACGTGTATTCCCTGGATTGCGGGTGTCGCAACCTCCATACATCCGTGAGACCTGCCTCTCCAAGTAAGCGCTTCCCTGATGGCGACAAGGCCCCGGCCTGTCCCCATCTCTGCACCGATCTGTCTACTGTGTCGTCAAGCACCAGGTCGAGGTCCCCCCCCAGGAGCATCGATCTATCTGGTATGCTGGTCAGCTCATGTATCACCCCTCTCAGAAATCCCTCCTGGCCCTCATTTGGGACATAAACAGTGGCGACAATAAATGTGTGTGTGCCCACCGTGAATGTGTATGCCAGTAGTCGGCCCTGTATTTCGGCCTGCTTGCTACCTATGCGACCAGGAAATTTAGCAGATACTAAAATAGCCACCCCCACCTTTTGGTCGCCCGGGAGGAGAATAACTGATGGGGAAAGGCTCGGGAGCGTAACCTGTGTGTCGGCGTGGAGAAGATGGGTCTCCTGCAGAAGGCAGATATGAGCATCCGAATTCTCCAGGAAGGATAAAATGGCCCGTCGTTTGATGGGATTGTTAAGCCTCTTTACATTTAAAGACACCACTTTGATGTCAATTGTCATTGGGAAGACCACAGGAGCACCGCTGTATGCATTGTTCCCAACTGTGCTAAGCCATGTGTTATGTGACCCACAGTATCCGAGTCCCCGCTAAAGCAATAAGAGGGAGGAACAAGAGAACCCCAAGTTAACTTGAACAAACATAAAACCAATATTGGAAGTAAAGAAAGTATACCATTGTCCTGGGCACTCAGCCCCATGGAGAGACGTGAGATGGATTGCAGGATCCCCCGCCACCCCAGCCCTGCACCAGGCCCAAGAACCACAACAACAGGTTGAATCCCGATGCCTCAATAGCTATAACGCCAGATCCCAATCATCTCAGTCAGCCGTTTTGGAGCCTTCTGCCAATGTATCCAGAACCGCTTTGCGCTCCTCTGCCATTGTCTCCGGATCAGGTCGTAGACGAGGTGGGGACCTCCCCACCCGCTGCCACCCTGCTGCTCTGTGTCGCCGTTCCGCGGGTTCCTCTTTCTCTGAAGCGGCCTGGTCGACGTCCGGTAGGTGCAAGAGAGACGATGCCTCTCGGAGAGAGCGAACTTGGCGCAGCTTGCCTTCCCACTTAAAGATGAGCCTAAACGGGTGCCCCCAAGAGTAGGCGATTTCCTTTGTGCGAAGAAAGGTCGTGACGGGTCGGAAATCTCGCCTTTTCTGCAGAGTGGAGGCAGCTAGATCTTGGAAGAGGAGAGGCCGGCAAGAGTGAAATTCGAGGGGGTGCTCGGCTCTGGCTTCGCGCAGGATGCGTTCCTTAAGTTGAAAATTGTGGACACAAGTCACAATGTCTGGGATGGAGCCGTCGCCAGCCGTCTGGGACCGACCCGCTGTGTTCGATCAAGTTTGACCCGAGGTTCCGGAGGCACCCCAGGATATGTCTAAAAAGGTCCTCAACAAAGCCCTCAATATCCTCTCCCTCCAGGCCCTGCGGAACCGCCCGGATCCTGATGTTGTTTCTACGGGAACGGTTCTCGAGGTCCTCCGCGTGGGCCTGAAGGTGAATGTGCGGCTTTCGGAGGCGCAGCACCTCCTGTTGAAGCTGGGACGCCTCCTCGTCCCTGGCCGTCGTTTGCGTCTCCAGCTCATCCACTCGCTCCCCCACAGAGTCAATGTCCCTGCGCATTTCCCGAAGCTCGGCGGTCAGTTCCCTCTTCATGGTGTGGAATTCGCTGGTAAGGGTGGCGAACAGGGATTCGAGGCCGCTGCGCGTGACTGGCCCATCAACTTCACTCCGACCCTGATCTGTCGGGGAGCCCCCCTTCACCCTAGGGGAATCAGGCCCCCCATCCCAGGCTTAAGAAGGAGTTCTTTCACTGATCGCTCTTTCCTGTGCTTGGCGGCCGCCGCCATCTCAGTGCGTTTAGTGTCTCGATAGTACCGGGGAAAGGCAGTACACCGACACCCCGGGAATGCTCCGCGCCAGGCACCAGCGGTGACCCACCCCCGAGCCCGCACGTCCCAGTGGGACTCAGATCAGAGAGGGCGCCGCAACGTCTTCTGGGTGCTTATCTATGCAGTGCCCCCCGGGGCCGGTCATCGCTGCTCCTGATTAAGCCCCCCGGGCCCCTGCCCCCTCGGCGATGGTGCATCAGTGCTAGCGCGCAGTCACCTCTCCAGCACGCAAATAACCCCTTGTTGTAGGGCGTCCCCCTGCGAGCGCTCTCTCCCACGCTGCTGCCACTCGCCAAGCGGGTTGTCCGGGGCCGGGGTAGTTCCCTTCTCCGTCAGGATGCCAGTGGGGGGGGGGCCTGCTTACAGCGCCAACTGCCGCGCTCCTGCGCCAGTGATTAATGGGGGCTGTCGAATGTTGCGGTGTGGATGGGCCAGCAGGCCTCACCTCGAGGCCCCGTGAGGTCCGGTGCTCACCGCCGATCTCCCGGTGAGGGGCCCCGCTCCCCCGCGTCCACGACTCCGCTTATCGCGGCAGGGGCGGTGCCTCTGCCTGTGTCTGTGGGGGCCCGCCGTGTATCCCAGGTGGCACGGGCTCAGCGGCCTACACCTGGCTGACGGTAGGCCTCTCCTGTTGGCGCTGCATGGGAAAGCCGACTCACCGCTCCCTTCGGCTGCTCATGCCGCTTCTGGCACCAGTAGCTGTCCGCACCTCAGGGGGAGGTTGCAGTGTGCCCCGGGCGATTTCCGGACTCCGATGCTCCCCCGGGTTGCCGCCGGACCCGGGCTGCTGCTCTCCGGGATCCGCGCGGCATGTGGTGGCGCCTCAGCACCCGATGGCTCTCCGCCCCCCGGGCAGGGCTCCGGCAGTTCCGACTCGCTGTAGGCCTCACGCTCCGCGCCGGATTGCAGAGGCGCGATTCAGGCAGACTCCGGCGGTCTCCGGGGACTCCCCCGGCGTGGGGCTATATCTGGCGTGCCGACTAGGGGATTACTCAGCTGCAATGACGGTGCTAAGGATCCCGGCCCTAGGTCCGGAGCCGGAGCGAAGGGTAGGCACGTCCTACACCGTCGCCATCTTGGCCACGCCTCGTAAGTCCCTTTTAAGATATATTAAAAACAGTAGATTTCCAGTCCATCGCACTATGAGAGCCCATATTGCTCTTCGTATAGCTCTCAACATGTCAAAGATTTAATGACATGCCTCGCCGTTAACATTAACGATCGGTGCCTACTTTTTTTTACACATTTGTTAGGCATTTGTAAATACCACAATATGGCAGGAAATGTGCATATTTGTGAGTTTAACAGCATAATAGAAACGTACTCAAAATAAAAGTATTAGTAAGTGTACCAAAGAATAGATCGCTAAAGTATTTTTATACAGTTCAAGTATTTCAAGTAGCGCTTATCTGACTAGTCACTAAATTTTCGAAATAACTTAATTACCAGTTTGAATGATAAATTGGGAAAGCTAAGGTAAGAGCACAAGCATAGTCAACTACACAGTATAAAACTGTGCAATACACTGGGCACTTAGGTTAATTGCGGTTCAATGAGCCATAGCACATGTCCTGCAAATATTTTCATGTCTCATTGTCAAATTTTCATGACATATCTTCTAACAGTGCTTTATCTATCAAATCTTGATTTGTTGCAATATCCTAGTTTGTCTTTTGCACAATAGAAGGCTTCTTGAAGCTGTAAGACCAGCTACTAGCTACAGTTTGCTATATTTGATCATTTCATATCAGCCTGAGGTGTTTCTCAATAACTTGTTGTATAAGTGATGCTTCTACTGATGTTACATGACGAATACTCTCATCCAGCAACTTGTGAATTTGTTGTACTCCACAAATGTGAAATAATTTTGGTTTTGCAGTGGATCAATAGCAACATTTACTATCTTCCTTTAGATCATACCTTTTCTTTTTCTTTGATTGCAGCCCAGGCATTAAAGTATTTTTCTTGACTATATCCCATTTGCAAATTTGACACTTGCCTTATGTATCTTATCAAATTTTGTCACCCACAGCTAGTCTGAAATTGGTTCACCAGAATCTTTTCCCCGTCTGTCTTGTTCTTTTGCAGTACATTCAAGTTATCACCACTCCCTATAGATTGCAGAAGCTGTATTGACATTCGAGAGAACCGCCATGTAAACCTATCACTGCTAACAAACCCTCAGAACTCATTTGCATCTCAGAGATGACAAGTATCATGCTTCATTTGACATCCGCTCAGAAAAATAACATAGCGATGGTTGAAATGCTTCAATTAATCAATTAATCTCAACTGTTAAAACACTTGGGCACATTCCAAATCATAATTTTTAGCCATGATGGCACTCAAGACAGAGACTAGGAACATGCATAAGGAGCAGCGTAATTTACGCTCCATCTTTATTTGTCACAATTTTACAGTTATGTACTACATTATATTCACTGTGTGCCTTAACTTCCTTAACATCTGTGAAGTGTTTAGATGTATTAAGGAAATGTAATCATCGTAGAGATTAGAGGTTTATATACAAATGCACTAATGCTAAATTGAAACATGTAATCATGCACTCTTTTACTTATGTTTTGCATTTATTCTTCAAGTTATACCTGTGTATGCATACTCATGTATTCAAAGTTCAAAATAACTGCTGAGTTAACTTAGCCTGATTATAGGCCTAAATTGAAATGTATTTAGCTTTGCCAGAGTATTCTTTCTTTCTTTTCGCAGCTGCATTGTCATGCTTCTCGTTAGTTAGAGAAAGGCGTATTGTTTGTATTAGATTATCAATATTGTGGCCTGAAGGGAAGAACTTGGCAACGAACATGGAGAATTAATGGTCAAAAGAGGCCCTCTGTTCATCATGTACCAAAACTGTGAGATGTTCAAGGTTGCAATATACAGTCCAAGTTTTGATGGGATGGTAAACTTAAAGTTGCAAATGTTTCTCTTGAGTAACAATGTGGTTGGCTCTTGGTGGTCTGAAAGGACATAAGGATGTTTCTGAAACTCCTGTTATTTTAATTGTTGTTCCCACAGTTAAAGAGACAGATTCCCTTTAGACTCAGAGAGGTACAGACCTCTCTGCTTACCTTATTCCTCAAAGTGTGAAGCTTTAGGCTAAATGCTTATTTCCTTTCCAAGATTTCTACAGAAATCTATATTATGCTGACACCTTCTATGCTCGCTAAATAGAATTCCTTGATAGATGATCTTGTAGTCGATCTATGCTTAAAAGAGAGATGGAAAGTTTCCTTATGGAACACCTATTTACTTTGATTTGTTTCAATATTGTTGTGGCTATTACTATTCTGTATCTCATTTTATTACGGCTCTCAGCTTACCTGCTGTATTGTTGTATCTTTTGACCTTAGTTTTACTCTGCTTATATACTGGATTGATTAGTATCCTAACATAAAATCAATTTAACTATATTTGGTGATTCTTGGTCCTTTTTGTGGAGTCACATTGGCTTCACAAGCCAGAAATGTATTGTTGATGACTTCTCCCTTACAGTGCTTCAACATGGACGTCGATTCACCAAAATGCTAGGGGTAGCAGAAGTGACATCATATACCCTTTAACCTTAATGATGTCACAGGAAGTGACACAATATGACCTTGAATCTTCCTAGGCAGTGATGACACATGGCTTAATCCCGATGACATCACAATTATTAACATCGGTGAAGTTCCATAATAAATGCATGATTAATATAACACAAACAAATGTCTATTTTCGGATATCATCTAGGTAATATAAATGTCAAAGGAACAGTTACCTGAATGATAGTAAGCAAGCAAAGGAGGTCTGATGTCTTCTAGTAGGGATTGGAGGGTGGGGGTTTCTCTACCCTGGGAAAACTTTGAAAAAGTGGGCTCTAATAGTGCATTTCAAGTCCTTTTAGGGTGCGCCAAGCTAATGAAATCTGACAGTCCCAATGAGATGACCCAATTATGTTTTTAAAATGTCCTATGTGTGCCCCATTTGTCAAAAATTACCTCCATTGCTTGGCCCAGCATTTTTCTATGAGCGCCCCTTTTGCCAAAGCATTACATACAATATGCAGTGCTATAATTTAGCTTATACTGCTGTCCATGTACTATGAGAGACCCTTTATGTATTTTGGAAAGTTGAAGCGTTGGATAAGGAATGTAATGTGGTAAATGAAGCTGTCAAAGCCAAACTATTGAGTGATGAGGTTAGCCGTCGCAGATGTGAAAGGTCAAGACTTCCAGTAACAAGAAGGGAAGTTAATTTGTGTATTGGGGATTGGGTTTGTGTCAAGGAGCTCTTATTGCTGCAAAAGGGTAAGCATAAGTTCAGAGAACCTGCATGCATTGTCGACATTAGAGGTCAGGCTCTGAAGTTGGACAATGGTCAGTGGTGGAATGTTTCCCATCTGGCTAAGGTCAAGAGAAGCAGCAATGAGGCAATCAAAAAAGAAAAATCAAAGCACTCAGGTGGTAAGAAGAAGCTCAAGGGTCAAGAAAGTCCCCAGTAGGTTTAATGTTTAATCCTTTGTTATGCATGTTTTTCTTCTCTTATTTTTGCATTTATCTGTTACTTATTTTCTCGTTCAAGAGGGGAGATATGTGGTGTTTAAGTTATTTACTGATAAGCTGTTTTTTATTGATGTGCTCATCTTACAGACTCTACTTGGAATACTCTAGTTTCTCTTGTGCCAGTATACTGTGTATTGTATTAAACGGAATGTGTGGGTGAAGGATTGGAACACCACAGTGTCAGTTGGTGCTGATCCTTTGAGCCCTCATTACATGCATACCTATTTGTCTTCATCTATAATAAAACCTATAAAAGCAACTTGAAGATTGTCTGAAGATACTTTACAAGAATGGCGACGAGGATGGGATCGCACACCTGTCAGGCATGTCCAAGATTATGCAGTAGATAGTGAACATGATATGGTAGAGAAAAAACTAGAAGAGTTACTTTCATCTGTTGACTGTGTGGAAATCAACAACATTCATGTGGAAAAGAATGTTAGTGATCCTTTGGTTCAGATAAAAATTGATGGTGTTAATATTCGTCTACTTATTGATTCAGTTGCAAGAATTACCATAATCTCTATTGACAAGTGTAAGCAGTCTTGGTCACACAAAGTACTGTTACCTCCGGATGTCATCACTACTGCGTTTGAAGGCAGTAGAATAGATCTGGCAGGGTATTTTTGGGGTGACATAACTTTTGAAACTAAGACTATACATGGGAAGGTTTATGTGGCTTATAAAGGCATAAATGTCTTGGGATGGTGACACCAAGCAGAATTTGGTATGATAATAAAACCAGGCCAAAAGCACCCTGTATCACTTATAAATGCTGAATCTGACCACACACAATGGAAAGAGAAATTCAGAGATGTGTTTAATGATACAGTTGATTTGTTAAAAGATTTTTCTCACACTATTAAGGTCAAGGAAGGTGTCTTTCCTGTGAAGCACAAGCTACGCAATGTTCCACATAGTATAAGAAATGATTTGACACAAATGTTTAGACAAATGCAAAATGATGGCATCATAGAAAAGGTGGATGCCACTCTATGGCTCTTTATAGGTTTTTTTTATAGATGAAGACAAATAGGTATGCATGTAATGAGGGCTCAAAGGATCAGCACCAACTGACACTGTGGTGTTCCAATCCTTCACCCACACATTCCATTTACTACAATACACAGAATACTGGCACAAGAGAAACTAAAGTATTCCAAGTAGAGTCTGTAAGATGAGCATATCAATAAAAAACAGCATATCAGTAAATAACTTAAACACCACAGGTCTTGTACAATCTTGTACAAGATGACACCACTACCTAGACCCACACATTATGGGCTCTTAATGCCTGGGAAAGTGCAGCTTATGTTAAGGAAAAATAGAGGTATCAGGTAAAGTCAGGAAGGCAGTGCAAAGCTATGGTGAAGCCAGGTGGGATGCGGAACAACAAAAATGATGAGTTGAAATAATTGAGGGAGCTAGGCTATACCCTGCACTGATGAGTGAGGAACCTCAGAAGGAGAAGAAGAAAGAATAAAAAGGATAAAATAGAGAGTTCAGAGGGCTCAGGTGAAGATAGTGCTAGGAATTCTAGTGATGACTGTCTGGATGTGTTATTGTCAACCTCCCCACTGCCTTATAACGCGACCCAATCTGCAGGGATGGGTGGTGCTGTTACAGGTGGAGACTCTGAGAGAGCGACCGCCCCACTGAATACAAGCCAGAACCCTATGGGAGAAAATTCGGGGATTCGTGCCCCTGTTAACTCTTCTATTTCTAACACCCCAGATGCAGTAACTGTTCTGGTTGCTTTTGGTCCTGCATTTCCCTTATATAAACCTGAGTCGTCCAGAACCGCAACGCTGCTTTGACGGTTGCTACTGGAGTAAACACGTCAACTACTGTTCCTGTTGCCCCTGCATGTGGGGGTATAGTAAGAACTCCTTTGGTCCCGAATAAGGTGACTCCACCACATGTCGCTCCTGTATCATCGTCAATGAATAAGACAGGACTCACCCCTGTAGAGGAACCTCCTCAGAGGTCACAAAGTCCTCACCTGTCTGTTTGGAATTCACCTTCGTGTATTTCAAGCAGTAGTCCTCGGGAAGGGATATACGTTGAATACCTCCGGACTCCAAATTGGTGTTAATTTACTGGAGTTGGGTGATTTGATTATGTTTTTCAATAGGGCCCGCGAGAATATGAGGGTTCGTAATTGAGGAGGGAATGGTAGTCTCCGGGTAGGAAGACTACAGTGGATGTAGTCAAATTAAAATTAGAATTGAATGAGATGATATTAAGAAATCTTGATCTTTCCAGCTTAGATACCTATCAAGAAAACTAACTTTTATACATGTGCAAGGTTCTCACTAGGCGTGCAGGACAAGCTCATGATAAGCTGTCTGATTTTTGCTTGAGTGTATGATGTAGATTTAAGTAGGACTAAATCCTTACAGAAAAGTTATTGCATATGATATGATGAAAGGGATATAACTAGCATGAGGACGTCAGGGATAAAAATACAAATTAGGGAGTTAATTTGTAACTTCCGGAAAATCAGTGATTTGGATAAGTGGGAAGGCAGGTGGGTCGAGAAGAAAGACCAGAAGAAATTGAAGGTGGTATCTACCACAGAGGGCAAAGGGAAGCCGCTTCATCTTTGATAGATGGAGAAGGTGCTTCAAATTTCCCGCTGAGAGAGGTGCCTAGTGTAGGATGTATTCATATACCATGGAGTAGAGGTAATCTCGCTTCATTCACAAATGATTTTCCTAAATTGAGAGAGAAGCCAGTGAAGTGGTAAACCTTAGTTGATCGATTTGCAAAGATTTTACAGGTATTGTGGGTGTATTTCAATACCCCTTTCCCTTTTGACATTGTGGTATTTATTGACCTATGGTGAGAGTGTGAAGTGGCTATACAGTGGCCAGAGAAGGAGCCTCAGAGATATTTAATATCTCATGGTCCGCCGCCTTTGGTAATGAAAAAGTATCAACAGGTGATTACCTTTTTGAAAGGGAAGGTGCCTGCGAAGGATATTGTTTGGATTAAGATAGACAGAAGGACTCAGGAGCCTAAAGATACTGTGCTTGCTTTTTAAGGGAGATTGTTGCAATTGTTTAAACAGTGTAGTGGGATTCCAAAGCCAATTATATGGGAAGTTTTGTGTCTCGGTTTGTAACAGGACTGAGACCTGAGGTTAGTTTAATGATTAAACAGCATTTAATTTGTTGGCATACTAAGTCGATTGAAGAAATGTTTCTGGTATGCAAAATATTGTAGTGATGAATTGGACATGAAACAGAAGCGGTTGAAGGAAAAGTTCATGCTGGCTCAGATGAAAGCAGCACAGAGGGGAAGTCAGAATCAATTGTATGTAGGGAATATTGGTGTTATGCAAGGTGGTGTGCATCAACAGGGAGCTCCCATGATGCAAGGTGGAAATGGTCACCCACAGGGTAGAGATCGTGGTGTCCCAATTGATCCGAGTACTGGAATGATGTGGCAACATTGAAGAAATCTAATCCATGTCATTATTGGAACAAATTGGGCCATTAGAAGCAGGAGTGTCGTCTTAACCCCAATAGGGAAATGTGTGAAAATCAGGTCCAAAATTCAGGGTTTGTGCAGTTCCAGGATGCTTGTTTCTGGTTCAGTAGGACCTGGCCTGGCAGTTCGGGCTGGTATGTTTCCATGGGGAGCAGGGTTAAGGCTGATTTGCAGATGGCTGACCCCAAACTGGGGTAACATGATGAGCAAACGAATGATGGATTTAACCCAGATCTCTTGACTGGGGGTGAGTGTTCGAAACGTTTCAGCACTCCGTCCATCATCTTGTTGTGTTTACATATGATTAACACATAATGATTCGAAACTGTGATTAAAACCATCCTTATATATGTAGAATGTGATTTTATTTTAAACGACAAAAGATTCTGTAACTTGTGCACTGATGTTACACATGTATGCATTTACATACTCACATTTGATTTATTTTATGGATTCCCTGTAGGTCTCCTATAGTATGAATGCAATAATATGTACTAGAAGCTTCCATTCATTTGTGTTTGAATGTACACAGGCCTATTAAATGTGCACCATTGAATTAATGTTTAACTTGGCCAAACAGTTTAGCCCTGTATTTCACCATGCTGCATTTCATAAAATACGGTTTTCCACGTTCTGATAAAGTAACATTTCTTGCAGGTATTCACATGCATTGTTAGTTTAGGATAGATATATTACTGTATTAGAGAAAGTGGAAAGAGCCTGAGAAGAAGACCTTGACGAAGGTACATTGAGAAACAGAGCATCAACTGAAAAGTTAATTGAGCAAATGTTGCAATCCACATGGGTCTGAGAAGGGGGATGTCGTTCCCACGTCCAGTGTGATATGATCTATCGATGTTGCAGTCTACAACCTGGGAACTTGACAAGGACAATGGACCACTGGTGGTGTGATCAAGGGGGTGTTAACTATGAACTTTGTATGTTATAATATAGTGTTTGTCCAGGATTTCTTCCTAGTCCTTCCTGACTTTTGTGGACCGCCTTGCTGAACCCATTCTGCAGATTCTATGCAGATCTCTCTTGCTGATTTCTTGCAGACACCTACCCTGATTCCCTACTACCTGAGTGGCCTTAAAGAGGTTTAGGCCTCAATGCATTCCTTTTGATTCTTTCCTAAGTGTGCCTTAGGCTAACACTTATTCCTGAACCATAGAAGACTCATGACCGAGCTTCTGTGATGCTAACACTTTCTTGCTTGATTTCCTTTGGTCTTGTCCTAATTTCCTCCATGGATATTTCTTTAGTGTGAGTTCTTTATTATCTAACCATTCTCTGGACTTTGAAATTCTAGATTACTAATGTATAGGTGGGAGAGTCTTAGATTATTTTCTGAGCACCAGATAATGGTGCTACTTTTCTGTATCACAATCACTGAACTGCTTGTTTGTTTAATACTAGCCTGCCTCAATTTCCTCAGGAGGCTGGGACTTCCAGTTGTTATTTTGTACCTTTACAGCATGGTTTTAAGAGAAGTGTATTTGAATTTGATTTTCAATTTGTAATAAACCTTTTTCAACTTGACTACCAATTCCAGGCCCTCATCCTGCAGCCAAATGGGTTGAACGGTTAAATGAAAATTTGGTTGAATACAAAGACTAACTCCCACCAACTCTCAGTCGGGTTCAAAAGAAAGGTCCATCGGAGGACCAATGGTAAGCAAGTGGGCCCAGGAAACGCTGTATCAGGACTATACCCTTTGATTATGACTGACGATTTGCCTCTGGATCTCAGAGATACGGTGAAGCCTGAAATCTGGGACTTCTCAGGAAAAGACATAGGTCTAATAAAGGGAGCTGAGCCTGTCCGAATAAATGTTAAACTTAATGCAGAATATCCAAAAACTCTTCAGGATAATTTGACTCCTGAAACGATAACTCGGATTTCACCGGTGATTGAGTCAATAAAACAACAAGGCATTTTGAAGGAAATAATGAGGAGTCCATGTAACTCACCCATCATGGGCCTGCAGAAACCTAGCGGTAAGTGCTGCCTCATGCAGTACCTGAGAAAGATTAATAAAGTTGTTGTTTGTAGTTGTCCTGTGGTGTCAAATCCAGCTGTGATTTAATTTCGGATTTTATGTGAAGGTGAGTGGTTTACTGTGATCAATCTATGCCAGGCTTTCTTCTCTATACCCTTGCTTGAGGACAGTTAGTACCTTTTCACCTTCAGGTGCCAGAAGCATGTTCTGGCATGGTGCCAAGTCCCACAGGGGTATACAGAGAGTCCTTCTATCTTTAATCAGATCCTTAAATAGAATCTTGAGTCCCTGGTAATGCCCTGTAACTCTGTCTTGGTTCAGTACATCAACTACGTGTTAGCAACATCAGATACCCAGGAAGCCTGTAAACAAGACACCATCGCATTGTTAAACCACTTGGCTGACAATGGACATGAAGTGTCCCAGAGTAAGTTGCAGTATTGCCAAAGGGAAGTTCTATATCTCAGATATCACGTTGAGAAGGGAACGACAAAGGTGTGACAAGAAAGAATCTCTGTGATTCTAAAAATGAATCCGCCAACCACCCAAAGAGAAGTCAGGATATTTTTGGGAACGGGGGGCTACTGCTGACAGTGGATACCCAGCTTCTCCTTCGTGGCCAAGCCTTTATGGAGGCTGACACACAAGGATGTGTTGGATCCGGTACCATGGTATAATGAATGATTGCCTTCCTAGAGCTGCGAGAAAGTCTCTGTTGTGCCCTGACGCTGGGAATGTCTGATTATAATAAAGCTTTTACGCTCAGTGGAGATCTTGCTGACGTGTAAACACACTCAGCACTTGACTAACAGGCGATTGACTATATATGAGCAGAATATAACACTGAAGCGATGTGCTCCCTTGAACCCTGCTACCTTGTCACCCTTTCCTGAGAATGATGATGGGGAAGTAGAGCATGACTGTCTCAATGTCACAGAACTATGCACAAAGCCAAGACCAGATATACAAGATGAGCCACTAGCAGAGTCCGATTACATATTGTTTGTGGATGGGTCTTGCCTAAGAGATGAAGGGGGGAACCCTAAGAGCTGCAAACGCTGTTTGTACAGTCACAAGGGTAGTGGAAAACTCCTGGCTTCGAGGGGTGTCTTCTGCCAAAGTGGCTGAACTGATCGCTCTTACTAGAGCTTGCTGGTTCTCAACAGCTAAGAGTGACTGTTTTTACTGACAGTCAGTATGGCTCTAGTGCGGTTCATGACTTTGGACAGATACGGTGACAGATGGTATTTATGACATCATAAAGATCTCCCATCTGTAATGGGGAACATGTTATGAGATTGCTGGATGCATTGCAGCTGCCTGTCAATATTGCAGTGGTAAATTGTTCGGCGCGTAGGAGCGGAGACAATTATATAATGGTCAGCAACCGAAATGCTGATGAGGTTGCACGATATTGTGCCCATGAGTCGTGAACATTCAATGGAGAATATTTGAATGAATCTGAAAATGAAACCAATTACAACCTTTTGTAGACAACAGCTGATAGTTGGGAAGAAGTGAAAAGGTTGCAGGAGGAAGTACCAGAGGCACAACGGCAGGGTTGGATCAGAGCAGGTTGTGTTAAAAGAGAGGATGACATCTGGGTTTCAGCGGATGGAAGACCTGTATTGCCTGATAGCTTGTTTTCCCCAATGGCTTCACATTTTCATGGTCCTGCACATGTTGGAAGAGAAGCCATAAGCAGGCTGTTTCAATTGGTTTAAACCCCGATTCATATTGATGGCTGAAGAATTGTGTCGCAGATGTGTTGTGTGTTAGCAGATGAATGTAGGGAAGAGAACCTCAGTGACATTAAGCCATATAGAGAGATCAGGAGGACCATTCAACAGGATGCAGCTGGATTTCATAGAAATGTCTGTGTGCAACTGACGGAGATATGTTCTGGTGACTATGTGTATTTTCACATGTTGGGTCGAGACATACCCGACCAGGAGAAATGAAAGCCTCACAGTAGCTAAGTTGTTCAGGGAACCGATCCCAGGTTTGGTTTCCTGACTTCACTGAAGTCAGGCTGAGGAACCCATTTTAATAATGAGGTCCTTAAAATGTTCTGTGAAGCATTGCAAGTGCAGAAAATATTACTTTGCATTTATTGGATTGAGGCTTCAGGCATTGTGGAACAGTGAATGGCACATTGAAATACAGGTAGGCCAAGGTGTGTGCGTCAATGTCTCTGAAGTGGCCTGATGCTTTTCCTCTTGTGTTAATAAATCTTTGCAGCATTCCTGACCACAGGACAGGACTGTCAGCACATGAAATCATCATGAGTCGAGCAATAAGACTGCCTGCGGTTCATGAAAATGCGCTTGCAAACATCACAGATGGCATTATTCTTGATTATTGCAAGGGACAAGCTGATGTGGTGCATTCTGTGTCCCACCAGGTTAGAGGTGCTACTGCCCCACCGCATCAGGAGCAATGCCATGACCTTAGCCCTGGGGACTTGGTCTTGATGAAGGAACACATTTGGAAGAAGTGTCTGGAACTTTGAGCTAGGTGATCCTTGTGGCAACTACTGCTGTTAAATGTGATAGTTGCGCCAACTGGATCCATGCTTCTCACATTCATAAAGTCGAGTGTCCCCTTGATGATGTGACTGTACCTCTCCCAGAAGTGCAGACAGCAACTAAAGGACAGCGGGAAAAGGTTGAATGAGCTACAGAAAATCGTTGAGAATCTTAGAACTTGATGGTGGTCAGAGAACCTGTAACAGAACATCCTCCGCCTGAGGGGGGTCTTGATGTGTTGGTATCTAGGGTTGAGACAGGAAGAGAGTCTTGGCCTGTGGTGTTGATTGAGCCAGATTCAGACCCTGGTGAATGGCCTAGTGAGGTGTCAAGCTGAGTGGAAGCTGGAGATGGCTGGCCGACAAAGCTAGAGGGGGAGAGACTAAGTCTGCCTGCAGAACGTGTACTGTGCACTGTCCCAGAGGATGCTGAGGATTCTGGTCTGAGTGACAGTGAGGATAAACAATCTACACTCAGGAGATGAAAACTAGCCAGAGTACCTTGTTGAAGGTACTCAACCCTGAATGAACATACTTTGTAGCAAAGGACAGCGATAGAGGATCTTGTGATTTGGATGACAATGGTGAGATTCCAGTTAAGCCTCTGTGAATCTAAATTTGTTACTGTACTTTGCTTTAAATTGCTTCTATCATTAAATGGGTTGACCCGATCTGCAACTAACATGCCCCTTGAACTGAGCTTTAGGGCCCAATTATGATGGCGTACGGAAAAGCCTTCCGACCGCCATGGTTTTGGAAAAAATCCCCCCCGCATGACCCGCGGCATTTCCGTCGGTCTAATTACGATGCAATGTACGCAAAATCAGACCACGGCGGACGGATGTCACAAAAGACCGTCCACCACGGTCGTAAAAGCAGCAAATCCGGCCGTGGCAGACGGGGAAAGCTGTTCAACGGCTTGAAAAGGCCGCTCCTGCCGCGGCATGACCGCACGGCTAATTACAATGAGAATGAGGAGCTGGCGGATCGAGCACTGCTTCCGACCACCGCTCACGCACATAGGCCAAATGAATGGCGGACGGAACCAACTTCACAACAATGCCCAAAGTGTGCCTGTACTCCCTGCCGCCCTCAATCACAACACACACACCACAATGATACACCCCAACTTGCTCCTGGTAAGGAAAGCCATTCGCAGCATGGAAGACACATCTGGAGGTCATCACTCATGTGGACACACCCATATACCACAGTATAAAACCAACCCCTTCCTGGACCAGCATCCTTTGCACAACACAAGCCGAGACAGAGAGACAGGACACCATTGACTCACACTGTACAACATCACACCCACCTATCTCCACACAACGCCACTTTCACCCACACACCCCACATATCTCCACCACTACCTTGCACCCTACACCCCTCATTCATTTGCACCATGCCCCCCAAGAAAATGCCCAAATTCACTGACTCAGAGTTGAAAGTGATGGTAGACGAGATAATCAGGGTAGAACCACATTTGTTTGGGCACCTGGTCCAACACACCCCACTTGCGCGCAAGAATCAGATGTGGGCAAGTATCCACAGCAAAGTCAATGCCGTAGGGACCACCCTACGCACTATGCGTGACATCAGGAAGCGGTGGGGCGACCTCAAGGGCCGGGTCAAGCATCGGGCCCAGAGGAACCACGCGGCGGCCCAGAGAACTGGTGGCGGCCCTCCCATTCCACCACTAACCTTCACCGAATGGGAGGAGAAGGTGCTTGCCATATTGCATCCAGAGAGTCTCACAGGAATCGAGGGGGGAGTGGAGGCTGGTAAGTACTAACAAATGTCTCCCACCACACTGCAATGTACTGTTGTGCACAACAAGTGAGCCTCAATCGCCAGCCCACATCAAACTCATGTGGAATACATGCTTTCAATATGAATGGATCACAAGGCTAGCATTTCCTTACTAGGCTTCACCTCACAGGTAGGTAGTCAGCTCATGCACCCTGGCCTCCCTCCCAAACAGCATGGCCCACCCTCCCCACCCCACAGCCATGTGTCAGCTAACTCCGTCGACAGTGCCTCCTAACAGGTAGGTAGCCATCTCACTGGGGAGGGGGTTGTTGAGCCCTGACAGCAAGACCACAACTCCCACAAGGCCCTCTGACTTCCCTCACAGACAGCATGGAGCCAAATGACCCCCACAACCCACACTTGGTAGCCAACTCTGGAACCCCCCATAAGTTGTAGGCAGTGCACATAAAGCTAATACCATCGAGAGGCCACATGATTCACAGTGTCAGTGATGAAGTCACATTTAACTGCAAAGCAAAATACAAGAACGCGATCACAAAAAGCCAATGCGCAAGTCCCATTGCCTCAAAGCAGAAAGACGCGGGTCAACACAACACATGCATGGAAACTCTGTCAAACCTCACAAACCACAGGAGGTAAGTACAAAAAGCATAACACAAATCATGAAGTTGCGGCATAGTAGTCAGATACTCATAGAAAAGACACAAATGTCCAAGCATGAACTGAATCGGATGAGCAACAAGTTGGTACCAGAGGACATGTCCTTGGAAATACAATATCTGTACATATGATTTTGTTTCTTCAGCCATGACACATCGCTAACGAGCAATGTATGTACCTCTACATCACGTTCGACTGCTGACAAACTGTTATGAATGCATAGTAATGCCAAGGTAAAAAGTAAGGCCATCTCAAATGAAATGTGCTAAACATGAACATCAAAGTTGTGCTGTGTACTGAACATGCTGACAATATAACCTCTCTTCAACAGGTGACTCGCCAGCAACAGCAGGCGCCCATGCCATGGACGAGCACAGCCAGTCTCCCCCCCAGGAAGGTGAACCCTCAGATGCAGACTCCCTGGTCTTATCGGATGAGGAGGACCGACCTGGCCCCTCCGGCGTGCCCAGGACAGCTCAGTCTCTGGCCCTCACTGTCCCCACCACCACCACAACTCCCACAACAGCTGCACCGCCAATGCAGACCCCTGCAGCAACAACCTGTGTGGCAGCCACCTCCACCATCACCACCGCTGCCTCCAACACTGTCCCTTTGCCAGCAGTTGCGAATACCACCAGGCAGACCGGGGATGCCGGGGACAGTGCGCGGCGGCAGCGCCTGGCACCGCCACAGGTCCGTGGCAGCAGAGCAGGTGGGAGGCCAACTGGGGGACAGCCACAGGAGGAGAATGAGACTGAGGCCCTGGACACCGTGCTAACTGTCCTTGGTGCATACCTGCAGAAGCAGGGACAGATGGGCCAGGTCCTTGAAGAACTGCGGGAACTTCGCCGGCTGCAGAGCTCTATGGACACTCGCTTGGGACAACATTTGGAGTACATGGGCCAGCTTGTGGGTGTCCTCAGGGACATGCATGCGGCTCAAATCGCTGCCAACCCCCCCGTGGCCAGCCAGATGATAGTCATACCACCTCAGCAGCGGCCACAGGGAGGGGTGAGTCACACCACGGCGAATCCCCAGACACCTCTGAGCATGCAGCAGGTTCCCCCCCGGCCAAACGGCAGAGGGGGCGTCCGAAAAAGACCCCGGGAGGATCGCGTGGCATAGCACCGTGCCGTACCAGTTCTCGGAGCAACCGCTGATGTCACCACTGTAACACCGAGCATTGACTTTGTTGTAAATACGAATCCACATTGCCACAAGGATGGGAGTGTTCGGTTGGACTTTGGAACTCCACTATTGTGTGTTCCACCCTAACTATCCGTGTACCATCACTTTCTACTTCACCCCTCACCTGTCACTCATTGCAAAATAAACACAACTCACAACAGTATGCCTTTGTGTCTAGAGCATTTTCATCACAGTAAGTAGCATGTTGACTCACATTGCAATGTATCCGAATATGTAAAAGCGAAAATCCATTGAGAGAGTGGAGGAACCTGGAAAGACACAAGGAAATAACAGTGCGTTGACATATTATGGAATAACCGCGAAAGCACACCACTAGGCAACACTGTACAATATGCGTCACTGATAACACCGGCCAACACCATCAACATGGACAGCAGGGGGACTGGAGCACACAACTGCACCTCCCAACACAGGTTATCCCTTAGCATCCTGGTAAATGCAGTTCAGTTGAAAAGCTTACTTCTGTTACCGTTGTCGTGTGCCACCAAGGTTGGTGCAGGTCAGTGCTGTGAATCTCTAGACACATGTGTGTCGCGTTATCCTCCCACATCAGTAGGGGTAAGATGCATTGTGATCGGTGTCTGCTGAGGAAGCTGCCACAGTCTACTCGGGTCTCTGTACCTCTCCTTGCCCAACTCAGGTAAAACACCTCAGTCACATCACAAGTAAGCATCATGACTGAACTGCATTTACCAGAATGCCAAGGGGTGAACTGTGCTGGAAGGTGAAGCAGTGTGCTCCCATCCCCCTAATAACATCACCATGGACATGACGGAAGTTGTCACAGATCACACAGTGCAGAACAATGAACTCCTTAGCAGTGTGCCCACAAGAGCCAGCATCACAACACATCCTGTCATGTGGACGATGGTGACATTGTCGCATTCACACACTCAAGTACTGTTGCCCAGGGATTTTCATGTGACATGTTCGATCTATGTATGTTTACCCACATGAACACCAGTCCCTGACAACATACCCACGCTAAACCTGTTTTACAACCGAAGTTATCTTCGCCTGAATGAGCACAACTGCTGCAGTCACAGGGCAGGCATTGCGTGTATAGGAACTGTTGCACGCCGTGTTCTTTGCTGTAGCAATGCTCTCCTTACTCTCCCATATGTGATTGTGGATAGTCATTTGTGGCCTCACATTCCCACAGCGAAAGCATACTTCAATAAGTGTGCAGGCACAATGGGCCTCTGTTTCAACAAGTAGTCGCTCACACATCAGCCCTGAGACCTTCGAATTCCAGGTGCCTTGACCGTCCCGCGCGATTCAGTCACTGCTGAACACGGCACTCCCACTTTTTTCTGGGGGACTGACACAATAATCATCAAAAGCCTCTGATACTGAAGGCCGTTGCACACTTGTTTCAAACTTGTGGGCTCTGGCCTTGTCCCTTCGTTCCATGCTATTTTTGGAGTACTACCGGGTGTAATTCCTCCAATTTTCCGACTGCATTTAGCGGTTTGATATCACTACTTGTGGCTGTACAACTGAGTGCTGGTTCTAAGAGTGCTCTCACGCCATGTCTGCCCGTCCTGTGGTCCAGGCGAACCCCAGTCAGTTGCAACTGTACCGTGACCGCATGCAGCTTCTCTTTGGATGTGTCCCATTGGCTGTGCTACGCATCAGTTATAGGCTTACCTTCCGCTATGCCTATTTCACCTGCGTGCAACCTGTGTTCTACTGTCGCCGATGTCCCTTTCACTGGGCCATGGATGTCTGCCTTTCCAACACATCCCTTGCTGCCCTGGATCATGAGCTGTGGGTGAGTCCTTTGTTGGTCCACGACCAGGACTGCTTCGGTGATACACGTTTGTGGGATGCCTTTCAATGTGTCAGACAGGCTGCCAGCTGCGCCTGTGCGTTTGCGCAATGGCTCCTGTGCCATGCCTACATCGAACCTCTCCCAGGTTGCCATGGGATGCTCCTTTCATCCTCGTGGTGCGAGGAGCACATCTGTTCCTTCATGCTGCTGGATTGGATGGCGGTCCTTTTTGCTGAAGATGATTTGGATTGTCTTTTGGAACTGATTGCCTTCGAAGCTGCCTGTGCCTTCTTGGATTCGTAACTACTTAACAGCAACAGGAACTGTTGTTGACTAATTCAATATCTTTTTAGCTTTTTCACGCCTACTGACAGGAATTGTCATTCAGCTCTCTGACTTTTGCCCTTTCTGCATTAGCTTTGACTCTGCTGACCTCTGGGGTCTGTTTCGCTTGGTACCACAGACCTGAGCAAGGGTAGGCTGTCATCTGACCGTCATGAACATTGTCGACTGTCATGAGCCCGGCTTCCATCATGCAGCTGTAGCACACGAAATGTATATGGCGTAGTCGTTTTGCAAGTACATTAGTATTTGTCTGTCACATGAGAAGTGTCCACAGAGCTTGTTCTCTGCGCGGTCCAGGAGTACTGCCTGAACATTCTGTCCGTGGTCGGAGGACATTGTCCGTTGTCATTCTGTTCTGGTCAGGCCCTAGCACCCCGACTCAACAAAGTGTCACAGCTGCTAGAGGACACGGGTGCCTTTTAGATGTCATGGGGAGGCGGGCTAGTTGCCCCACACTTGGAGAGTGATCCATCCAGTGATGAGAGCGACACAGCACATGGGATGTACATTTCACCATGTATTGGCTGAGGAATGGGGTCTGCTGACATAGCCCATAGACTTGGGACATCTCATACAACTCCTCCCAGCACGGGGTGGGGGGATATGCTTGTGGGTCTTCGTCCAGAGTGATTATTGATATGACATCTTGCTTCATGTGATATGGATGTGTCACTATGGTAACTGTTTTTGTACTCATGCATTCTCAACTTGTGGCACGTATGTTTCATGTTCAGACACTGTAGTAAAAAATGCACATTTCAAAGCGTTTCTTGTCTTCAACTTATCTACTTGTGTACAGGCGCTTGAATACCTCTGAGTGAGTAGGAGAGCTAGTGAGGCACTATAGCAATTGGGTCCTGTGCTTATGGGTGCTTCTGGGTGCTAAGTCCCTGCCTGCCCAAGGTTTCTAATCCTGCGCATAGTCCTGTATGTGTACAAAATGCCAGCAACAATTCTCAAAGTTTGTGAGACGACAGCAAGGCACACAGACACAGTCATAGTCGCTCATTGTTAACTTACACTCAATGGAAGTAGTTGACGATGAGCTGTTGACGCTGGTCAAGGCCTTCTTTCTCACCACTGTCATCGTCACTGGGCATGTTTTTGGTTTGGGAGCGGGGGGCTGCTGTTGTTCATCTTAGTCCAGAATCCAGGGGATCCTTCTGCGCAAGGCCAGGTTGTGTAGCATGCAGCAGGCGACTACCATCTGGCATACCTTCTGTGGTGAGTACCTAAGTGCACCACCAGTCTTGTCCAGGCACCTAAATCATGACTTCAGCAGTCCGAAAGTGCGCTCCACCACACGACGTGTCCTCCCATGTGCATCATTGTATTGGACTTCCCCCGGCGTTGTTGCATTCCGCAGTGGGGACAGCAACCACGGACAATTGGGATACCCAGAGTCACCTAGTTGTGAGACAAACAGGCAAACAGTGTAATCGGAATATGTGAGGTGAGCAGCATGTCACACATACATCACAGTCCTTGACACAGCCCGCTCACCAACAAGCCAGGCCGGCTCGGGGTGCAGATTGGCCATCATTTGGGGTATGGTGCTGTTCCGCAAGATGTAGGGGTCATGTGCCGACCCAGGATACTTTGCAGACACGTCTGAGATGATCTGATCCGCCTGGCATACCACTTGCACGTTGATGGAGTGGTAGTGTTTGTGGGTCCTATAGATGTGTTCACTTACCTGTGGTGGAACGAGGGCAATGTGGGTTCCATCAATGGCTCCCACGACATTTGGAATGCCTCCCAGGTCATAGAACTCCCCCTTCACAGCTGCCAATTCATCCCTCCTCGGGAAGTGGACGTCTCTGCCCTTGTACAGCATCAATGCTGACAGGATGTCACGCAACACCATGCTGAACATGGGCTGTGACATCCCACCGGCGCTGGCCACAGTGTACTGGAAAGACCCAGCAGCGAAGAAATGCAGTGCAGCCATCACCTTAACTGTAGCAGACAATGCAGCTGGATATGTTCTGTTGGGCTTCACATGGGGCTCCAACTGAGCACATAGGTTCCGTAGTGTGCGGCGATCCAAACAGAATTTCCTGATGATTTTGATGTCCTCCATCGTCGCCAGGTCGGGGACAGGTCGAAAGATGGGTGGTCTCCTCCTACGTACTCTGTCAGGGTACACATGCATGAGATGAGTTGGAGATGAGATGTGGTGAACAGCTTACCCAGACACTCACACAACCTCAACATTGACAGGACTCATGGTCACGTGGAATGCACAAGTGACCTGCATTCAGACGTTGTTTGTCTTCACTCACTCGACATACTGACTACTGCAACATCCAAAGAAGTCGATGTGTGTGGCATATAGTGCACTGCTACATCAAGGATGAGCTTCCTTGTGGTTTGATGGCACAGCACTTGTGTTTCCCAGCATCAGTGCTGAGTTGCATGTAGCTGCTGTCACTGCACGACCGCAAGCTTTAGCCCCACAATACACAACAACATTACGGAATGAGGCCAGTGAGTGTCATCTGGACAACGCAACATGGATTACAGCACGGTGGACAGACACATGTGGACATTATGGGGTCAGTCCTGCGTGAGTGTGTGAGGAAATAGGCATAACAGACATTGCAATGTTCACCTGAATGAGGCACAAATGCACATGGATTGCGTATACATGCCCACATGGCTGACAATGACCGATGATGTTGGTCAGAGCTATGTTTGTTTGTTCCACATGTGCACTCCTATGTCGTGTGTGAGAACATTTACAGGCAATGGCAGCTAAGCACACTGCACACCACCCCAGTACGTGTGTTGGGTGTGCTAGGGATTACAAGTCTGTCTGATTTGCAGACAGTGGACACCTCTAATTGTCTGCCTACATCACTGGACCTTCACAGGACAAAGCCCTGGCCAAGAGACGCCAGTCAGATGTCAAGGGATATACAAGCAATGTTCCCAGGTTGGATGTTTCATTACACAACATTGGTACAGTGCGGGAGACCTTTGTCCTTTTTGACTCCTTCCCTCATTTCAGTCCATGCTGGCCATGAGGCATGACAAAGTATGTAATTTCACTCTCCTTTTCCTGGACATACCATGTGTGTGAAGACTTGACTCAAAGGTCACACTCTCTCATACCAGCTGGTCACTGTTCTAGTTGTTCTGATGTACCAGCCACTCCCAGAGGGCTGGCTTCACCCCCATCCCACAGCCACCCAGCACAGGCGTCACTGGACATGTGACCCTGCCAACAAACGGGGCCGGACGCACATGCCCTGGGCCAGTTCTCCTATACATGTACAGTGTCTGTGTGGTTACTTTATATGTATGGGGGCCTCATGCCCCACAACATTACACCACATGGGGTGCACCATTCACTTTAGGCAAATGAGTTGTGATGTGTGATGTAATTCGCATGGCGCCAATGCAAATGCAGAATGTGTTCGCATGCGCGGTAGCTGGCATCCGCAGTGATGACACGCATTGGCCCCAAATGAGTGATGCAGGGTTGCGGTCGCAGCTTCCAGGTCGCCGCCTGGATACTCTGAGGGGATACTCACAAAGACTTTGTGAATCACCTTATCCTATGATTCATGAACTTGGTTTTACCATTTGCAGAAGTAGAAACGTAAGAAAGAAATCCTTTTGCTGCTATTTTCTTCTCAACTATCTGATTCTAGTGAGGTCATGGAAACTTGTAATCATAATGGATGTAGGTTTATATTAGCTGACGTATTAGTAGCTTTTGTTGTAGGACTAATTGTTTCACTTTTAGGATTATATTCACCTACAGTTTCCAAATCAACTGAAATTAAATCTAAGACTACACCTAGAGCTCAGATTCCCACTGATAGTAGTTTGCGTACATTTAACTTTAGGGCACTACATGTAGATGCATCGAGAGGGGATTTCTCCCCAAACGCTTATTTTAAGTTGCTTTATGAAAATATTGATACCATGGATTCTAAGGACTGATATGTGTGTATGCAGTTGCCTGCTTCAGGTGCTGAAGGCATTGCATATTACCATATTCCTCTTACGTATGGCATTACATGTAGCCTTTTATTGAGTCTTTTATATGGAGTATGGAGAAGGTTATTTCCAGTATTATTTCTCAAATTATGATTTAGTCCTTTCTGAAGTCCCTATGTTTAAACATTCGAATCACCACCCATATTCTAAAGAGATGAATACAGCTGATTGTTTCCTTAAACCCATTGCAACGTTAGATACTGCTTATGCTCATGGGCATAATTTGACTTATTCCTTAACTGAGGTTGAAAATAAATTTCTAGATTCAGTTGAAGACAGGAGAAAGGCGATGGATGCAAGATGAAGAACATGGGAGGATCAAAAGTATAAGAATAAGTGGGCCAAAGAGGAATTAGAACATCAAGAGTCAGAGGTTATACCTGCACTGACTTTAGATTGGAAACACAAGCGAAAATTGGGTGTGTAGAAGTAAATCTGTAGTTCACACTAAGGGGCCGATTCCGATGTTGGACAGACTCAGGTCCGTCCGACATCGTCCAGGAGCCGTAACCGACCGACCTGCTGTCGCCGGTTACGGCCCTGCAAGTACGATGCGACCGAACCCTGTTCGGTCGCACTCGTATACTTCACAATGGGAGCATGCATTCCGAGCGGAATGCATGCTTGCATAGTGAAAAGCAGGGGTGCAGTTCATCCCTGCACCCTGTGGCCGGCACCCCAAGGTGTCTGCCACCGGGTGCAGAGATCAACAGAGGGGCACCATAGGTGCCCCCAGGCCGCCATTCGGCGGCCTCGCACCCATGGGGGCCCTACTGGGGGCCCCCAAAGACAGTTACCGACTGCCTTTTCGTGCCGGAAAGACCGGCACGAAAAGGCAGTGAAATACTGCCATCGTACTCCCTCGGTCGTGAAGAGGCGGCCGGGGGAGTACTGAAGGATTTCCGGACGGCGGTCGGGCTCTCCGAGCCCGTCGTAAGCCATCCGGAAATCCGAGTCGGATTCCTTTCCGACCGAGCCCATCGGAATGGCTCGGTTGGAAAGGAATCCGTCCGGCACGTTCCGATTCGGTCGGAAGGGCTCCGACCATCGTTCGGTGCCCTTCCGGCCGAAATCGGAATCAACCCCTAAATTGTGATCACATTTTTTAATATGGAGATAAATGGCTTTTATCCATAGGAGGTCGGGATCTTGTTATTCCTGGAGTCTACTATGTTTGTGGGGAGCATGCATACTTTACACTACCCTGAGGGTGGTATGGCACATGTTATTTGGCTAGAGTTTTCCCGAAGATTTACCATGTCGAACATCTGAATGATCCAGTGTGGGGATTACAAGTTAGAACCAAAAGAAGCAGCAGTGCCTCTGAAATAGTTGGAGATATATTTGGTGCAATGATTCCTTCTGTAGGGGTGGTTTTGAATGATAAAAAAATTAAAAAGCTCTCCACTATAGTTGATAAGCTATGTACTAGTACTGCTAAGTCATTGTTGGCCATGGACACTGAAATGCCAGCTGCAAGATCTATGGTGATGTAGAACCGCCTTTCGTTAGATATCCTTCTAGCAAAGGAGGGTGGAGTTTGTAAGATGCTGAAAGTTCAGCAATGCTGTACTTCTAATCCTAATAAGAGTGAGGAAGTGAAGAAATACATTAAGACCATTACGGACTTAAAGGGAGACTTAGAGGAGTTGGAAGTTACGGGTGCTTGGGAGGCGATTGGAAATGGGTTTGCTGTGATAGGCAAGTGGTTTGGAAACCTTGGAAATGAGATATTGGGCTCCATTTTGAGACCTCTTCTAGTCATTGCCATTTGCGCCATTTGTTTGTTTATAATCCTTAAGGGGTACAACTGTATAAAAGCAGAAAGGAAAGAGCAGAATGAAAAGGTAATAAATAGATAGGAAAGGATGTGGACCTCGAGGAGAGTCAGTGTAGATTGTATGATGTGGTGAAACACTTGAAGAACTCCAGACCTTAAATGTTGAAATCATCAAGGTTTTGAGATGGTCTCATGAGATTAGATTCATGTGTTGTTGCAATGGCTAACATAGCCATCAGAGGAGGAATTGGAGCAGCGTAATTTTGGCTCCATCTTTATTTGTCACAATTATGCAATTATGTACTACATAATTTTCACTGTGTGTCTTAACTTCCTTAACATGTGTGAAGTGTTTAGCTGTATTAATGACATGTAATAATCATAGGGATTACAGGTTTATATACAAATGCACTAAAGCTCAGTGGAAAAATGTAATCATGTACTCTATTACTTATGTTTTGAATTTATTTTTCAAGTTATACCTGTGCATGTATACTCATGTATTCTAAGTTCATATTAACTGTTGAGTTAACTTAGCCTGATTATAGGCATCAATTGAAATGTATTTAGTATTGCCAGTGTATTCTTTCTTTCTTTTCGCAGGGGCATTACATGCGCCTCGTCAGATAGAGAAAGTCATAATGTTTGTATTTGATTGTCGATAGTGCGGCCTGAATGGAAGAACTTAGCAGCAAACGTGGAGAATTAATTGTCAAAAAAGGCCTTTTGTTCATCATGTACCAGGATGGCGAGATGTTCAAGGTTCTATTTATAGTTCAAGTTTCGATGTGATGGGAAAATTAAGGGAGGCTGCGAATGTTCCTCTTGAGTAATGACTTGGTTGGCTCCTGGTGGTGTGAAAGGAGATAAGGAGGTTTTTGAAACTCCTTTTATTTTAATTGGTGTTCCAACAGTTAGCAGGACAGATTACCTTTAAACTCAGAGAGGTACAGACATCTCTGCTTACCTTATTCTTGAAATTGAGAAGCTTTAGACGAAACAAGTATTATCTTTCTAAGACTTCTACATAAGTCTATATTATGCTGACACCTTCTAAGCTTCCTAAATTGAATTCCTGGACAGATGATCTTGTAGTCGATCCATGCTTAGAAGATAGAATGAAAGTTTCGTCATGTTGTGGCTGTCACTATTCTGTATCTCATTTTATTATGGCTCAATCTGCTGAGATATTTCAGCTTACCTGCTGTATTGTTGTATCTCTTGAACGTAGTTTTACTCTGCTTCTACACTAGATTGATTAGTATCCTAAAATAAAATCCATTTATCTATATTTGGTAATTTCTGGTCCTTATGGTCTGTATTGTGGAGTCACATTTTCTTCACAAGCCAAAAATGTATTGTTGATGACTTTGCAGCGCTTCAAGTCTACCAACAAAGGTCCATACAACCATTGGGGAAAAATCTTTAACAACTTCACTAAATAATTGCGTTGTAAGAACCAGCGCACTGTCACATATTAGACTGAGCCCAGATTCAAAATGAACAATATAGCCCGAAATGCAAAGTCACGTTCCCTACAGTCAGAAACACAAGCAGTCCTGTACTGGTTTGGGCCTATTGAGGACTCATCAGCAAGGGGCAACTTAAGTTCAATGGCATGGTAAGCACAGGACCTATGTTTAGGCACACGTGTTGCACTCAGGAGGCCTCACTTAAAAAAAACCTAAAAAAGCAATAAGTAGAATGCACGGATTAATCTCAGTGACTGTTAATTACTTAGCATGCATTCCGGTATGTTGTATTTTTTCCGTCTATTATGCCACTGTAGACAGAGACCAGCCATAAGCCTATCAGACTTGGTCCTGGTCCAGTGGAAGCTGGCCAGCTGAACTGCCAGGCCATGTTCAGATAGTCCCAAATCATTTCAATGTAAGTCCAGGTGTTACAAAGTATACATGATATGTTACCCAAATATATTTTTGAAAATATTGGGGCATATTATCAAGCCCATTTTTGCCGCTTTATCGGCCGTTTTCGGCCGAAAAGCGGCGAATTTTACTCCGCACAATTATCAAGGACACGCTAACGCGTGTTTCCTTGAGTAAGCAGCCCAATTAACTCCACTTTGCATGTCAGCGAAGAATATCGCTAATGACATGCAAAGTGGGCGTTCCCTTCCATTCCTCCCTGGAAATCCGCGCTGACATGGCAGCGCACTATTACCAAGCCTCGAGCAAACCCGCGATGCGATAGAATTAACCGCGCTAACCGCGGTTATCGCGGGTTTGCAATGCCTGGTTTGAATCTGACTTAGCCATACTTGATATGGCAGGTGGATCGTACGGCTGAGACCCTGGGGCATATTATCAAGGAAACACGATAAATATCGCATTTCCCGCTTTGCGCGATTCTGTTTCACGCCGCTATCGCAGGATTTAATCGCCGTGGAGATATGCGTTGATAATAACGCGATATCTCGGCGATTAAATCCTGCGATATGCTGCGTTAAACAGAATCGCGCAAAGCGGGAAATGCGATATTTATCGTGTTTCCTTGATAATATGCCCCATTGTCTGCCATAAATGTTGTGTCATAAATATCATAAATAAAATATCATCCTGTTGAAGCTAACAATAAAGAATCTACAGCAGTGGAATTATATGTTTTGTAAATGATAAATAGGAAACAATATTTATGTCAGATGATATTTCTTTACAGGATATTCTGACAGACAACTGGTTCACATATTGTGAAATACATGGACAATTTGCTGGAACATTCATTATAATCATTGATCATGTCCTAAATAAAAAAAATCTTTCTTTTAAAAATCAATTTTAGTTTCTTTTATGGCGTTGCTCCATTAAACAGACAATATAGCTTGGGAATTTGTGCTAACAACTGTCACCAAATATATCATTTATTTTGAAACTGGTTAAAAGACCTTCCAGGGTTGGGGTGAACCAGTCTCTGATGCCTAAGCTTTTCTGAGCTGGCCATCTGCAGGATGGAGTACAGGGACAACAGTTAGCAAGGGAGCTGCAGCCTGGCAGCAAACCCCGAGTAGGAAAAGAAGCTAGCACTTGAGAACAAACTTGCCTTGGAAGACAAAAAGGCCATATTGAGATAATGCAGTTCAATGAAAATTGTGACAGCAATGGTGAGGTGTCTATATGGGGGCACACACCCCTCGCTTTCCAAAAGGTATTGTGCCTAGCTATGTGGTGGGTGATGAGATTGACAAATGGTTCAGCTCCTATGAAAGACCAATGAGAATGCACAGGGTATACAAGCAACACTGGGCTATTATGGGATTTGGTATCAACGGTATTCAGACAAAATATCGAGTTAGAAATGTCGACTAACACAAATATTGAGTTGTAAATATTGTGACACAGAAATATCGACAGGAAGAATATCGTGGTCAAGAATATCAATTTTAAGGTAAGAAATATTGTTTTTAAAAATATAGAAGTCATTAATATCGTTTGTAAAAATATGATTGTTTAAAATATCGATTTTTAATTCGTTATATATTTTAGTATATATTTTAAATGTATGTGATGTATTTATTTTTGTATAAGAATTGTTTATGTTTTTTAATATATGCGTACATTTTTTACTAGTTATCAATTTTATTTTAATTAAATTTTGCATTTTTTAGTTCTGTATTGGGTTGTGGATTTATAGGGGATTTTATAGTGTTAATTGTGGGAAGTAATTTATTATTAATTAATTATTAATTGGTTGTTAATTAATATTAATTAATTATTCGGTAATTAATTATGGTAATTTTGTCGTTAATTTTAGGTGCAGGTTGTGGTGTTTATAAGGGTAAAGGGTGGGAAGTAATTTTTTTTTCTTTTTCTAAATCTTTTTCATTGAATAACAAAAACAAAAGCAGCATTGACAAATAGTAATAAAGTGCAGTGCAGTGCAATCATCAGTTATATTCAACGTCTTCCTGGCAATAGTCCAACAATTATCTCGGTAGGTCTACGGAAAACTAAAATGGTCAGATAATACATACACATTGGCGCTAGCACGACATTACTCCACATCGTGGTCAGCTGATCCAGGAGGAGCATCATCAAAGGGAGTACATATCATACCTCTACTGACATTCCAGGGCCCCCAAATTTTAGTCCATTTCTGTGGGCACCCTCTACCTTCATAAATCACTCTCTCTGCTAGCATGCACCAATCCATGTCAGATTCCCAATCCGAGAACTTCAGTTTCGTCAGTCCTTTCCATGTTCTGGCTATATTGCGTTTTGCAACCATACATCCAAGGGATACCCACAACCTCTCAGTTCTGGACAGAAGTAATTTATTTTTGATTAATTAATAATAAGTTGTTAATTGATATTAATTAATTGATTGAAAATTAATTATTGAAATTGTGTAATTCATTTTAAGTGTGGGTTGTGGGGTTTATAGGGGTAAAGGGTGGGAAGTAATTTATGTTTAATTAATTAATAATTAGTTGTTGATTAATATTAATTAATTAATTGAAAATTAAATATGGAAATTGTGTAATTAATTTTAGGTGTGGGTTGTGGGGTTTATAGGGGTAAAGGGTGGGAAGTAATTTATGTTTAATTAATTTATAATTAGTTGATCATTAATATTAATTAATTGATATTTAATTAGGGTAATTGTTTATTCTTTTTGTGTGTGGGTTTTACTTTTATAGGGGTAAAGGGTGGGGAGTAAGTTAATTTGACTTACTTTATATTTAGTTTTTAAATATTAGTTTTTTAATTGAAAATAAGTTTTTAATGTGTAATTAATTTTTTTACAGTTTAAGTTTAGCTGTGGGTTCGGGGGATTATAGGGGTAAAGTGTGGGAAGTTAATACATTTTTATGAGTTTTAATTTGTTTTTTAATTAATAATATTTCTTTAATTGGTAATTAATTATGTTAATTATGGAAGTAATTTTTAAAACAAATTTAGATGTGTGTTGTGAATTGTGTGGTGTTATAGGGTAGGAAATATAAAACAAAATGTATGTAATTATTAAAGTTTTTGTTTCTAAACAATTTCTAATTAAAAATATTTATTTGTTTGAAAATTATTTTTTATTTTATTTAATATAATATCTATAGGTATTTGTCATATGTATTTAACATTATAATTTTTAATATTATATAGATTTGTAGTTTAATATTTAACATATATATTTTTTATTTATTTTGTTTTTAAATCTTTTTTTGTTGTTGTTATTAGTTTGTTTGTTTTTAATTTTGAACTGACTGGAGTGGGAATATTAATTGTTACCCCTCCGCAATCCAACACTTTCCCTACTGTTGCACTGATTGGAGTGGAAATAGTAAATTTTATCCTGCCACTATCCAACACTTTCCCTACTGTTGCACTCACTGGAGTGGGAATAGTAATTTTTGCCCCTTCGCTATCAAACACTTTCCCTACTGTTCCACTCATTGGAGTGGGATTAGTCATTTTTACCCCTCCGCAATCCAACACTTTCCCTATTGTTGCACTGATTGGAGTGGGAATAGTACATTTTATCCCTCCACTATCCAACACTTTCCCTACTGTTGCACTCACTGCAGTGGGATTAGTAATTCTTACCCCTCTGCTACCCAACACTTTCCCTACAGTTACACTTATTGGAGTGAGAATAGTAATTTTTACCCCTCCACTATCCAACACTTTCCCTACTGTTACACTTATTGGAGTGGGATTAGTAATTTTTACCCCTCTGCTATCCAACACTTTCCCTACTGTTACACTTATTGGAGTTTGAATAGTAATTTGTACCCCTCCCCTATCCAACACTTTCCCTCCTGTTACGCTTATTGGAGTGTGAATAGTAATGTTTACCCCTCTGCTATCCAACACTTTCCCTACTGTTGCACTGCCTGGAGTGGGAATAGTACATTTTGTCCCTCCGCTATCCAACAGTTTCCCTACTGTTGCACTCACTGGAGTAGGAATAGTAAATTTGATCCCTCCGCTATCCAACACTTTCCCTACTGTTACACTCACTGGAGTGGGAATAGTAATTTTACCCCTCCGCTATCCAACACTTTCCCCACTGTTGCACTGACTGGAGTGGGAAATTTAAGTTTAAAGTTTTTTAAATAGTTTAATGTTTAAATTTATAATTGAATGTTTTTTTTAATTAGATTTTATGTTATTGGTATATATATATATATATATATATATATATATGCTAATCCTATGCTTAAAGACTTTGCTGTAGAAATGGCAAAAGACTTTGTCCCTTTCTATCTCGGTGTGGATAGCACTGTGCTAATCCTATGCTTAAAAACTTTGATAGAAAAACAGACATTTGAGGTGAGCAAATTTAGAGTGTCGCTGGTGTTGAGGGCGCTCTATACAGGAGCTGCCTTCCACCTAAACTTGGGAACTACCCAGAGTTCTCTGCTTCTTTTTTGCATAATTTATGTGTCATTCTATGCCTGCAAGGGTATTGTTTTGACTTATACTGGGTGCTCCCTTGTGTCTGGACAAAGCTAAACCTCTCTAAAGAGCTGTAATAACAGCGAAACACGTGTCAGGGGTTGCTTTTATTAATTTCAGGTTGACTTGTATGGTATTTTACCAATCCAAAGCTGTAATACTGTGCCTGGAGTGGTAAATGGCTTTTGTCATTTTACCGCTTGGCGTGGATAGCAGTGGGCTAATCATATGCTTAAATACTTTGCTGTAGAAATGGCAAAAGACTTTGTCCCTTTCTATCTCGGCGTGGATAGCACTGTGCTAATCCTATGCTTAAAAACTTTGATTGAAAAACAGACATTTGAGGTGAGCAAATTTAGGGTGTCACTGGTGTTGAGGGTGCTCTACACAGGAGCTGCCTTCCACCTAAACGTGGGAACTACCCAGAGTTCTCTGCTTCTTTTTTGCATATATATATATCTATATATATATATATATCAATTAAATCTCACTGTGGGTTGTTGGGAGAGAACCTTGACTTGGGGAGAAGGGAACGAAAGATACACCGAAAAGTTACATCTATGGCTTCGATATATAGATGATTTGTTCATCATCTGGAACGGCACTGAAGGTGAATTTATGGGCAATTTTTTCAAATTAAACCAGAATGAAATCGGTTTATCATTCACATGTAACACCAGTGCCACCGCTGTGCAGTTTCTGGATCTCACATTGTTCATTGAAGATAATCAAATCTAAACTACTGTGTACCGCAAAGCGACGGCCACCAATAGCTTACTGCATGGAACGAGTTTCCATCCCCAGTCCCTGAAAAAAAGTATCCCATATGGGCAATTCCTACAGATGAGAAGAAACTGTTCCGACAAAGTAGAATTCGAGAAGAAATCCAATGAAACAGAAGAGAAATTCAACACAAGAGGCTAAAGCCTGAAGGATATTAAAGAGGGAAGAACACGTGCCAAAGCAATCCCACGCATAGAAACTTTGAAAAACAAGGGCAGTCAACCCAATCGAGAGAAAGAAAATAACAAATAAGGCTGATAATGACTTACAGCAAGGAGCACAATTCAATCATCAAAATCATGAACAAGCACTGGGACATCGTCAAAAAAGATCCTGATATCGGAGGAACTCTAAGTGACAAGGTAGACGTCTCATGGAGAGCACCATCTTTGAAGGATAAATTGATTAGAAGCCATTTTACAAAATCAAAAAGTGAAACTTGGATCACAGACTATCAAAGAGGCCTCACTAAATCTGACAAATGCAAGGCATGTAAAATTGGGAAAAACACCAAATATCTCACAGATTTCTAGGGCAAATAGTTCCCAATTATTCACAAGATCACGTGCGAGACAACCTATGTGGTATTCATGATCACATGCAACTGTGGCCTCAGATACATAGGCAGCACTATCTGCCCACTTAAGAAAAGGATATTAAAACATATGAGAGTGGTACAAAACAATGACGCCAATTATGCCGTGGCAAAACATCTAGCCACACATGAAGGTCGCACATGGCAAAATATGAGATACTGTGGTATTGCCCATGTTCCCCAACACGAAAGAGGTGGGGCTAGAACATTGAAATTGAGACACCTTGAGCCACGGATGATCATACGCTTCAGGACCAAACAGCCGACAGGCCTCAACGCCAATGAAGAACTTTATGTTCATCTGTAACAAGCCCTGCATTTCTTGAGGATTACATGCTTGAAAATGATGATGACATCCCACAACCTTCTCTATAACGGAGACCCTACCGCCCTACATGGAGTAACATGTGTACATAGATCACACCAATCTAAGGACAGTAACTGACTGCATGCACAGTTGGTTCATACAAAAGTGCACTTAGCCTTATAACAATCCAAAGTATTAAATACTCAGGCCACTTAGGCATCATGTGGATGAACTATATGAGACACTCAGTTGGCCACAATGTGAAGGATGCAACCACGTTGTTTGGAAACCATGTGGCATAACAATATGCATGTGATGGCACTATGACTCAGATATGATTACTTCACTGTGTGTTGGTGTATAATGTAACCTCACATGTTCCAACATCAACCTATATAAATAGCATTGAACTTGTGGGACAATGGATTTATGGAACAGAAATTGTACAATATGTATATATATTTTTATGAACTACATTTCCCAGAATGCCTCATTATGGGCAATATGGGAAATCAGTATAAAATAGCAATTAAGGTATGACTTACGCAACCGTGATCAAGACCTTGTGTCGAAACGCGTTGGTGTTAGTGGCGTTAATAAATTTTGTTAACTACGATATCCTGGAGTGCGGCATCCTTTTGCTTGATGATATTTACATATATTTATTTGTAAAATCTTTATATCATTTTAAAATTATTAAATAAATTAAAATTAATAGTTTATTAATTGTTTTAAAGTAAATATATATATATTAATTATTATGTATGTGTTTAACTTTTTTTGATTAAGTTTATTTGTTATATTAGTTAAAATGTATATTAAATCTAATTTTTTTTAAATTATTTTTATTACTTAATATATTTGATATTTATTATTTTATTTTATATACATATAAAAATCAATATTTTGTACAACTATATTTTTGACATCAATAGTTTTTTTCCATATTTTTGTACTTACCTGTTTAAGTATAGGGAGTCGATATTTTTGCATTCTATATTTTTACCTCAATATTTTTTACATCTATATTTTTGACGTCGGTATTCTGTCAGTGAACCGGTATCAATCCTGGGGAGGGATACATTCCTGGCTCTAGAGACGAGAGTAGATGACTCGTACACCCACAAGAAGAAAGTACTAGGGCAGAAGTTTGGTCTCACACCTGAAGAGTACTGGAAGAAGTTCCATGACATACAAAAACAGGTACATCAAACATTGATAGATTTTGTTGTTACCTCATTGAACGCACTGGAAGGCTTGGTGAAGGGCAATACAGTTGACAGTTATGATGGGCTATACAATTTGGTTATGCAGAAACACATCTTGAGTAATTGTTTTTCAGAGTTACACCAGCATCTAGTGGACTCCAGCTGACTGACCCTAGATAACATGTATGGGCTGCTGATGTGTGGGTACACAATATGGTTTCCAAATGTCCCCAGGGAGGTGATGCCTTTTTCTTGGCACTTTTTCAATTACATTTTTAAAAATATATATCTTTGGTTCCCCTTAATAGATTTGTGTTGTTCTGAGGTGCTTATTAATTTTTTCTCTATTTTGAGAGTCGGATTTAAATCCAGTTTTCGCCTTTTTACTTGTTTTGATACTTCTAATGGTTACACTTTTTCTTTAAGATAAGTCTTTTTGCTCTGCGCCATAGCTACCAGGGTTGAGCTCATGTTTAAATTACTGAAACATTTGACTGGACTAACAGATTAATTACTTTTTTTTTTTACTTGTGATGGACTTCAATCCACCCCAATTAAAAATTCACTTTCTTGGAGGTTTTTAAAAATTTCACAACAAAACCAATGTATTGTCGACAAAGAACAAATTGCTATAGTTCAAAGTGTTAATTGTGTCCAATGTCTTAGCATCTACATTAATGAGGGATATTGGCTTGTAACTTTGACATTCCTGCAGAGTTTTTTGTTTGTTTTGCAAACAAAATTGCCTCTAATGATTTCATATAATTCACAAATGAAACTGTGTGTGCAGCCTCATTACAGACTCCACTAGAACAGGAGGTATGACATTGTTATACAATTAATAACATTCTGTAGTCAATCCATCTAAGCCCGAGCTTAGCATTGTTGTTAGAGACCTAGGCCTTCTTTCCAGTTTGGTTGGTAATGGATCCCTTTTGAATCTTCAGGGATAAGAAAACCTTTCCAATCCTATTCTCTGATTTCACTCCTTAGTATCCCCTTCTACTGGGTTGACCCACTGACTGTTTAATTCTGGGGCCTGTCTATTTCTTTGGGATGCCACATCACTGTACCAATGGTTTCCCTTGATTTCCTGGGTCATTGCATCACTGCTCCAGGGTGGACCGCATATTCCAATCTACAAGGGGTGTCAACCGACTTCATGGTGTTTCTGCCTATCTGATCCTTGGTGGCTCACAGACCTGAATATAAAGAGTGCCTTTTGTATTTTACTGATGAAGTTAAACTCTTTCAAATCTGTCACTCCTCCCTCAAGAATGGTAATACCCAACTATATGTCATACCTGTGCTGTGTTTTATGTGTGTTTGCAGTGTTTTGTTTAAAGTGTTGTATTGCATGTTGTGCATGTGGTTTCTTAGTGGTTAGTGGTGTTGTGAGCACAGTGATGCCCAATAATGTAGCATTAGTGTTTTATGGTGGACTTAAGGGCAATTGTTTTTCATATGTATCGTGGCCTGCAGTGCTGGTGTCCCAGGAATTTGGAGATAGAGGAGCTGGGCTCACCAGTATCAAATATCTCAATACAATGAGTTGTGTTCACAGATAAATCAACAGAAAGCACAAAATTACAACGAGATTTCCTTATCAGTGAACACTGTTTTAACTTTCTAAAAATAGGTAAAAGAGATAAAAGTATTTAGTAAAGAATTGTAACACCTCAACAATTTATGGAATGTGTGTCTGTGAGTGTTTGGATGTGTGACATTGATAGGTATCCTTTGTAATTGTAATTGGATTTGTATAGTGCTTACTACCCCTGGCGAGGCATTGAAATGCTTTACAACGAGTAGCATGCTACTCCGGAACCCAAGGCTAGTGGTTAATCTAGTGGTTATTGGTGGTTATTTAGGTGAGTCATGTGCTCTCAGGAAAAAATTGCATTCATTTACTCCAGTTACTTTGTAATATGTTGATACTAGGTAGGTGGGATCATTAGTGGGGCCAATGTGGTTTCAGGTGAATGGTTGTGAGATAGATAGGCTGGAGAAGATAAGGCAATATTAGATTAGAGGGATAGGGTTTTAAAGAGGAGAGGTTGTGATCAATGAAATTAGGTATCAGCCAATAGCAGAATTACAAAAGAAGGAGTGAGGCAGGCAGGCAGGCATGAGACTGAGAAGAGTTTATATTCAGAAATAGAAGGTATGCAGAGGATGAAAGGTAAGAAGAGGGTTGCTCTGAAGAAAGAAAGTACAACAAGGTCAATTTTTCATGCAGTGGGAGAGGGTTATCTGAGATAGTAAGGAATTGAGAATGTAAGCTGTAGAAAGAAACAACACAATATATAGTGCTTCATTTCCTGGGCAGACAGCTTAAACTTGTGATTCCGAGTGTACTCATCTTTTCAATATTAAGATCCCTAGCCTGTTTTGTGCAAAGCCCGGGACAGCTCTTTTAAACATCGTCTGGAGTATCCCAACCTTGGTACAGGGTATGTACACTGCACAAGGGGAGTTGGAACAGAATGAGAATTTGCATTTGTATAAATCTCTTTACTAAAGATTGATATTACCTAATACCGTGTAATATGATGTGGGAGTAAATCTGCACCCCTGCAAAGTTTGTGCACACTTTAAAAGGTACCAGACTTATATCTGCCAAGGGCAAGATTAAATGCATTTCTAAAGTGGGGACTTTGCATTTCTATAACGGTAAGTTTAAGGAACACTCCCAAAATTGGCCAGGCTGTAGAAGGTGAATGCACTTTTGGTAAGCATGTTCACATGTGCGATTGTACACTATGTACAATTACGTAATTGAACTGTTTATGATTATGAGTAACATTGTATTTGTTTAAGATTATGAATACTCCCAGAAAACTCCCACAGTAACACCTATCCAGGAACAGATTTTAGAATTTCTTTGTGAGCCAAGCCAGTCAGTGTGCATTTTTTCCTGACATTTTTACCTGCCAGACGGTGGCAGTGAAAATCGCAGATGAAGTGTCTGTCATGTTTTCTGTTCCAGTGTACATCAGAATTCTACATAAAATGACAGGCAGAAGGTACTTTAAGGAGGAAGCAAGAGGAGCTTCAGGCACACAAGGTAAACATATTACATTTCGCATTACTCTGAGTTTTTCAAGATGAAAATGGTGACATCACACTTATTTTTGAAAGGGATACATTTACAAAGCTAATTAAATGTTAAGCAGTGAGAGATGGAATTAGAAACAAGGGGAAGTTACTTTCTTCGAATCTTAGCTTTTCACCGTAGGTTTTATCTCTGAATTCATAAAGGGTGGAACATTTCTGCACACTTGAGAGATCCTGGAGCACAATCTCTATCAAACGCAATGCTTCCCAATACAAAACAGCAACATTTAACAAATCAGCTAAACTGCACAGATAACAGGCAAAACATGGCTTGAAACACCATTGCAAAGCCAACCCCTGAGAAACACGAAAGCAGGAATGGTGCAGCAATAAACAGCATAATAACCAGTGCAAACTAACCCCGCTTCTCCAAGAATTCTTGATGACCGCACTAGCCCAGGAGGGAGAAGATTTTATTTCTGAAGAGAAAATAAGATAAAGAATGATTGACTTGATGCCATAGCTGTGGCTTCAAACACTGGTACTTAGGCATGACTTTTATGAATTCAGAAAGAATGCACATGCTGAAGAATTAGGATAACAAGGAAGTAACTTTCCCTTCACCTTTGGGATTATTTCAGGAAAAGGATTGCAGCTGATTATGAGATAAAGCCAACTCGTCTCCATAAGTGGCAGAAACAGTGTCATGTGAAGTGGAGAGGGGGGGTAGTGGACCCCTTCCTCAAAGCAGATATAGATGAGGAAGGAGGTTATCTTCTGATTTCACCTGTTTTAGCCACGGGGCAGAGACCTACCCTGCCTGTCAGCCTCCTGGATGACATCCTTTTGCGAATATCACAGTCCTTGATCAAGTGAGAGTCATGCAAACATACCACACACACACATCTTTTCCTCACAGGCTGCACATTAGTCAGTAAAAAAGAGCCAGGATGATAGCTTCAGACTTTACACTATTACAAAAGGGAGAACCTTTGTTTTTCTTCAGGTAACAAGGCAAAAAATGAATGACATCAAAACAAGTTGAATAAAAGTCAATCTACCACCATCAAGCTTTGGAGTTTGTAGCTAAAACTAGTTTTAATCTAATCTGAGTTGTGTTCAGGATCAGAGTGGAAGAAAAACTGCCAAACTGATTCCCTTGTCGAGCATGATTGGATAGTGCAGTTTTCCAAACTCATTAAAGGTGCAGGGTCAGTCCGCACTGATACAACTTCATCATCTCCAGCCTCTGTACCTCTCAAGTGGTTGGCCTTACAATGGCGTATTCACCAAATGTTCTTCAATAACTCTACAATTTGTCAGATTGGTTACAAAAAACAGGCAGAAAATGTCGCCCTGTGTGAAAAGAGTGATTTTTACTCTTTTGGGTAATTTGCAAATCATCAAATTTGTTAAAAGCTGTGTATCATTTTCCTTCACATTTGTGGAGAAATTTTGTCCTTTATAAATATCAGAGAGAATCCCTTGGAAAAGTAGTAATAGTTTTGTGCATTTGTTGAAGGGGTGGGGGTCGAACATAACTTAAGTATAAAGGGGCGTGGCTTGACGCGCAACGGAGATGGTTGCTTCCTTTTGAGCTCCGTGACACTGCCGGTGCAGATGCTCATTTAACATGAGCTACAGGTGATTTTTTCATTGCCCTTCAGCTCCGGAGAGCGGCAGAACACCTAAAGAACATCAGGGAGTGTTTTTATTTCATCGAAACACTCAATTTGAGGCTGCGACACGGAAAGTGTGGTGTTGAAATATTTTTCAAAATGGCGACCGTCGGTGAAATTCTCCACACAATTCGACGTATGGAAGCTGCATTTCTTTATCATTGCGCCTATTTGCTACATGAATGCTTCCTAAGGTACTGTATTATATTATTTTAGTGTGACACTTCGCTGTGTCCATAATATAGGGGCGTGGCTTATCGCACGGTGGAGGTGGCTACATTCTCTTAAGCTTCGTGACACTGGGCCTGATTCCTAAAAGTAATCTGAGACAAAATCCTAACTTTATGACTTTCGGTATTCACAGAAGACATTTAGGAGTACTAAAGTTAGGATTTTGTCTCAGTTAAACTTAAGTTTTGGTCTTAAGTTAAACTTAAGACAAACTTAAGTTTAACTGAGACAAAATCCTAGTCCTAAAGTTAGGATTTTGTCTCAGTTAAATTTAAGTTTGTCTTAAGTTTAACTTAAGACCAAAACTTAAGATTGACTGAGACAAAATCCTAACTTTAGTACTCCTAAATGCCTTCGGTGAATACCGAAAGTCGTAAAGTTAGGATTTTGTCTCAGATTACTTTTGTGAATCGGGCCCACTGTCACTTAATTCCCATATGCTACAGGGGATTTGTAATTGCCCTTCAGCCCCAGAGATTAGGCCGATGGCTAATGAATGTCAACGAGTGTTTTTCCCTCCTCGAGTCACCTAATTTGAGGCTGCGACATGAAATGCGATGTCGTGATACTTCCTAAAATGGCGGCCGTCTGTGTAATTTTCCTCACAACACGACATGAAGATGCTGAGTCTCACGATTAAAGCTCCTAAAGACTCATTTGACGTTGCTTAAGGTACTTTTCTGCATTATTTTCGCTTGACACATCGCTGTGATCATAGCTATCAAGTATTGCTCAAAGATGCTTTCTCTTCATGATTTGAAGCTTTAAAATGGCGACAGCTGACTGAATTGTGTCTCATACTGAACTATTTAATTGAATGGCTATAATCTGATATTGAGCCTGGTTGTAGTGCTGGTTGCTCAATCCATGTGATGTAAAGTGGCCATGATAATTTTCTGTTTTGGTACTTCTTATTAATCTGGCGGCACAACGGAATAATTTGGTTGGTTATTGGAGAGTATATTCTTCACTTTAAGGCCATATATCGCCTTACCTGCTCCTTCTAACCATCCTAAGCCTTCTGGTGGCGGCTGGTTCGATCTTATCCAATGGCGGAAGGCATGGGTGTTAATACCAAAGACAGAGACTCCAAGGGGAATTTAAAACGCGCCAAACAGACCTCTCCTACTCCGGAATCACCAGCTAAGGTAGTCTTGAGTCGACCTCAACTTTAGAAGCGATTTTACTTAAGCTTAATACTGTTCTTGATATTGCACAAAGTACCAAAACAAATACTGATTTGCTTCAGGTAGAGGTGGCTGCAATTCGTAATGATCTCAAATCTCTCTCGCTACGTGTTTCTAATGCGGAAACGAGGATAAGTAGTGTGGAAGACTTTACAAATAAACAAGCGAAGCACATTCAAAATTTGGAGCGTCCATTACTTCACTAAGGCGAGATCTCACAGAACAAGAAGATAGATATATATGAAGTAATCTTCGTATTTTTGGATTACCGGAGGATTGTGAAAAGTCTGCTCCTACAGTAATTGATTTCTTGCTTACTTGGATCCCAAATACGCTGAATATTTCTTTCAATAAAGACTTTGAGATAGAGCGCGCTCACAGGGTTCCAGCTTTTAAACCAAGATCAATGTCTTCCCCAAGGCCCCCGCTTTTTAAACCTTTGCGCCATCAACATACAGATCAAATTCTGGCACAAATGAGGAAAATTAAGTCGATACAATGGGAAGGTCACAAAATATCCATTTCACAAGACTTTGCCAGAGACACTGTGATCCGTCGCAAAGGCTTCCTGAATGTACGCAAGAGACTCACTGATATGAATATTCCATTCTCCTTTGCTGGTCCCTCAAGATTCTGGATCACTTTCAAAGGTCGTCCACAGATTTTTTATGAACCCTCAGATCTTTCGACATTCTTGGATAATCAATTTGAATCGCAGATGGACTCAGACTCTCCTCCTGGTACTTCTCGCGTCTAATGATTTGTATTTATTGACATGTCTGTGCCTAATGCTTTTTCATTTATCTAGTACTACGCTGGTTCTTTTCTTCTTTGTGTCTTGCCCACAATCTTTGTAGTTGTTGTTGTATTTTGAGCTCATCCTACAATTGGTGATTCTACACTGATGTTTCGATCATTCTAGATTAGTCACTGTCTATTAATTGTTATTCTTTTTTACAGGACAATGCAATTTTCTGTACTGTATTTAGTGCTACTAGGGTTTACATCCCTAGTTTAGTTTTGTCCAATGTTAGTTGACCTAATTTTTATGGTTCTTTGCAGTTATATTGTTACAATTAAACTATTGTTAGTATATATCTATTCTCTTATTCATTTCTATTTTTTTCCTCTCTTCTAAATCTTTCACTATTAGTAAGTATTTGATCCTTTATTCTTTTGCTTCTTCAACTTTCTTTTCTACTTCTTATTCCGCCTTTTCTCTGTTCAGTGGTCTTTTTAGGTGGTAATCTATTTACATGGATATATTCGTTCACGACATCATTGATCACCAATGACAGGATAGTTATACAATTGCTTTATGCTATAGTTACGATGTCTCATTTGTAAAATAACATCTTATGACTGACATTGTATTTAATTCTTTTATAATATTTGTTCTAGCTGAATGGTATGGTTCATGATACTTTTATTTTACAGCATTACAGTGGTCATTTACGTTATATATATACGTACCTCTTTAGACAACAGAACTATGCAATTCTTTGTTTTGTATTTTTCTTATTGGGGATTACTTCTATATAAATCTGTACGATTGTATGTTTCTATTTATTCTTTGACTTATCATGAACTTTTTCTTTCTTTAATCTCTTGATAAAGGTAAGCATCCTATTTTCTATATTCTATTCTCTTTTCTTCGTTTTCTTCTACCTTTTTATTCGTTTTTCTGTTTGGCCCGTTTATTCTACCTTTTACTTTATTTCTTATATTTTTTCGGTGCTCTGCGTTGGTGGTAATTTATTTATATGTATATACTATTTATTGATATTATTGATCACCTTTGGAATGTTAAATTATTTTGATGATTTATGTCATTATATGCACCAACTTAGAATCTATTTATTCATTTCTCGATTTAGCCTTTTTAATGTATATCTAACCTGAAGTTCTATGCTATCATAGTTATGATGATTTGCTTATGCATTACATCTTATGTTAGATACTCTACTTATATTTAATTTTTATCTAATATGTGCTCTAACTTTATGAGTTTGTTCCTGACATTTTTATTCCACCATTTTACAGTTGGTTATCTATTCTACATATTGTGTTTATCCTCTTTAGATCGTATTTATATAAACTTTATGGATCGGTTTATAATATCTTAGATTAATATTTATCTGCTACTATAGGCTTGCTTTATTTATTCATGAAATGTTATCTATTTTCTTCAAATGTTTAAGTATATTATATTTATTGAGTTTACATTATTTATTCTTATTAGCAAAAGATGTAGGCAATATAGTAATCCACCTGAGAATGTTATACATGTCTCGCCGCTCAACGGCCTGTTTATCTTTGAGCTGTCTACACCGACGTTGATAGCCTCTGCTATTGCTTCTCCACGTTGTTCCCCCCATGCAATTTGTCTCCTACAGACATCCCCTGGTGGGGTTGCACTTTGTTGATGCTCCGTTTTTTCCTGGAGTACTACTGTTCTTTCTTTTCTTCCTTCTATTCTTCATTCCCTTCCTTTCTCTCCACCCTAATTTTGGGACATCTGCTTCATTTTACTTTGGGATACATGTTTCATTTCCTTTAGTTTTTAATTATATCTTGGCTGCCCTTTTATCTTTTTATCAGATGCATTCACTCATGTTGTTCCATACATATCTATGTCTGGCTTAAATGTAGTCTCCCTTAATGTTAGGGGTTGAATCACCCTGTTAAGAGGGCCAAAATTTTAGACTATTTAAGAGTTTATCTGGTGATGTGGTTCTACTTCAAGAGACTAAGATAGGCTTTAAAGAGACTCTTCTTATGAGGAAAGATTGGGTTTTTGATGTTACATGTTCCGAGACTTCTGGGAAGAGGAATGGGGTTATTACCCTTATTTCTAAAAGCTCTGGTTTGTCTATTGTTACAGCTGAACATGATACCAGTGGCAGATGGTTACTTACTCGTCTGACTAATGATTCGGATGATCTATATATTATGAATTTATATGCCCCAAACATTGATGATCCATTTTTCTGGCGTACTATAAATAAAAAACTCACTGATATTCCACAGAATTCAAGAACAATTGTTGGAGGGGATTTTAATCTTCCCCTTGATCCTATTTTGGATAGACACTCTGCTTTTAAATTTTGACCCCCTAGGGCGCATAAACATATGCTCAATATGTGCTTGTCTCATCATCTTGTTGATGCATGGAGATTGCATAATCCTACGGGTAGTGATTTCACGTTTTTCTCCTCTCCACATTCTAGCTTCTCTCGTATTGATTATCTTTTGGTAGATGCCTCTCTTTTAAAACATACTATAAATGTTATGATTCATCCAATAGTTCTTTCTGACCACGCGGCAGTTTCTCTAACCATCCTTAATCTCACGGATACTAGAGGTCCTTCGTAATTGGCATCTAAATACAGACATTTTGGAGGATAATGATGAAGTTAAAGAACTTGGGGGTCGATTACGATGTCGGGCGGATCGCCCGTCCGCCAACAAATTCCCCCCGCCATATTACCATGGCAAAGGGGAGCCCGGCAGACGGTAAGAACGTCCGCATGTTTTCCGCCCGGGCGGAAAAGGGTTTAATATGGTGGCGGTGTCTGCAAGACACCACCATCCATATTATGATGCCGGCGGAGATGAGCCTTTCCATGGTGGCGTCGCCGCCATGGAAAGGCTTGCGGTCTTTGCTGTTGGGGGCCCGATGCGGGCCCCCAGGGTGTTGGGGGGGTGGGGGCTGCACATGGGGGGTACCTATGGTACCCCCCTGCATCTGCATGCACAAGGTGGCAGGCACCGCACGGTGCCTGTCAAGTTGTGCATGCAGATGCACAACATGCATTTCCAGCACGGTGGCGGGCGGTGTTGTGAGCACCTCCCGCCACAATGCTGGAAATGGGGGATGCCACCGCCACCGTGGCGGTGGCATCCTAATCACATGTGCGGGACTGCCGCACACATAGTGTGCGGGACTGCCGCACACATAGTGGGCGGTCCCATTTACCGGGGCGATGGCGGGCGGACAAAGTCCGCCCGCCATCATAATCGACCCCTTAATGAGGAGATTGATAATTTTTTTTAAGATAATGAATCCTCTGTGAACTCCCCAATAGTATTGTGGGATGCATTTAAATGTACTATACGGGGTCACATTATTAAAAAAATGGCCAAAAGAAACAGTGACATTAGAAAATCTCTTTAGTCTCTGGTGGATGATATTAAACGCAAAGAGGAACTATATAGACACTCTAAAGACAAATCACTCCTACAGGATATAAAGCATTTGAAATACTCTCCATAGTCACTAAAAGAGCTTACATTGGTGTACACGCTCAAAAATCCCATCATTTATTGCTACGGAATAGAGCTGGTAAGTTGTTGGCCGCCACTTTAAAACATAAAAATACGAATATTAATGCTACTCATATTTCCCATATTACTGATAAAAATGGTTCGAAGAAGTTTCATACCCAAGAAATTCTTGGGGTCTTTCGAGAATTCTATAAAAAGTTATACACACCTAGGGATCAATGTACCAAGATTACTTGTCAACAGTTGCTTAATTCGATCCCTACTAATACTTTATCGCATACTGACATGACTGAACTGGGAAAAGCAATTGATACTGATGAAATCATTCAGGCTATTCAGGCTACTCGTTCGGGGAAAGCTCCAGGGCAGGATGGGTTTCCTATTGCCTTCTATTAAACATTTACTCCCTCAATAGTCAAATATCTTAAGAACATTTTTGATAATTATGATCTTTCTGGCAAGGTTTCTGGCTTGGCTGCTGAGGCTACTATTGTAGTTATGCCGAAGGATGGTAAAGATCATTCTGATCCTAAAAATGTTAGTCCAATCTCGCTATTAAATATGGAAGCTAAACTCTTTGCCAAGATCTTATCTAGACGCTTAGACGGTCATATTCCCAATCTCATCCATGATTCCCAAACAGGTTTCGTTAAGGGGAGACTTGCCAGAGACAATATTCGGACCTTTTGTCATATTTTAGAAAAAGCTAAACTTTCCGTATCGCCATCGGCGGCGATCGCCCTTGATGCCGAAAAGGCTTTTGACAAAGTCTCTTGGCCTTTTTTACAAGCAGTATTAGAATCCCATAACCTTGGCGATTTCTTTATTAATATGGTTATGCCTCTCTATGCGCAACCAAAAGCTAATATCAGAATTAATGGTGCTACGTCTTCCTTTTTCAATCTTTGTCAGGGCACTAGACAAGGGTGCCCTCTCTCACCCCTTCTTTTTCTCCTATCTAGAGACCCACTTCTTCGTCTACTTAATCTGCACCAGGGTATTAAGGGTTTTAAATTTGGATCGTATACGCTTAAAACGGCCGCTTACGCTGATGACGTCCTTATTTTTTCAGAGGATATTGCAACAGCGATCCCCGTTATCTCTAACATCATTAGTGATTTTTCACTTGTGTCTGGGTACACTCTTAGCAAAGAAAAAACTGAACTGTTCCCCCTAAACTCGTTGTGTTTCCCTTCTCACATGGGTGATTCAGGTTTTAAATGGCAATCGACTCTTATTGAATATTTAGGGATTTGGTTCTGTAAGGACCTTTCAGATACCATCACCTATAATGAATCCCATATCATATCTAAGGTTAAGGATCTTTTGTCTTCCTGGTCTCCTAAATATATTTCTTGGTGGGGAAGATTACAAACTCTTAAAATGATGATAACCCTGATTATTAATTTTTTATCCTCCATGTTACCTATAAAGCTTTCTTCTGCCTTCTTCCATGAGATTGATTCAATCTCTTCAAAATGTTTATGGAATGATAAGAGAGCTAGAATTGCTTACAAATATCTTAGGAAGCCTTCTGTCCTGGGTGGTTGTAATCTTTCGGATTGGAATCTATATCAAATTGCCTTCTTAGCGTCTCAAGGTGCACTTTGGTTCTTACCGGATTCCCAACATACACCCCCTTGGGTTTATATTGAACGTGAGCTATGCGCTCCTTTTTCCACACCTTCCTTTCTCACAGCCTCTGAGCTTGTTTTAGATCATTCTCAACTTATTATATTAGACACGATTAATGTATTGAAATATATTGATAAAAAAGTATCCACACCTATTCATAAATCAAGATGGTCTTCTTTATGGTACAATCCTAAACTTTTTACTGACATTGATCATAGCACGGCCACTTTGTGGGCTGCCAAAGGTATCAGATTGGTGAAAGACCACTATGATTCTAATCATGTCCCGCTTCCCTTTTCTTTCTTAGCCAGGAAATATAATCTTAGCAACATGGACTTTTATTCTTTTTTTAAACTAAAGGTTAAACTTTCGAAAATACCCCTCTCTACAGATCCGGTTATTGTTTCACTTCTTTCTACGTGGTTATGCTCAGGCCATACTGTGTCTAAAATTTATAAATTCTTATCCGCTCCACTCCCTTCACAGTCTACAATTACTTATGTTAAATGGTCTCATCATTTTGAAGATGACATTTTTAAACATATTTCACAAGATACCTGGCAATTGATTGGGAAATTATCCCTACGTAATAAAATTGCTCCTTCACTTATCCAATCCAAATTCTTCACATTAAATCTTCTACATTGGACCCCTGTTCGTTTACATAAGTTGAAACTACGAGATAGTGATCTTTGTTGGAACTGTAACTTAGTACCAGGCACCCATGAACATATGTTTTTTGAATGTACATTATTAAATTATTTTTGGGGCCTGATACAGAAACATTGATCATTAATCTTTAACACATCTATAGATCTTTCTTTGCCTATGGTTTTACTAGGTCCATGGGCTACAGTTATTCCTTTACCCCTTGACAATATGGATCTGGAGCTTTTAGATTTACTTTTATCCATTTGCTATTAAAATTATACTAACAGAATGGAAATCTTTTCATCTTCTGTCTTATCATACCTGGTGGGCATAGGTATCATACCTTCGTGGAGCTCATACTTTTGTTGAGAAAAAACATTACTCGCCTTCCATTTCTAGTAATGTTTGGCAGTCTTTGGACAACTATATGAACTTATCCTCTCAGGGGTTGCTAGCTCAGTATCCTTTTGATTCCATTTCTTAACTTATTTTCTTACCATTGTAGCAGATGTCCCTTCCCACCTATTTTATTCCTTTCTTCTCTATCCTTCTGTCTTTCCCTAGTATTCGTTCTTCTTTTTCTTTTCCCCGTTTCCCCTTGCTGATTCATCTTATCTATTAAGCAATACAGCCAGTATATGTCTATGTTGTGATATATGTAGTTGCTTTGCCTGCTCCATATTTCTGGGATTTATACCAATATTTGATGAATTTATAATATTTATTATTTGTCATGATATTTATTTGCTCACTTTTTAAAAAAAATAACAATATTTTTGCCACTCTTTTTATCCCAGTCCAATGGTTCTTGGTTATGAAATCCTTTTTTAAATTCTTCGGTACTAATTTATTATATATTTGATTCTGATCTGTTGTAGTGCTATTGTATTATAAATGTATTTCTTTTTTAAATAAGCAATAAAGATATTTGAACAATAACTAAAGTATAAATTTGAAAATTAGAGAAGCATGGCAGTGTGCATCTGAAGACAGAAATGACACCACAAATTTCACAATGGAGGGGTATGGCATCATATGATCCATCAAAAAAAGAGGGAGAGAGGGGTCCTACTCACCAAAGGGACAGGACGCCACAGACACTAAGTCAAAAACAAATTCCCTTTGGGATTTCTCAATAGCATACCATACTTTTCACTGCCACATTCATCTGATGAATGATTAATAGTGTGAATGTGGCAGTGAAAAGTATGGTATGCTATTGAGAAATCCCAAAGGGAATTTGTTTTTGACTTAGAATCATATGATCCATGCATGAAAACATTGTTTAGAGGAGGAGGAGGGGATATATCTCAATGACTAATATTCCCCTAAAAATGTGTAAGGAGAAGGTTGTATGTCACCTAGCAGTACCATACCCTGGTAAAGGCAGTCAGTGTCCGATCATCCTCCCATGGATGGTGATGAAACTCCTTTGTCACTTGCAAAACCTGGATTACACGTTTGTTGTTGTTCCTTTTTGTAATACTGTAGATCGTATATTCACAATAGCAGAGATTATGGACAGCACCATTTAATACTGTTTGCTTATGCAGCAGCCCCGCTATTACCCAAGCCACAATTTGTACTGCAGAGATTTAAGGCCACAACTGGTGATTATGGAGCTGTGATAGCCAACAAGTGGTCTAGCGACTGTGCAACCATATTAAACTTTGAAACTTTAAAGAAGTTAACAAGTTTGCTAACCATAAACTATGTGCAGTTTGTTTATGTCTGAACTAAGCAGGCGTATTCCAGAGCTGTTACCCTGAGGAACGTACTCGCCTGTTCTAAAAAGCTTATGCATCAATTGGTTCTATGTGTTAATTTCTGCTTAATTGATCACTGTGTAATTAATCTTGGGTCATTAATTTTGGGTACCTCATTTTTTAAGTCTTTTGATTATTTATTTCAGGAATATCAAATATATATATATTTTTTTTAACATTGGGAGACACTTTTGCGTTCCCTCATCCTTTAATGTAACCCATGCTACCTTCATTTTTATATCTAACCATTTCTTTAACCCTTAACCATTACACTTTCACTGTATTATGCATTTGTATCCTGTCCTAATTTTTCAGACTGTGTTTTTGTTTTTTTGTTTTGTGTTTTTTTTTTTTTTCGTTTTTGTGTTTTGTACTCACCATGTCATATCCTTAAGTGCAATTCCAGAAATAAACACAAGTAATCCACTGAATTATGTGATGTGAATTAAGGATCTACAGTACAAAATGTGACGACCTGGCTTTCTACCTTCATTTTACATGCCTTCCTTGATTCTGGTGGCAATACCCTGGAGGTGGTCCTGCCTGTTCCCCTTGAGAAGCTTCAGATGTGGCTACAAGTACTGACTGACTATAAAGGCACCTTTTAGATGGAGACTAATTTGACTGATAGCTAACACTGAGCACTATTGAGAATTGGGGTAAATGTTAATTTCTGCACCATTATTTTGAGACAAAGGGGGTCATTAGGATGGCGGGCGGACTTTAGTCCGCCCGCCATCCTAGTGGTAACGGGACCGGCCGCCTGCCATGCGGCAGTCCCGCACCCCTGATTAGGATGCAACCGCCATGGAAAGGCCTTAAACCGCACGCATCATAATATGGATGGCGGTGCCTGCTAGGCACCGCCACCATATTAGAGGCCCAAGTCCGCCTGGCCAGAACGATTGCCGACCGGCGGAAAAGCGGCAGACGCACTTTGCATCCGCCGCAATACCCCCGCCATTATAATATGACTGGGGGTATTACTCGTTACGATGGCATAACGGTCGCACCGCCGGCTCGGCGGCCGAATGTTACGCCATTGTAATGACCCCCAAAGTTAGTAGATTGCTATTGCTTTTCTGAGAGGTACCATTGTAAGTATTACTTATAGAATGGGGACTAGGACGCAGCCTTGCTTAAGGCCAATCCTTGTAACGATAGGCCCCGTCAGACCTTTTTCACCCCCCAGCTGAACTTTGCAGCATGTTGCAGAATGTAATGCCGTGATTATAGTGAGCAGGTCATTAGGTATTCCAAGCTTCCTTAGCTTAGTCCAAAGAGTTGGCCTGTCTACACGGTCAAAGGCAGTGGTAAAATCAGTAAAGACACAATAAACCATTTGCTGCTTCATTACTACATATTTGTCTATGACTGTTTGCAAGACTGCGATGTTATCCGTCACGGTGTGCTTTGGTCGAAAGCCAGCCTGAGTCGTTGGTATCGCTCCTGTAGAGAATGCCCAATCTTTCAGATGTTCCAGCACGCATTTTGCAAAGATCTTCCCTGTAGCATCCAGGAGGGCTATCTGTTAGTAGTTGTTGGGCAGCAGACGGGATCCTTTTTTCAGGATGGGAACCACAAAACTCCCTTGCCATGATTTTGGAATTCTCCCGGTGGAGAGACAATGGGAAAATACAGGAGCCAAAAACTTGCTCCAGCCTTCAGGATTGCTTTGAAGAACTTTAATGGGGATTTTATCTGGGCCTATTGCTGCAGTTGATTTGCTGCCTTTATATATACTGCTATTTCTTTCGCTGAGGGTGCAATCATATCGTGGAATTTTTCCTCCTTTCTGTACCCAGATTGTGTTGATTTTGCCAGGCCATAAAGGTTTGGTTTATAGAGCTCAAGGAGATGTTTTTCCAACTCCAGTGGTGGAACTGGAGAGGAATAACTAGCTTTCTGTGTGGCAGTTGCTTCTGCTACTATCCTCCAGAACTCCTTACTGTTTTTTTGGTTCACTGCTGTTTGAATATCCACCCAGTTTTTGTCAGTTTGTGCACCTCTGGTTTTCTCCTTCTGCCGTTGGCGTGCTTTTTTCAACTTTACAATCACTTTCTGTCTGGCTCCAGAATATTTTAAAAATTGCAGTCTAATCAATTTGTTTAACTTAGAGGTTACGCAGTCTGAGTGGTTTGGGGCTAAATGACCCTTACGCTTACCGCACCTAACTGTGCGGCCGGTCAAGGGGGCCACTATCTCAGCAATCGTGTCCTCATAAGCTGTTATCGGGTCAGCAACTATGCTTCCATTAGTCAATAATGAAGAAATTATAGCGGAGTTTATTTTTGAAATTGATTTAGAGTTCCATTTTATTCGTCCGTTCTTTGAATGGATTTCTATAGTTGCATTTTGTTGAGATAGGGACCATGTATCAGAGGGTTGCAACAGGATCTCGGTTGCCAAAGACAAAATTGCATGATCGCTTACTTTTGTAATTTTAACGGTTAGGGTTTGCATTTTCCCGAAGAGATCCAGACTGCAGATTACGTAGTCAAGAATGGAGGTACTAGATGGCCCCTTTCTGGTGTAAGCCGCGGGAATGTCCCCTTCTAGCCTTCCGTTTAGTATAAGCCCATTTAAGGCCATCACCGAGGTGACAAGCATTTTCCCTATTTTGTCAGCCTTGGCCTTTGAAGGGAATAGCAGTGATGGAATAGACAACATTTCCTCATATGCGTAAGTGCTCCATTCGGACAATAAAGTTTTAGAGATTTTTGCATTGAAGTCCCCCGTTATCAGTACCGAAGGAAATCCTTTGGAGTCTAGGACGGAATAAATTTTGGCAAATACTTTGATAATTAGATGATCATTCGCAGGCCCCGGGGGGATGTAAACGTTAAAAATAAGGAGATCATGCATAGAGTCCGCAGTCTCTTTCTTATACTTAATCTTTATACATTGGATATTTGGCAGACACATATTGACTACTTTCTGATCCCAGAATATGTCTTCCTTCAGTAATATTGCAAGGCCTCCTTTTGCGTGGCCCCTTCTCACTGCCTCTGCCGGGAGATCATATATAATGTAATCTTTTTGGTCAAAGGATGCTAGTGCCCACGTTTCTTGCAAAGTCACAATTGACTGTGAGTTTTCTAAGATCAGGGCTAGTTTTCCAGGGTCTTTCACGGCTATGTTCCATGATGCAATACTTAAGGATCTGCTAAAAGGGAAGCTTGTTTGCCTTGTCCAGCTTATGGCTATTCAGGTTTTTAGATATCCAAGACCAAGAGAGATTATGAGGCTGAGACCTAAAGTTATTTTGGGTGAGGTCCAAGATTCGTCGCTCCCCGTTATTTACAGAGACTCATCACTAGGTATGTTTTGTCCAATTATGATCACTGAAGGCCCCAATGCATCCTGTGCATGTCTTCATGCGTGGTTATGATTTAGAAACCCATACGTGTCCACAAACGCCTATTTTTTAAATACAAAACGAATTTTCAAGAAAGTCCTTTTTTTTAACACTTCCATAATCCAGCTGCTGTCAGTCCAATGGATCTGGTGGGGCTTTATCGTCTGCGGGCACAGGCAATTTGAACAAAAAAATACACATCCCACACTTCTCCACTTGAATAGAAGAAAAAGGTGAGGAGGCTTAGCCAGTAGGATTAAGTAAGTATATTTATTGTCTGAAGAAATCATCTGATGTGTTCTAGGAGCAGCTCAAGGGAGGGTGTCCCACTTACAGTTTGAGTATATTTAAAAGGAAGACACTGTCACTGGGCAAATATCAAAATAACAAACCTATGGGCCTTTAAAGAAAAACTCTAAATACATGTCTGTCCAACTGGGACTTCTAACCAATTAGTGATCTTCCAGTTTTCTAATACAAGTTAAGGTAGATTTAAGCATTGTGCCAAATTATATAGGATGAATAAAATGAATCTTTTGAGTAGGCAACAAGAGGTTGGTATGTTATTGGTGATTGTACGATAATTTATCTTTTTTCTGTGGTTCCCTCCTATTTTTCTAGCGTGCTGGCAAATATGGACCTCTGGGCATTGGGCAGTTCTCACCTCCTCCCCAATCCCTATAAATGGCACTAATTGGCAAAATTGGAAAAAATGTGCCAGATTACACAAGTGGCATTCAAAACATATACTCCTGGTTGCCATGTGGTCTTACACTACTCATATAGGAGACTTGACAGTGGAGCTGCACTGCAGCTATTTCCCACTGCAGGCCACGTGGCAGCATTTGCATGTCAGTGTAAAGTAATTTGAGACATTTGTTACCATATTTCTAGCCTAAAATATTTCAAGAGTAAAATCTGCTTTGAAGTCAACAAGACCTGTTGCACAATAGGTGGAGAAGACATATAAGTGGGTTTTCCATTTTTCGGAAGAGGAAGGTGTCTCAGTTTATAAAGCCAGCTAATGAGAAGGCTTAAGTAGCTCGGCCAGCTAGGTAAGCCTTCCCGTATGTGCAAAAGAGCAAAAGAAAAGTGTTTGTTGGGTTGTGTTTGCCATAAGACAGAGGAATTGCTAAAAGGTTGGGTGGGACCAGTGAAGGAATTTTTGAGGATAGGTTCAGAACTATAACATGAATCTCCCACCACATGAAAATCAGACGTAAGACAAGGAGTAGAAGATGGCGGCCAAAGTAGCCCTGCTTTCCTGAGGAAGGACTGAGACCTTGAATTCTGCTTTCTCTTGAACTAAAAGCTCTAGAGCTTGTTCCCAAGGATCAGCAAAGCTGGCTTTGGGAAGTCCACAGGAAGGACAATACGGCACCGTGATAGAGGCACCAGCAATCCCATTTGGGACTGGACATTCAGCTGAGGCCCAGATGAAGAGGAATAGAGAGCTGCCTTCACTAGATGTTATTACTTGTGCCACTCCAGAAGAGCTGTGGATACGAATAACAGTTTTGAAAGCATGACATTTGCTTTCAACAGCTTTAGAAAAAAACACTTTCTTCTGGAAGCGAGTAAGACTACTTTTTGAACAGAGTGCATTTTCTTTTTTTTTTAAACTTAGATGTTTTAAGGCCATTCTATGTGAAGGTTGAGTTTGTTTCACAGCTAAAAAGAATAGTACTTTGCTGCACCGTTATGGCCAAATATGGCCCCACAGCACAACATTAACTATTTGCTTCACTTTTCCTATGGGGGTTTCAAAACATCTTTAAAACATCTTTAACTCTTGCCCCCTTAACTTGTTTTTCCTTTTGGGTTTTGTTGTAATTATGTTCCTATTATTAATGAACTTACATGGGAATTTTATGTGTTTTATTTATTAACTGTAACTTTGTTTTGGGATGGATATAATATTTATATATATTTTCTCTGATGGAGTCATGTACCTCTATGAAGGGTAAGTCCAGAATTCCTTATTGAAACCTGCCTAGGCCCACTTACCACTAGATTTCTCAACTTTCTTGAACTTCCTACACTTCTTTACCTCTAGTTACTAATCAAGTTTCTCACACTGATGTGCTTAAGCTAACTGCAGGCACATGTAGTGGGAATTATAGTACCTATATATATATATATAGTCGTCCTTTTTAAGATTATACACATGTATTTAATCGTTTTCATATATGAAGCATTGAGGCTGTGATGTTTATCTCAAACGTAAAAATTAGGAGAGATACAATAATAGAGATTCATTGCCAATAATAACATCAAATAATAAAACGTAGGTGCAAAATTAAGAGGTACCTCTAAGGGGCACACAGGTCACGCACAATGTTAGAATGGTGTAACACATTTGGGTTTGACAATAAGGTAGCACAGTATTTATTAATTTTCACCAAAATGTACATAGCATGCCTGCAAAACAATACAAATGAGAAATAAAAATGAAAAAATGGTTATAAAAATCAAAAAAGAACAATGATGCATGTAAAGTTGCAAGGAAGGAAGTAAGATGTAGAGCATGCAAAATGTCAAAGAATGTTTGGATGATGATCTCAATTCTAATTTTATTTTAATTTTAATTTAGAAATGCTGAAAACGTGCTAGAAAAATGGCACAATTGTGTAAAATTAGAAACATTTGAAAACAGTAACTATTGGTACGAAAAATGAACCTATAACATTGAACCTGTATGGTATGTTGTTTATGTTCATAGAACCATGTGACTGCAACACCTGATAAAAGAAAATGCAGTAATGGAGCTCCTTGTGTGAACAAGGCAGGGGACCCTGCCGAAACGCGTTACAGCACTTGGATAAACAACCTTACTTGAAACTGGAATTGCAGTGTCGGTATCTGGCTGTATGGATTAGCATGCTGGAGCTGCTGGTTGTGAATATATGGTTGTGAATATATATGTATATATTATCTACTGGCGGTCGCCAGTAAATAGTTATAGTTAGGACCTAGTTTCCATAGGAAAAGCGTGTTTTGTTTTCGCAATAACTTTGGCGCCGGTTGACGAATCTTCGCGAAAGTTTCAAAACTAGTGGGGCGCTCCGGTCAGCTCCTATCCTGAAAGTTTCGGGGTGATTCGGCAAGCGGGGGCCGAGAAAAAAGGGGGGTCCCAAAACGTGTTTTCTCCATGTTATTTCCCGTAGGAAACTTTAGACACGCCTACAGCCCGAACTGCTGAACGGAATTACGCCAAATTTTGCAAAAAGGTAGCCCTTGGTTCAGAAAGAGCCCTTTTTGTTAAATGGTGTAAATCCGTTCAGTAGTTCCTGAGAACTTCAAAAAATAGAGGTCAAAAAATCATTTTCCCATAGGAAACTTTAGACATGGTTACAGCTGAAACTGCTGAACGGATTTACACCAAATTTGGCAAAAAGGTAGCCCTTTGTTCAGAAAGAGACCTTTTTTTTTAAATGGTGTAAATCCGTTCAGTAGTTGCTGAGAAAATCAAAAAATAAAAGTTTCGATATCTATGGCCGCGGTGGATCCGCGCACCCTGCCGATCACGAGCTGCATTATAATTGGCTGTCAACACTTCAAACCAGGAAGTGTTGGCAGCCATCTTGTGCCTCGGTAGAACCGAGGCACAAGAAAAGAGAAAAAGAAACGTGCAAAACAAGAAAAGGGGGCATGGTAGAAACACCCAGACCCCCTAGGCCTGCTCAGGGGGTCCCACAAGGACCCCCAGGGCCAAAAAAAGCATTTTTTTTTTTAAAAATCATCCGAATTCGCGCTGGGTGCGCGAATTCAGTTGCGAAAATAAAAAAAACGAAGCGCGGGCTTCCGCGCTTCATGGTAATGAAGCCCCCGAGTGGGACAGGTCCCGGGGGCAGTGAAAAAAAAGTGTGGGGGGCCCCAATACCCCCACACTGCCCCGGGGACCGCCACCTCCCCGGGACTTGATTAATGAGTTGCGGGGGGCACGCAGCCCCCCCGCAGCCCCGGGGACCGCCACCCCCCGGGGCTTTCATTAATTATAATAGCGGGGGGGCACACTGCCTCCCTGCAGCCCTGGGGACCGCCACCCCACGGGGCTTCATTTTTTGTTGTTGAAAATATACCTGTGTGGGGGGGCTCGAGCCCCCCCACATGCCCCGGGGACCGCCACCTCCCCGGGGCACTAATATTTAAATTTGGGGGTCCGTAACGGACCCCGAGCCCCGGGGACTACCACCTCCCCGGGGCTTTGCAATTGTTGGGAGGGGGGCCGCGCGTCTCCCCTCCTGGAGCCAGTGATGGCCCTGGGGACCGCCACCCCCCCAGGGCCGGCTCCTGCAGGGTCCCGGGGGGCCCACCCCCGGGACACTGCTGTTTGCAATGACAGGGCGGGAGCCTCGCGGCTCCCGCCCTGTCATTGCAAACTGCTTTGCTTCATTGACGCGAGAGCAGGGAAACCTGCTCTCGCTTCAATGAAGCAAAGCAGATTGCTTTTCCATAAGGGGAGCTGCATGTCAGCAGCTCCCCTTGTGGAAAAGCAATTCCGGCTCCCGCAGGACGCGGGGAGCCGGCGGGACCGTGGGGGGATTGGGGACCCCCCACAGTCCCCAACGGATAGGGCCGGCCCCGGGGGATGGGGTCCCCGGGGCAGAAGTGGCACGGGAGGGGGGCCACGCAGCCCCCCTCCCCAACAAAAAAAAAGGCAGGCAGGCCCCGGGGGATGGGGTCCCCGGGGCCATAATAGGCCTGAGGAGGGGGGCCACGCGGCCACCCACAGAAAACAAAAAAAAAAGCAATGGCCAGGCCCCGGGGGATGGGGTCCCCGGGGCCAGAAGTGGCCAGGGAGGGGGGCCACGCGCCCCCCTCCCAAAGAAAATAAAAAAATTTTAAAAAAAATAAAGGCCGGCCCCGGGGGATGGGGTCCCCGGGGACAATAGAGGCCTCCGGAGGGGGGCCAAGCAGCCCCCTCTCCATAATAAAAAAAAAATAATTGGCCATGCCCCGGGGAATGGTGTCCCCGGGGCCGGAATTGGCCACGGGAGGGGGGCCCACGCGGCCCCCTTCCCGTTAAGATATATATATTTTTTTTTAAAAGAGGGGGTCAGGCCCTGGGGGATGGGGTCCCCAGGGCCCAAAAAAGTAAAAAGAAGGGGGGCCACACAGCCCCCCTTCCCAAAGAAAAACAAAACAAAACACACGCGATCGTGCTGGAGGCCCCGCCCCCTCCTCGCAACACTCTGCAAACACTCCCTGTGGCGCGTTTTAAGTTGGGGAATTAATTCCCCTTCAATACTGGGGCTCCCTGGGGGCCAACTAGCCCACCAGGTACCTTCAGTAAGCGCTACAGGGCTGCGTTGCAGAGAGGTGGTCCAGGCCATGCCCCTTTTTACACCTCTCTGCAACGCTGCTCTGTGGCGCTTACTGGAGGTACCTGGTGGGCTAGTTGGACCTCAGGGACCCTCAGGATTCAAGGGGACTTTATCCCCCAACTTAAAATGCACCACGGGGTGCGTTTACACAGTGGTGAAGGGAGGGGGCGGGGCCAGAGGTGACATGTGTGCAAACACGCCCTGTGGCGCGTTTTAAGTTGGGGAATTAATTCCCCTTCAATCCTGAGGGCCCCTGGGGTACAACTAGCCCACCAGGTATCTCCAATAAGCGCCACAGGCCTGCGTTGCAGAGAGGTGGTCCAGGCCACACCCCTTATACTTATGGTCACTCAGTACAGGACTATCATATGCACTCATACACCTATATAGACACTCACACACCGCCACTCATCCATAGAGGTACTCACACACCTAGTCAGTCATGCAAATAATTAATCACACTGCCATTTACTCACCTATACAGTTATCCACACACCAGCTCAATTACTCATACAAATACTAGCACATTCTTACGCTCTTATACAATCACTGATACAAGCACACACTCATCCATACAGCCACTCTCACAATCACACACTCTCACTTATAGCCATTTATATACTCCAACACACATATATACTGCCTTTCACATATGTAGTTACTCACACATGTACCACTGAGATATATATTCACTCACCAACACACCTATACACACACTCACCCACCCATACAGCCCTTCACAGATGCACTCTTGAAACCATGCACCCAGTGAATCACCCACTCACACATCTATGCACAGAGTCACACACACCCCACCCACACAAACACTCAGGCACCCATACAGATACTCAGACAACCAATCAATAACCCATATAGACACTCATGTAGCTATTCGCAAACCCATGCAGCCGCTTACACACCAACAGATAGACGGATACAGACATTCACACAGTTTAGTCACTAACTCATGCATTCAGTAAGATACGTTTAACCACTCACTTATAGTCATTCGCACACCTACTAAATCATCCATTCAGACACTTATACACCCACTCATTCTTCAATACACCTTTCCCTATATATATTAAACATATTTAAACTTTACAGAAACACACAGTCACAGGATGATGTCATCAGTGATGTCATCAGTGATGTCATTTGAGATGTCATCAGTGATGTCACTGACCATGTCATGAGTGATGTAATATGTGACGTCATCAGCAGTGCATTGCGGGGACGCGAGTTATAGTTAGCTGAACTAACTATAACGGTGGAATTTCTATGGTTTTGTACGAGTGAAATGTCCAACTAACTATAACGTGCCTGAAACCTTTGGTTTTTTCAGTGAAAATGAAAATGGCGAAGTGGGTTCAGCGTTTGCACACACTGTCTCCGTTCAAGCCTCTGAAGAGAAGCATATGGAGCTTCGAAACGCGTCAGGCATTTCCATTATGGAGTAGCTTTTACAAGCGGATCCTCGTCCCTGCCTATCGTAAACAAAGCTGTTGATCGAGTGCTACTCACCAGGTGGACAACCTTTGGAGCAGAATGTAATACGCGGCCATCCTGCTGTGGAGTGTGCACCACCCCGTAATGTTATGGGGGCCACCCGACATGGTAACTATCATGTCGGCTATATGGGCCAGCAGCCGCAAACAGGATTGAGGACGAGTCCACTTGCAGGGTCCATACAGGACAAGATTTGTGTGCTATCCGGACCACATTTCCCACAATGCACAGTCTCATTCGAGCTTCCCATTGGTGGGTGTGCAATATGAAAATGGCGAAGTGGGTTCAGCGTTTGCACACACTGTCTCCGTTCAAGCCTCTGAAGAGAAGCATATGGCGCTTCGAAACGCATCAGGCATTTCCATTATGGAGCAGCTTTTACAAGCGGATCCTCGTCCCTGCCTATCGTAAACAAAGCTGTTGATCGAGTGCTACTCACCAGGTGGACAACCTTTGGAGCAGAATGTAATACGCGGCCGTCCTGCCGCGGAGTGTGCACCACCCCGTAATGTTATGGGGGCCACCCGACATGGTAACTATCATGTCGGCTATATGGGCCAGCAGCCGCAAACAGTATTGAAGACGAGTCCACTTGCAGGGTCCATACAGGACAAGATTTGTGTGCTATCCGGACCACATTTCCCACAATGCACAGTCTCATTCGAGCTTCCCATTGGTGGGTGTGCAATATGAAAATGGCGAAGTGGGTTCAGCGTTTTCACACACTGTCTCCGTTCAAGCCTCTGAAGAGAAGCATATGGAGCTTCGAAACGCATCAGGCATTTCCATTATGGAGCAGCTTCTACAAGCGGATCCTCGTCCCTGCCTATCGTAAACAAAGCTGTTGATCGAGTGCTACTCACCAGGTGGACAACCTTTGGAGCAGAATGTAATACGCGGCCGTCCTGCCGCGGAGTGTGCACCACCCTGTAATGTTATGGAGGCCACCCTTATCATGTCGGCTATATGGGCCAGCAGCCGCAAACAGGATTGAGGACGAGTCCACTTGCAGGGTCCATACAGGACAAGATTTGTGTGCTATCCGGACCACATTTCCCACAATGCACAGTCTCATTCGAGCTTCCCATTGGTGGGTGTGCAATATGAAAATGGCAAAGTGGGTTCAGCGTTTGCACACACTGTCTCCGTTCAAGCCTCTGAAGAGAAGCATATGGAGCTTCGAAACGCGTCAGGCATTTCCATTATGGAGCAGCTTCTACAAGCGGATCCTCGTCCCTGCCTATCGTAAACAAAGCTGTTGATCGAGTGCTACTCACCAGGTGGACAACCTTTGGAGCAGAATGTAATACGCGGCCGTCCTGCCGCGGAGTGTGCACCACCCCGTAATGTTATGGGGGCCACCCGACATGGTAACTATCATGTCGGCTATATGGGCCAGCAGCCGCAAACAGGATTGAGGACGAGTCCACTTGCAGGGTCCATACAGGACAAGATTTGTGTGCTATCCGGACCACATTTCCCACAATGCACAGTCTCATTCGAGCTTCCCATTGGTGGGTGTGCAATATGAAAATGGCGAAGTGGGTTCAGCGTTTGCACACACTGTCTCCGTTCAAGCCTCTGAAGAGAAGCATATGGAGCTTCGAAACGCGTCAGGCATTTCCATTATGGAGCAGCTTCTACAAGCGGATCCTCGTCCCTGCCTATCGTAAACAAAGCTGTTGATCGAGTGCTACTCACCAGGTGGACAACCTTTGGAGCAGAATGTAATACGCGGCCGTCCTGCCGCGGAGTGTGCACCACCCCGTAATGTTATGGGGGCCACCCGACATGGTAACTATCATGTCGGCTATATGGGCCAGCAGCCGCAAACAGGATTGAGGACGAGTCCACTTGCAGGGTCCATACAGGACAAGATTTGTGTGCTATCCGGACCACATTTCCCACAATGCACAGTCTCATTCGAGCTTCCCATTGGTGTGTGTGCAATATGAAAATGCCGAAGTGGGTTCAGCGTTTGCACACACTGTCTCCGTTCAAGCCTCTGAAGAGAAGCATATGGAGCTTCGAAACGCGTCAGGCATTTCCATTATGGAGCAGCTTCTACAAGCAGATCCTCGTCCCTGCCTATCGTAAACAAAGCTGTTGATCGAGTGCTACTCACCAGGTGGACAACCTTTGGAGCAGAATATATATATATTTATTTATTTATTTATTAATTAAACTTATAATGCGCAACAGCTACCCAAAAAGGGTTTCCCGGCGCAAACGCAGATACAGAGGCTGATGTCAAAGCAAAGGCAGCAGGCTAATGATTAAAAAGCCATGTCTTCAAGGATTAACGGAAATGAATGTAGTTAGTTTCGGTTCGAAGAGTTAGGGGCATAGTATTCCAGAGTGAGGGGCCAAGATGTGAAAAAGACCTACCGCCTATCCTTGCTAGTTTGATTTTTGGGACAGAAAACCTCCCCTGCGTAGATGAGCGAAGGTCACGAAGAGGGACATAGGGATGAGCCAGTGATTGAAGGTATTTGGGGGCCGTACCACTTTTGATTTTAAACATGTAGCTCAGGGCTTTGAACTTAACTCGGTTCTCCACCCTGAGCCAGTGTAAGTCACGGAGATGGCCGGAAACAGAGGAAGTTCTGGGGATCCGGCATAAGAGCCTAGCTGCAGAGTTTTGAACCAGTTGCAGCCTGCGTGTCACCTCTTTGTTAGAACCCAAGTACAGAACATTGCCGTAATCAAGTCTTGAAGTAATCAAGGCATGAACAACAGTCCTCTGAGTGGGTTCTGGTAGCATCCAGATAACTTTTTTTAGCCACTTCAAGATAGTGAAACAGGTAGCAGCTACTTTAACAACTTGGTTATGCATACTTAGTGTATCATCCAAGATTACACCCAAATTTCGAGCTTGGCGGACCGGTATAGGAAGAGCACCCATCTCGCAGGGCCAATGTTGAGGACCCCAAAGTTCCCTATTTTTCCCAAATATAAGAACCTCGGTTTTTCCTCCATTCACTTTGAGGTAGTTAGATTGCATCCATGATGCAATATTCCTCAACCCCAGCTGAAGGGGAGAAGTCCCCGTCGTGCTCTTCATAGATAGAGAGAAAATGATTTGCGAGTCATCCGCGTAGGAGAAAAGGGTCAGCCCAGATTTCTCTGCAATATCCGCCAGGGGTCTTACATATAAGTTAAAAAGTAGGGTGCTAAGGATAGAGCCTTGAGGCACCCCATGAGTTAGAGAGTGGATATCAGAGCTAGTTATGGGAGAAAAAACTTGGAAAGTGCGACTTGTGAGGAAGGAAGTGAGCCATTTCAGAGCCGGCCCACATAAGCCCAACAAACTTAGGGTTTTAATTAACACAGCATGGGACACCGTGTCAAAAGCTGCGCTCAGATCCAACAAAATGAGGGCCACGGTGTCTCCAGCATCAAGATGGTGGCGTAGTCTTTCGTTTACCCCCAGCAGGGTGGTTTCTGTTGAAAAACCGGCTCTGAAACCCGACTGTGAAGGATGGAGAAAACTTTGCGCATCGACAAACAGTGAAAGCTGTGCATGGATATGTTTTTCTAAGATTTTAGAGAAGGCCGGTAAAAGTGAAATGGGACGATAGTTAGAGAGTAGTTCAGGGTCAGCATTTGCCTTTTTAAGAAGAGGCATTACCATAGCATGTTTCCAATCAGACGGGACGATTGCCTCCAGCAGGGAGGCATTTAAAAGATCCATGATAACCTGCAGCTGCTGGAGTACGGAGATGGGCAAGGGATCCCTTGGCGATCCTGATTTTATACTACCCAAAAGTTTTTTTAGGGTGGTGATGTTTAGCAGAGGCCATGTGTCCAATTGATTAGTAAGTAAATTAGGGCACCAATCTTGGTTGGGGGGTATGTCATCCATGGAAGATGGTGTGGATGTTCCTGGGGAGGGAGAAAAATTGTCAACCTGCCCTCGTACTATATCCTGATATATACTGTCAACTTTTTGAACAAAGAAAGTGGCCAGGTCCTCACATTGCTTTTTATTAAGTGCAGGGGGCTTGGTTTGAGTTTTGGAACCGGCAAGTTCCTTAACCATGTTAAAAAGTGTTTTAGAGCAGTTTAAAGCTCTTGAAATGGTGGATGAGACATGGTCCGCCCTAGCTGTTTTGCAAAGATCATGATATATTTTTTTCGCTGCTTTATAGTTGCTTTTGGAAGCGGGGGTGTAGTTCCTTCTCCACTTGCGTTCCATTTTTTTACATTTGGCTTTCTCTGTCTTTAAAGTCTCAGTGAACCAAGGTGCAGGGGGTCGATGATTGTTGGCTTTTTTTCTTGCCAAAGGTAAGCAAATGTCAATGGCATTAAGAAGCCATTTCTGTACCGAGGTGGAGAGTGAGTTCACTGATTGTTTGGAAATGGGCATGTGGGAACATAAAATGTTATTTAAAACTGTGGCATCTAGATTTTTCCAGTTCCTGATTAAAGTGTCTGGAGTTACATAAATAGGTACAGGAATCTCTAGGAGTTTTAAGTGGAATTTAGTAAGAAAGTGGTCCGACCAGTTTAGAGGGGAGGCCGGAAAGCAGTGGATCCCCGGAAGATTCGAAAAAATGGGGTCCAGCAGGTGACCTGCCTCGTGTGTGGGGCCTGAGTTCATAAGGCTAATATTTAGAGCTGCTAAATCCGAGATAAGATTGGTGCTACATTTACAGGTGGGGTCTTCCAGATGAAGATTGAAGTCACCCAAAATTGTAAAATTTGCTGTTTTCATACTTGGAGGGGTTATAAGTTCGGGGAAGGAAGAATTCCAGGATGCAGACGGTCCCGGGGGACGATATACCAGCATACCTGAGAAAGTAAAATTAGGGGTCAGGGTCAGCTTAAATAGCGCCGCCTCGCTGTTCTGAGACATAAAAGGCTCAAAGGAGCATTGGTAATCCTTTTTAAAAATAATGGCTATGCCCCCTCCAGTTTTTATAGCTCTATCTTTCCTAACTATTGCATAGTTATATGGAAGAGCGGCAGCGACATCCGGGCCCGCACTTTCATGGAGCCAAGTCTCCGTCAAGAAAACGGCATTAGGTCGTTCGTCATGCAACAGGTCAAACATATCCAATTTATGTTTAGGGAGGGAGCGACAGTTAGTATACAGGAACGAGAAGTTTTTATGGGATGGAGCTGTCAGAGTGGCATTTGCCAAGTTTTCATTTATAATGTTATTGACATAGCCTGGATTCCCCTTTAAAGAAAAGCCGCAGTTTGCACATGTTTCCATCTTGCCGTCAAAATATAGGCAGGCACACTTATGAGATGGAGGGGGGCAGTAGGATTTTAATTGTTCTGATGAATATTGCCGCCTGGTGGTTTTAGTGCAAACTGAAGATTCAGCCTCTTTTTCGTGATCTGTAGTTTGTTTTGCAGCTGGGTATTGATGGCAGTTGGAGAGAGCACCAGGACTTCTGGCCCTTGGCAAGGACGCAACTTCCCAGCCCACGTGGGCTGTATATAATATACATGCAGTTAATGGTGCCTACCTTGCATTTCAGTTTGGCAGTGTCATCCTCTGAAGAAAGAGCCTGGGGGCTCTGAAACGCGTCAGGATTTTGATAATGTTTGGAGCTGAAAATGCCGGTTTTCTACAATAAAGGCTTTTGAAAAGCAACTCAGCTGGGAAGTTGCGTCCTTGCTTCAGGGCAAACTTTTGTGGATTTATACTCGGCAGCCTGGCCGAGAAGGATGCCTCACCATGGAGTCAAAATGGGGCCAGAGAGGTTTGAACATTCATGACCTTTAGGCGCAGCCGAGTTAAAGAAAAAGAAAACTGGGGATTTCATTCCGAAACCCACTGTGGCATTTTATTCGTTTAAAAGAAAGGATACTGTTTCCTAAATTGAACCCACATGGGGAACAATCTGCTTGGACTTTAAACTACAGGTACCAGCATGCTGTAATCGTGACTCACATGAGAAGCCCACGTGGGCTGTATATAATATGCATGCAGTTAATGGCGCCTACCTTGCATTTCAGTTTGGCAGTGTCATCCTCTGAAGAAAGAGCCTGGGGGCTCTGAAACGCGTCAGGATTTTGATAATGTTTGGAGCTGAAAATGCCGGTTTTCTACAATAAAGGCTTTTGAAAAGCAACTCAGCTGGGAAGTTGCGTCCTTGCTTCAGGGCAAACTTTTGTGGATATATATATATATATATATATATATATATATATATATATATATATATATATATATATATATTCACTGAAAAAACCATAGGTTTCAGACACGTTATAGTTAGAAATTAGCATTTAAAAAACCTTTGAAATTCACTGAAAAAACCATAGGTTTCAGGCACGTTATAGTTAGAAATTAGCATTTAAAAAACCTTAGAAATTCACTGAAAAAACCATAAGGTTTTAGGGACAGTTATAGTTAGTTGGACATTGCACTCGTACAAAACCCGTGAAATTCCCCCGTTATAGTTAGTTCAGCTAACTATAACTCGCGCCCCGCAATGCACTGCTGATGACGTCACATATTACATCACTCATGACATGGTCAGTGACATCACTGATGACATCACTGATGACGTCTCAAATGACATCACTGATGACATCACTGATGACATCATCCATGTGAGAATTTAATGCATCTTCTCACACCCTAATATAAGTTTTGATACACCCACTCTAAATTACAGACTGCCATTCTCAAAACCATACACACTCCAATACCAATAAGTACATATCCACTCACTGATTCTTAGGTCTACACACACACATCTACTCACTCACCCGTACAGTCACTCATACTTACAGTCACTCAGTACAGGACTATCATATGCACTCATACACCTATATAAACACTCACACAACGCAACTCATCCATAGAGGTACTCACACACCTAGACAGTCATGCAAATAATTAATCACACTCCAATTTACTCACCTATACATTTATACACACCAGCTCACTTACTCATAAAAATACTAGCACATTCTTACGCTCCTATGCAATCACTGATGCAAGCACACACTCATCCATATAGCCACTCTCACAATCACACTCTCACTTATAGCCATTTATATACTCCAACACACATATATACTGCCTTTCACATATGTAGTTACTCACACATGTACCACTGAGATATACATTCAATCACTAACACACCCATACACACACTCACCCACCCATACAGTCCATCACAGACGCACTCTTGAAACCATGCACCCAGTGAATCACCCACTCACACATCTATGCACAGAGTCACACACACCCCACCCACACAAACACTGAGGCACCCATACAGATACTCAGAGAACCAATCCATAACCCATATAGACACTCATTTAGCTAGTCAGAAACCCATGCAGTTGCTTACACAACAACAGACAGACGGATACAGACATTCACACAGTTTAGTCACTCACCCATGCATCCAGTAAGATACGTTTAATCACTCACTTATAGACTCAGTCACGCACCTACTAAATCATCCATTCAGGTGCTTCTACACCCACTCATTCTTCAATACGCCTTTCCCTATATATATTAAACATATTTAAACTTTACAGAAACACACAGTCACTGGATGATGTCATCAGTGATGTCATCAGTGATGTCATTTGAGATGTCATCAGTGATGTCATCAGTGATGTCACTGACCATGTCATGAGTGATGTAATATGTGACGTCATCAGCAGTGCATTGCGGGGCGCGAGTTATAGTTAGCTGAACTAACTATAACGGGGGAATTTCACGGGTTTTGTACGAGTGCAATGTCCAACTAACTATAACTGTCCCTAAAACCTTATGGTTTTTTCAGTGAATTTCTAAGGTTTTTTAAATGCTAATTTCTAACTATAACGTGCCTGAAACCTATGGTTTTTTCAGTGAATTTCAAAGGTTTTTTAAATGCTAATTTCTAACTATAACGTGTCTGAAACCTATGGTTTTTTCAGTGAATTTCAAAGGTTTTTTAAATGCTAATTCCTAACTATAACATGTCTGAAACCTACGGTTTTTTCAGTGAATTTCAAAGGTTTTGTAAATGACAATTTTTAAATGTATTAATTGTTATATTTATTTTTTTCATACTGATTTACTACATTTTTAGAAACAATTTTTTTTTACATATTTTATTTTTTAAATTACATTGTAATTACATTATACATTACAAAAAATACTTTCTCAGAATGAATTACTTTAGTTTAAATACTTTGCACATAGGCAATAGACTTTTAAGTACAGTAGTTACAGTTATTGCAATGGGCAACACATTTTCAAACACAATGCAACATTCAGCTCAATGTGAATTTCTAGTTAAATGCAATTAGTTACTTTATGGATTACTTTTCTAACCACAGGACTGGATCCTAGATTCAGTCCTGGGACATCTCCTGTAAACAGTTGAGTAAAAGCGTTTTGGTTACAGTAGTGATTTTTAAGGAATATTATTGTATTTTAAAAGTTGACACTTTGAAACTTTTTCTCATAGAATCACCAATGTTATCCTATGGAAGGAAATTCACTTAGCAGGTAAAAACTGTTATCGTTACTTTTTCTTACTCAGTGTTGGATCCTGGATCCAGCACTGGTGCATCTCCTGTAAACAGTTGAAAGAATGCGTTTAAGTCATACAGGCGATTTTTAAGGAATATTTGTAGTTTGTGAAAATCGACACTTTGAAACTTTTCTGCTGAAAACCAGACAATGGATTCCTATGGAAGAAAATATAAGTTACTGGTAAGTACGGTTAAAATTACTTTTCAGGGTCAGTGCTGGGCTAAAAGATGCAGCACTGAGGTCTCTCCTGATAACAGGTGAGTAAATCGGAATTCGTATTTCGGCTGATTTTAGAGGAATATTTTAAAGTTCCAAAACTCCACACTTAGAAGAATTTCCAAGTGAAACCAGTCAATGTTAGTCTATGGAAGGAAATTCAAGTTACTGGTAAGTACGATTAAAATTACTTTTCAGGACCAGTACTGGGCTGAAAGATACAGCACTGAGGTCTCTCCTGATAACAGGTGAGTAAATCGGAATTCGTATTTCGGCTGATTTTAGAGGAATATTTGTATGTTTCAAAAATCAACACTTAGAAACTTTTTCAGCAAAAAGCAGGCAATGATATCCTATGGAAGGAAATTCAAGTTACTGGTAAGTACGGTTAAAATTACTTTTGAGGATCAGTACTGGGCTGAAAGATGCAGCACTGAGGTCTCTCCTGATAACAGGTGAGTAAATCGGAATTCGTATTTCGGCTGATTTTAGAGGAATATTTTAAAGTTCCAAAACTCCACACAGAAGAATTTCCAAGTGAAACCAGTCAATGTTAGCCTATGGAAGGAAATTCAAGTTACTGGTAAGTACGGTTAAAATTACTTTTCAGGACCAGTACTGGGCTGAAAGATACAGCACTGAGGTCTCTCCTGATAACAGGTGAGTAAATCGGAATTCGTATTTCGGCTGATTTTAGAGGAATATTTGTATGTTTCAAAAATCAACACTTAGAAACTTTTTCAGCAAAAAGCAGGCAATGATATCCTATGGAAGGAAATTCAAGTTACTGGTAAGTACGGTTAAAATTACTTTTCAGGATTAGTACTGGGCTGAAAGATGCAGCACTGAGGTCTCTCCTGATAACAGGTGAGTAAATCAGAATTCGTAGTTCGCCAGATTTTAGAGGAATATTTGCACAATGGTGAAGGGAGGGGCGGGGCCTGAGGTGACATCTGTGCAAACGCGCCCGTGGCGCGTTTTAAGTTGGGAGATTAAGTCCCCTTGAATCATGAGGGTGCCTAGGGGCCAACTAGCCCACCAGGAACCTCCAGTATGCGCCAGGGGCTGCGTTGCAGAGACGTGTAGAGAGGCCACACCCCTTTTACACCTCTCTGCAACGCAGCTCTGTGGCGCTTTCTGGATGTACCTGTTGGGCTAGTTGGCCCCAGGGACCCTCAGGATTGAAGGGGATTTAATTCCCCATCTTAAAATGCGCCACGTGGCCTGTTTGCACACATGTCACCTCAGGCCCCGCCCCTCCCTTCACCACTGTGAAACGCGCCCCGTGGCGCGTTTTAAGTCGGGGATTAACTCCCCTTGAATCCTGAGGGTCCCTGGGGTGCAACTAGCCCACCAGCTACCTCCATTAAGCGCCACAGAGCTGCGTTGCAGAGAGGTGTAAAAGGGGCGTGGCCTCTGTACACCTCTCTGCAAGGCAGCCCCTGGCGCATACTGGAGGTTCCTGGTGGGCTAGTTGGCCCCCAGGGACCCCAGTATTCAAGGGGAATTACTTCCCTTCTTAAAACGCGCCAGGGGGCGCGTTTGCAGAGTACTGCAGGGAGGGGCGGGGCCTCCGGCACGATGCCGTTTTTTTTTTTTTTTTTTTTTTTTTTATGGGAGGGGGGCTGCGTGGCCCCCCTTCCCTCAGCCACTTTTGGCCCCGGGGACCCCATCCCCCGGGGCCTGAGCATTTTGTTTTGTTTTATTTTTAAAAAAAATTAAAAAAAACGGGAAGGGGGCCGCGTGGCCCCCCTTCCCTGGGCCTCTATTGGCCCCGGGGACCCCATCCCCCGGGGCATGCCCTCTTTTTAAATAAAAATATGGAGGGGGCTGCGTGGCCCCCTCCTCAGGCCATTTAAGGCCCCGGGGACCCCATCCCCGGGGCCGGCCTTGCCCTTATTTATTTATTTATTTTTTTATTTGGGGAGGGGGCTGCGTGGCCCCCTCCCGGGCCACTTATGGCCCCGGGGACCCCATCCCCGGGGCCTGGCCTCTGGTTGGGGATTGTGGGGGGTCCCCAATCCCCCACAGTCCCGCCGGCTCCCCGCGTCTTATGGGAGCCGGCATTGCTTTTCCACATGGGGAGCAGCTAAGATGCTGCTCCCCATGTGGAAAGCAATTGGTTTGCATTTTGAAAGAGAGAGCAGGTTTCCTGCTCTCTCTTTCAAAATGCAAACCAAGTTTGCTATGACAGGGCGGGAGCCACGAGGCTCCCGTCCTGTCATAGCAAACAGCAGTGTCCCGGGGTAGGCACCCCGGGACACTGCAGGAGCCGGCCCTGGGGGGTGGCGGTCCCCAGGGCCATCAAGGGCTCCAGGAGGGGGCCGCGCGGCCCCCTCCCTACATTTTGAAAGCCCCGGGAGGTGGTGGTCCCGGGGCTTGGGGTCCAAAACGGACCCCCATTTTCAATTTTGTTAGTGCCCCGGGAGGTGGTGGTCCCGGGGCGTGTGGGGGCTGGAGTCCCCCACACAGGTTAATTTAAAAATAAAGAAGCCCCGGGGAGGTGGTGGTCCCCGGGGCTGCGGGAGGGCTCAGAGCCCTCCCGCAACTTTTTCTAATAAAGCCCCGGGGGGTGGCGGTCCCCGGGGCTTGGGGGGCCCTTAGAGGCCCCCCATACATAAAATAAACCCCCCCCAGCATGCCCCCGGGACTTGGCCCACCCGGGGGCAAATTAACATCGAAGCGCGGGACAATGCACTTCGATTTTTTTTTTCGGCAGGATCCGCGCTCCCTGAGCGCATCCTGCCGATTTTTTTTTTTTAAATGCTTTTTTGCCCAGGGGTCCTTGTGGGACCCCCTGAGCAGGCCTAGGGGGTTAGGGTGTTTCTACCCTGACCCCTTTGTGCGTTTTGCGCGCTTGTTTCTTTTTTTTTTCTCGGCGGGATCCGCGCACCCTAAGCGCATCCCGCCGATTTAAAAAAAAAAAAAAAAGTTTTTTTCTGCCCAAGGTCCTTGTGGGACCCCCTGAGCAGACCTAGGGGGTCAGGATGTTTCTACCCTGCCCCCTTTTTGCGCTTTGCGCACTTGTTTCTGTCCCTCGGTTCTACCGAGCGACAAAATGGCTGCCAACACTTCTTGATTTGGAGTGTTGACAGCCAATTAGCATGCAGCTCGTGATCGGGAGGGTACGCGGATCCGACGCGCCCATAGATATATATGTGATTTTAATTGTGAATTTCTCAGGAACTACTGAACGGATTTACACCATTTTAGCAAAAGGCACCAGTCTGAACCAAGGGCTACCTCTTTGCCAAATTTGGGGTAATTCCGTTCAGCAGTTCGGGCTGTAGCTGCGACTAAAGGTTCCTATGGAAAAATGAATGGGGAAAACGCGTTTTGGGACCCCTTATTTCTCGGCCCCGCTTGACGTATCACCCCGAGACTTTCAGGGTAGGAGCGGACCGGAGCGCCCCAACAAGTTGGAAGCTTTCGCGAAGATTCGTCTACCGGCGCCAACGTTATTGCAAATAGAATGTCGCGGATTTCCTATGGATAATAGGTCCTAACTATAACTATCTACTGGCGACCGCCAGTAGATAATATATATATATATTCACTGAAAAAACCATAGGTTTCAGGGACGTTATAGTTACAAATTAGCATTTAAAAAACCTTTGAAATTCACTGAAAAAACCATAGGTTTTAGGGACAGTTATAGTTAGTTGGACATTGCACTCGTACAAAACCCGTGAAATTCCCCCGTTATAGTTAGTCCAGCTAACTATAACTCGCGCCCCCGCAATGCACTGCTGATGACGTCACATATTACATCACTCATGACATGGTCAGTGACATCACTGATGACATCACTGATGACATCTCAAATGACATCACTGATGACATCACTGATGACATCATCCAGTGACTGTGTGTTTCTGTAAAGTTTAAATATTTTTAATATATATAGGAAAAGACATATTGAAGAATGAGTGGGTGTGTAAGTGTCTGTATGGATGATTTAGTAGGTGCGTGACTGACTCTATAAGTGAGTGATTTAACGTATCTTACTGAATGCATGGGTTAGTGACTAAACTGGGTGAATGTCTGTATCCGTCTGTCTGTTGCTGTGTAAGTGGCTGCATGTGTTTGTGAATAGCTACATGAGTGTCTATATGAGTTAATGAATGCTTGTGTGAGTATCTGTAAGGGTGCCTGAGTGTTTGTGTGGGAGGGGTGTGTGCAACTCTGTGCATAGATGTGTGAGTGGGTGATTCACTGGGTGGATGATTTCAAGAGTGCAACTGTGATAGACTGTATGGGTGGGTAAGTGTGTGTAAGAGTGTGTTAGTGAGTGAATGTATGTCCCAGTGGTACATGTGTGAGTAACTACATATGTGAAAGGCAGTATATATGTGTGTTGGAGTATATAAATAGCTATAAGCGAGAGTGAGTGATTGTGATAGTGACTGTATGGATGAGTGTGTGCTTGTATCAGTGATTGTATAAGAGCGTAAGAATGTGCTACTATTTGTATGAGTAAGTGAGCTGGTGTGTGTATAACTGTATAGGTGAGTAAATGGTAGTGTGTTTAATTATTTGCATGACTGACTAGGTGTGTGAGTACCTCTATGGATGAGTGGCGGTGTTTGAGTGTCTATATAGGAGTATGAGTGCATATGATAGTCCTGTACTGAGTGACCGTAAGTATGAGTGACTGTACGGGTGAGTGAGTGGATGTGTGCGTAGACCTAAGAATCAGTGAGTGGGTATGTAGTTATTGGTGTTGGAGTGTCTATGGTTTTGCGAATGGCAGTCTGTAATTTAGAGTGGGTGTATCAAAGGTTATATTAGAGTGTGAGGAGGTGCATCAGATTATCACGTGGATGATGTCATCAGTGATGTCATTTGAGATGTCATCAGTGATGTCATCAGTGATGTCACTGACCATGTCATGAGTGATGTAATATGTGACGTCATCAGCAGTGCATTATGGGGCGCGAGTTATAGTTAGCTGGACTAACTATAACGGGGGAATTTCACGGGTTTTGTACGAGTGCAATGTCCAACTAACTATAACTGTCCCTAAAACCTATGGTTTTTTCAGTGAATTTCAAAGGTTTTTTAAATGCTAATTTGTAACTATAACGTCCCTGAAACCTATGGTTTTTTCAGTGAATTTCAAAGGTTTTTTAAATGCTAATTTGTAACTATAACATGTCTGAAACCTACAGTTTTTTCAGTGAATTTCAAAGGTTTTGTAAATGACAATTTTTAAATGTATTAATTGTTATATACATTTTTTTCATACTGATTTCCAAATTTTTTAGAAACAATTTTTTTTTACATATTTTATTTTTTAAATTACATTGTAATTACATTATACATTACATTACAAAAAATACTTTCTCAGAAAGAATTACTTTAGTTTAATTACTTTGCACATAGGCAATAGACTTTTAAGTACAGTAGTTTCAGTTGTTGCAATGGGCAACACATTTTCAAACACAATGCAACATTCAGCTCAATGTGAATTTCTAGTTAAATGCAATTAGTTACTTTATGGATTACTTTTCTAACCACATTACTGGATCCTAGATTCAGTCCTGGGACATCTCCTGTAAACAGTTGAGTAAAAGCGTTTTGGTTACAGTCGTGATTTTTAAGGAATATTATTGTACTTTAAAAGTTCACACTTAGAAACTTTTTCTCATAGAATCACCAATGTTATCCTATGGAAGGAAATTCACTTAGAAGTTAAAAACTGTTATCGTTACTTTTTCTTACTCAGTGTTGGATCCTGGATCCAGCACTGGTGCATCTCCTGTAAACAGTTGAAAGAATGCGTTTAAGTCATACAGGCGATTTTTTAGGAATATTTGTAGTTTGTGAAAATCGACACTTTGAAACTTTTCTGCTGAAAACCAGACAATGGATTCCTATGGAAGGAAATTCAAGTTACTGGTAAGTACGGTTAAAATTACTTTTGAGGATCAGTACTGGGCTGAAAGATGCAGCACTGAGGTCTCTCCTGATAACAGGTGAGTAAATCGGAATTCGTATTTCGGCTGATTTTAGAGGACTATTTTAAAGTTCCAAAACTCCACACTTAGAAGAATTTCCAAGTGAAACCAGTCAATGTTAGCCTATGGAAGGAAATTCAAGTTACTGGTAAGTACGGTTAAAATTACTTTTCAGGACCAGTACTGGGCTGAAAGATGCAGCACTGAGGTCTCTCCTGATAACAGGTGAGTAAATCAGAATTCGGATTTCGGCTGATTTTAGAGGAATATTTGTATGTTTAAAAAATCAACACTTAGAAACTTTTTCAGCAAAAAGCAGGCAATGATATCCTATGGAAGGAAATTCAAGTTACTGGTAAGTACGGTTAAAATTACTTTTGAGGATCAGTACTGGGCTAAAAGATGCAGCACTGGGTTCTCTCCTGATAACAGGTGAGTAAATCGGAATTCGTATTTCGGCTGATTTTAGAGGAATATTTTAAAGTTCCAAAACTCCACACTTAGAAGAATTTCCAAGTGAAACCAGTCAATGTTAGCCTATGAAGGAAATTCAAGTTACCGGTAAGTACGGTTAAAATTACTTATGAGGATCAGTACTGGGCTGAAAGATGCAGCACTGAGTTCTCTCCTGATAACAGGTGAGTAAATCGGAATTCGTATTTCGGCTGATTTTAGAGGAATATTTTAAAGTTCCAAAACTCCACACTTAGAAGAATTTCCAAGTGAAACCAGTCAATGTTAGCCTATGAAGGAAATTCAAGTTACCGGTAAGTACGGTTAAAATTACTTTTCAGGACCAGTACTGGGCTGAAAGATGCAGCACTGAGGTCTCTCCTGATAACAGGTGAGTAAATCAGAATTCGGATTTCGGCTGATTTTAGAGGAATATTTGTATGTTTCAAAAATCAACACTTAGAAACTTTTTCAGCAAAAAGCAGGCAATGATATCCTACGGAAGGAAATTCAAGTTACTGGTAAGTACGGTTAAAATTACTTTTGAGGATCAGTACTGGGCTGAAAGATGCAGCACTGAGGTCTCTCCTGATAACAGGTGAGTAAATCGGAATTCGTATTTCGGCTGATTTTAGAGGAATATTTTAAAGTTCCAAAACTCCACACTTAGAAGAATTTCCAAGTGAAACCAGTCAATGTTAGCCTATGGAAGGAAATTCAAGTTACTGGTAAGTACGGTTAAAATTACTTTTCAGGACCAGTACTGGGCTGAAAGATGCAGCACTGAGGTCTCTCCTGATAACAGGTGAGTAAATCGGAATTCGTATTTCGGCTGATTTTAGAGGAATATTTTAAAGTTCCAAAACTCCACACTTAGAAGAATTTCCAAGTGAAACCAGTCAATGTTAGCCTATGAAGGAAATTCAAGTTACCGGTAAGTACGGTTAAAATTACTTATGAGGATCAGTACTGGGCTGAAAGATGCAGCACTGAGGTCTCTCCTGATAACAGGTGAGTAAATCAGAATTCGTATTTCGGCTGATTTTGGAGGAATATTTTAAAGTTCCAAAACTCCACACTTAGAAGAATTTCCAAGTGAAACCAGTCAATGTTAGCCTATGAAGGAAATTCAAGTTACCGGTAAGTACGGTTAAAATTACTTTTCAGGACCAGTACTGGGCTGAAAGATGCAGCACTGAGGTCTCTCCTGATAACAGGTGAGTAAATCAGAATTCGGATTTCGGCTGATTTTAGAGGAATATTTGTATGTTTCAAAAATCAACACTTAGAAACTTTTTCAGCAAAAAGCAGGCAATGATATCCTATGGAAGGAAATTCAAGTTACTGGTAAGTACGGTTAAAATTACTTTTGAGGATCAGTACTGGGCTGAAAGATGCAGCACTGAGGTCTCTCCTGATAACAGGTGAGTAAATCGGAATTCGTATTTCGGCTGATTTTAGAGGAATATTTTAAAGTTCCAAAACTCCACACTTTGAAGAATTTCCAAGTGAAACCAGTCAATGTTAGCCTATGAAGGAAATTCAAGTTACCGGTAAGTACGGTTAAAATTACTTTTGAGGATCAGTACTGGGCTGAAAGATGCAGCACTGAGGTCTCTCCTGATAACAGGTGAGTAAATCGGAATTCGTATTTCGGCTGATTTTAGAGGAATATTTGCACAATGGTGAAGGGAGGGGGCGGGGCCTGAGGTGACATCTGTGCAAACGCGCCCCGTGGCGCGTTTTAAGTTGGGGGATTAAGTCCCCTTGAATCATGAGGGTCCCTACGGGCCAACTAGCCCACCAGGAACCTCCAGTATGCGCCAGGGGGCTGCGTTGCAGAGACATGTACAGAGACCACACCCCTTTTTACACCTCTCTGCAACGCAGCTCTGTGGCGCTTTCTGGACGTACCTGTTGGGCTAGTTGGCCCCCAGGGACCCTCAGGATTGAAGAGGATTTAATTCCCCATCTTAAAACGCGCCACGGGGCCTGTTTGCACACATGTCACCTGAAGCCCCGCCCCTCCCTTCACCACTGTGCAAACGCGCCCCGTGGCGCGTTTTAAGTCGGGGGATTAACTCCCCTTGAATCCTGAGGGTCCCTGGAGTCCAACTAGCCCACCATGTTCCTCCAAAAGCGCCACAGAGCTGCGTTGCAGAGAGGTGTAAAAGGGGCATGGCCTCTGTACACCTCTCTGCAAGGCAGCTCCCTGGCGCATACTGGAGGTTCCTGGTGGGCTAGTTGGCCCCCAGGGACCCCCAGTATTCAAGGGGAATTCGTTCCCCTCTGCAAACGCGCCAGGGGCGCGTTTGCAGAGTGGTGAAGGAAGGGGCGGGGCCTGCGGGCCCGATCGTTTTTCTTTTTTTCCCCGTGAAGGGGGCCGTGTGGCCCCCTTCCTTTTCCTATTTTTAGGCCCTGGGACCCCATCCCCCAGGGCCTTACCCCTTTTTTTAAAATTAAAATTAAAAAAAAACGGGAAGGGTGCCGCGTGGCCCCCTTCCCTGGGCCTGTATTGGCCCCGGGGACCCCATCCCCCGGGGCATGGCCTCTTTTTGTTTTTATTTGGAGGGGGCTGCGTGGCCCCCTCCTCAGGCCATTTAAGGCCCCGGGGACCCCATCCCCGGGGCCGGCCTTGCACTTTTTTTTTTTTTTTTTACTTTTTGTTACTTTGGGGAGGGGGCTGCGTGGCCCCCTCCGTGGCCACTTATGGCCCCGGGGACCCCATCCCCCGGGGCCTGGCCTCTCGTTGGGGACTGTGGGGGTCCCCAATCCCCCACAGTCCCGCCGGCTCCCCGTGTCCTACGGGAGCCGGCATTGCTTTACACATGGGGAGCAGCTAACATGCTGCTCCCCATGTGGAAAGCAGTCGGCTTTGGATATTGGAAGAGAGAGCAGGTTTCCTGCTCTCTCTTCCAATATCCAAAGCAAGTTTGCAATGACAGGACGGGAGCCGCGAGGCTCCCGTCCTGTCATTGCAAACAGCAGTGTCCCGGGGGTAGGCACCCCGGGACACTGCAGGAGCTGGCCCTGGGGGTGGCGGTCCCCAGGGCCACCACAGGCTCCAGGAGGGGGCCGAGCGGCCCCCTCCCTACATCGAGAAAGCCCCGGGGAGGTGGTGGTCCCCGGGGCTTGGGGGTCCAAAACGGACCCCCATTTTCATTTTTCTTAGTGCCCCAGGGAGGTGGTGGTCCTCGGGCGTGTGGGGGCTGGAGCCCCCCACACAGGTTTTTCAAAAATAAAAAGAAGCCCCGGGGAGGTGGTGGTCCCCGGGGCTGCGGGAGGGCTCAGAGCCCTCCCGCACCATTATCCATAAAGCCCCGGGGGTGGTGGTCCCCGGCGCTTGGGGGCCCTTAGAGGCCCCCACACATAAAATTAACCCCCCAGCATGCCCCCAGGACTTGGCCCACCCGGGGCCAGTAACATCGAAGCGCGGAGACCGCGCTCGATTTTTTTTTTCGGCAGGGTTCGCGCTCCCTGAGCGCATCCTGCCGATTTTTTTATTTAAAAAAATTATTTTTTTGCCCAGGGGTCCTTGTGGGACCCCCTGAGCAGACCTAGGGGTCAGGGTGTTTCTACCCTGCCCCCTTTGTGCGCTTTGCGCACTTGTTTCTGTCCCTCGGTTCTACCGAGGGACAAAATGGCTGCCAACACTTCCTGATTTGGAGTGTTGACAGCCAATTAACATAAAGCTCGTGCTCGGGAGGATCCGCGGCCCTAGATATACCTATCTTTTTTTCTTTTGATTTTCTCAGCAACTACTGAACGGATTTACACCATTTAACAAAAAGGGTTCTTTCTGAACCAAGAACTACCTCTTTGCCAAATTTGGTGTAATTCCGTTCAGCAGTTCGGGCTGTAGCCGTGTCTAAAGTTTCCTATGGAAAATTGCATGGGGAAAACGCGTTTTGGGACCCCCTTTTTTCTCGGCCCCCGCTTGACGAATCCCCCGAGACTTTCAGGGTAGGAGCGGACCGGAGCGGGCCACAAAGTTTGAAAATTTTGCGAAGATACGTCAACCGGCAAGAGAGTTATTTCAAATAGAATGTCGCGGATTTCCTATGGATAATAGGTTGTAACTATAACTATCTACTGGCGACCGCCAGTAGATAATATATATATATATATATATATATATATATATATATATATATATATATATATATATATATATATATATATATATCAACAAACAAATCCAGCACTCCTGCACCGGAATGACGACACAGCAATCTCCAACATACGGTATAAGAACCTTTATTCTCTTTTGCTTGGGGCTCTATATATATATATATATATATATATATATATATATATATATATATATATCCTTCGGAAAAATCACTCGTACGCGCTCTCAGTCAAGAAGACGCTGTGCAAATCAAAATCACCGCTGTTTATTGAATAAACAGCAGTGATTTTGAATTGCACAGCGTCTTCTTGACTGAGAGCGCGCTACGAGTGATTTTTCCCGAAGGATTCTGTATGCCGGTGTGCTCCGCCGGCGTGCGCGCCACTCTTCGTGGGTCCACTGTGGTTCAGAAGGAGCGAGCAAGTTTGGAGATATATATATATATATATATATATATATATATATATATATATATATATATCCTTAAAACTCCAACCTTCCCCCGACCTCACAGGAACAGGACCAGGAACAGGAGCACAGACCACAGAGTAGGTGCAGATTTTTTTAGTTTATTTCATCACCCAATTCCACCATCAGCATGACGCGTTTCGACCCCGGAGGGCCTTGATCACATATATATAAAGGTGATAGTCTCAGTTGAAATTGGTGTGGTGGCTGTAATTTTTCTAAGGTTCCCCTTAGTGTCTTACTGTTGAATTTTAATGTACAACTTGTGTGTGTAGATTATATGCTGTCTAATACGATTGCATGTATTATGAAAAGCCTGTGAAGAGACACAGAGAAATAAAGACTTGTGGCCCGATGTACAAGGCTAGTTTGTGATTGGAAATCCTGTGACTCACAAATATCACAGACTTTGCAGCCGCAAAAATTGCTATTTCACATTCACAAGACACATTTGCGATTCAGAAAAACATTTCCAACTCGCCAAAAGGGTTTTGTGACTCATACCTAATTACAATTATGAAGGTGAGAAAAAGGGGTGTTTGTTCCTAATTGCAATTTGGCATAGTAGACATCAGTGGTTCGCAACCACAATTGTCGTTGCAAACCATTGATCAGTTGTTTAGAACCTCAAAGAAATTGGCAACTATTTCCCAAAGGGAAAGGGGTTTCCTTTGCACCGCAACCCAATTGAGAATCATGTTTGGCGACATCGGGTAGAACAGACAGTGGAACAGGAAACCGCTGCCTGCTCAAACCAGTGTATTTATTTTTTAAAGCCACCAGTTCCATTAAGGGAAGGTGGTCTGTTGTTCCTTGCAGGCCACCATACCTGTGTTTGTAGCCAATCACAGGGTTTCACAAATAGCGAGTTGTCTTATTAACATTCAGAAGACAGGTTGTTCTGTGACACCCCCCACCCCCGGTTACCCCCATGACAACTCAAGATTGTTTGTTTGTTGTGACCTGCTAGTATATCGGCCGAAGTGCAAAATCAGAAACAGTGGCCAGATGTACAATGCATTTTACCGGTCGCAAACGACCCCTCTGTTTTCATAAAGTTGGGGTTCCCGTTAAAGGTTACCGTGAGCAGAAGCAGTCTTTCTGTTAGTCTCAACAACATAGAGTCTACATACTTAAGAATCTGACACTTCTCCCACTGTTTAAAAAGCAAGCTGTCTGTTGTACACTATGCTTCAATTTCCATGCTAGTATAATATATCTCCTTTTTAGGTTTGACATGCATTGATGCTTGCACCATTCACGATGAACATATTCTATTCTAGGTATGCTTGAAGGGACTTTGGTTCAGCCTCCTTCACCCACTGGCTTCTTTGGATCAGGAACCTTCAGCCATTGGCTGAGGCAATGTCAATTACATCTTGGATCAGCCCACAGAAGTATTTCAGTCTCACCGTCTGCCTATTGGTTGTTGAAGAGTATCGTTCTATCTTCATTCAAATGCTTTAGGGACTTTTTTCCATATGTAAAGTTCAGTCTGTCACACATTTAATTCTTTATATCATCATTGAATCTTATTGTTAGAAATGGGATCTCTGGTTGGCTAAGGCTTGCACCAAAGCCAGGCAGAGACCACCACTCTAGTCAGGGCAAGGGAGTTACACGCCGAAGATAACCCCTGCTCACCCCCTTGGTAGCATGGCACGAGCAGTCAGGCTTATCCCGGAGGCAATGTGTAAAGCGTTTGCGCACGCGCACAGCAACAACATACCAGGCACGCTACAAAAAGGAACTCCACACAAGGTTATATCAAAAATAGCCTTTGTATTATCATAAAACACATTAGAATAGTACTCACATAATACACATCGTGCCACCCGGCACGGGGTCATATTTACAAGGGATTATTTACATCTGACAGGGCCAACTGGACCACTGTCAGAACCAGCACAAAGCGAACTTAGTAACTGTAGCACTTATAATAAATGTAGCACACATCATAAACGTACAACCAGTAATCACTGGTAACCACTGTACTCAGCATCAGCCTGCAACATAAACCACATTATGCACAGTATCACATTAGCCGCAAAATACCTTATACGCCAACCTCATAAGCCTAAACACATTAGACCAGAACCTCCTAAGCATAACTCACATTAGGGGCATAACTCACAGTAGAGAATAACTCACAACCTAAAAGCATTAGGTAATAATAAAATCACAAGCCTAAACATATTATGCAAGACCTCATAATCATGAAAGTACATTAGAGACATAAAACAGGGTGCGTAAATCATGGTAAATGCATCACATTTCCTAGCACCACATAACTCGCATTAGCACATAACCTCCTAGTAAAAAGAACCATAGCAGAGGCATAAATCACATTAGGGCCTGGCGCCCTACAAACCTAACAGTCCCCCTGGCCAACTGGCCATCTCAAAAGGGGCTCAAATGCCCTATGTCCAAGAGTCAGGGCTGCTGCCTAGCAGCAATATCCAAAAGCGCGCCACTGCGCAAACCTAAACGTAGCAGCTGCCCACTAATTGCTGGGCAGCTGGGAAACTCACTGGCACTCACTGTGCCTCTGGTCCCTCTCAGGGACTCTCTCTCAATTGTGCCCCTCTTGTTGCAGCTGCCCGCGCTGGTGCGGCGCAGCTGTGGCACTTTGCGTAAAGGAGGGGGCCCGGCACCTCGGTGCCCTCTGGACCCCGCGTGGCACTAAAACATATGCCACCATCGTTGGGGCGGCCCGCTCTCGGGCGGGACCGCCCAGGCGCCGACAATGCGCCTCGATATGCCCCCGTAGGCTCTGAACAAACTATGCCCAAGTTGGAGCGGCCCGCTGCCAGACGGGGCCGCTCAAGAAGGCTAAACACGGTACCTTCACTGGCACCACACCGCTCGCTCCCCTTCACTCACCGGGTCTGGTCTGGGGAGGATCTCCAGCGGCAGGCTCTCTTCTCTCCGTGCAGCATCAGGCGGGGCTCTCCTCTTCCTCCGGGAGCCCCGTGCTGCCATCTGCGGCCTCGGCCGCGCCGCCTCCTTTCACCCGGGCCCCCTCCTGGGACCCGGGAATTCTGCACCGGCTGCAGAACTCTGTCCGGCTTCGCCTGGGCCCCCTCCTGGGGCTCAGGACTTCTCTGTGGAGCCTGCGAGGCTCCGGGCAGCTTCTCCGGCGGGCAGGATTTCCTCTCCCGGCCCCACCGGACGTCTCTGAAGCCCCGCCCATGTCTCAGCCAGAAGTGCCTGACTTCCGGTTTTACCGCGGATCGGGCCGCGGCGGTGATTCCTTTTCGGCGGCAATGAGGGGTAGGCTCCCTTCAGAGTTAAAATATAAAGCAGGGTGGGCTCCTGCTATTAAAATAAAGGCTCAAGTGGGGTGGGCACCCGCAAAAGGGCACCACCATGCGGGGTGGGCACCTGCTCCTCTCCATCTCCTAAAGGGGGGGAATCCCCTCGCCGGGATTACCTCGACCAGCAGCTCCGTGCCGCTAAGCCCACGCTCTTTTCCTGGGGGAAAGTAAAAGTAAAGTGGAGCGCCCACGAGGCGCTGAAAGCAGGCAAAAGGTCCTGCAGTAAAAGGATCAGTCCTTAGATGAAGGGGCAATGCAGGGCCCAGGGAGGCAGCCCCCCCTGGGCCCCCAGCAGCAGCACGCCCTGCAGGATCAGCACCAAAGTACAGAACAGGAACTGAACATTTTTCTGGGGTCACAGCCCCTTGTTTTATACACAAAATCCCTTTGTGCAAAGGTGCAGGGTTTGGGGGAACCAGATACAACTGGTTATGGGGGGATTTGGAGCACTTTGTTTTGGGCAAGCTCCTCTTCCCTTTCAGAGTGTAGGCTAGGGACATCAGACGCACCACAGGAGGTGGAGCCAGCATTGTAGAGGGAAGGCACAGCCCTATTCAGGTCCCAGGTGCAACTCCTCCCACCCATCTACATGGAGATCTCTCCATTCAGCCCTGCGCTGGCTCACCCTGCCCCTCCTGGAGCCACACACACCTCCCAGCCCCTGTCACTCACAAGCCAGACATGCAATTCACATCAGGCAGGCAGACACAGAGCACACAGAAATGCCAACTTCTAGAAGTGGCATTTCTCTACCAGTCACCATAAATCTGCGCACACCATTGCGCAGCATTTATTCTCACGAATTCAGACATATTAAACTTGACCACACTGCTCCTCACATAACAGGAATTACCACTGACACACTCATCCTCAATGCATTCCTATGGGAGGGCAGGCCAGTCTCACCACACACGCACACTGCGCGCACGCACTTTACACTGGACCACAGTGCTAAAGTGCCCAGAGTCTTAAAACTACTAACATACAAGGCAAAAAGTTTAGGGGTGAACCTGCCAAAAAGGGCCAAGTCCAACACATATACACAAAGCAACCTTTTTTGCTAAATTGCTTTGCCATGCAGCAGGCATCTTTTATTGCTTTTGTCAGAACTTGAGGGCAGACATTACAATTGTTGGTTTTGCCTGTGCTTGCTTCTGCAGTACCAGCTTATAAATATTTTCCAATAAATAGTTTACTCAATATGTTATATATGACTTCCATAGGAAGCCTTTATCATGGACAACCGTATTGGTTAACCACTGTGATGATGTCACTAGAGGGAGTGCTGACTTCCCCTTTATTCCCCTGCCCGACCCACATCTTCAGAGACCCCAATGCCATGGTGGAATGTCACCCCCACCTCTCCCATGTCTTCACAGAATTCGGCAACCACCATCTCCCCTATATGCGTGGGTCTCTGCTAAGCAGAGTCCAGCTTTGGGCTGGGAACTGGAGGGATTACACAAAGCGTGGTGGAGGTGGGTGGTAGGGGTAGGTAATTATATTTCAGTTTAGACGGGGTGGGATGGGTGGCAGGCAGTGGCGGCTTCTCCGCCAAGGCAGAGGAGCGTCGTCACACTGCTTTTTAGCAATGAAATAAAGGGAAAATAAAATTATAATAACTCACTTATCATTTTATTTTGTCCTACTTTCGGCAGCTTTGCGTGAGGAGGCGGGGGCAGGGGAGGAGTGGTAGCACCCTCTCGGGCCAGCCAAACAGTCTTGCGCACTTCGCATGTTCTCTATGCAGGCTGCATTACAGCCTGCATGGAGGCCCAGGCTCCCAGTCAGCGTCTGAGTGCTGAAACACAGCGCTCACACCAATCACAACGCTGCTAAGGCAGAGTTGTGAGTGGCTGACTGGGAGCCTGGGTGTGCTTCCTGTTCAGGCCAGCGAGGGAGGACTACAGCAGAGAGACGTGGCGAGGAAGCGGCGAGAAGGTACGTTCTTTATTTTAATTTTATTTTTTAATACCCGCTTCCCCCGCGTCCGTGCTGGCTGCCGCTGGTGGCAGGATGGTAGGGTTTTTTCTCCATTTAAGGAGGGCCTGAGGCTGGGTATATGGAGAGGGCAGTGTGGGTGGGTTGTAGAAAGTAAGGTATTTTCTGTATTTGAGGAGGGGGGAGTTTTGTCAGTGGCTGGTGGGGATGGGTGACAGAAGGCCAGGTATTTCTTTTTTAATTTGGGGTCGGTATTCTTAGGGTGGTGGTGGTTCGATGGCAAGAGGCCACTTATTCTTAACATTTGTTATTTTTTTCAGTTTTCCATATTTGGAACTCGACCCAAAGGCATCAGAGCACTTTACATGAGCACCAGTTGCATTACAGATGGACACATTCATTTTTAGGCACGGGGAGATTAAATGATTTGCCCAGAATCACAGGCTGTTCGAGCCTCCCGCCAGACTCGGACCTGGTTCCCCAGCTTCAAAGTCGCTAGTTTTACATGTTATATATATATATATATATATATATATATATATATATATATATATATATATTTATATATATTATCTACTGGCGGTCGCCAGTAGATAGTTATAGTTAGGACCTATTTTCCGTAGGAAATCCGCGACATACTATTTGAAATAACTCTCTTGCCGGTTGACGTATCTTCGCGAAATTTTCAAACTTTGTGGGGCGCTCCGGTCCGCCCCTACCCTGAAAGTCTCGGGGTGATTCGTTAAGCGGTGGCCGAGAAAAAAGGGGGTCCCAAAACGCGTTTTCCCCATTCATTTTTCCATAGGAAACTTTAGACACGGCTACAGCCCGAACTGCTGAACGGAATTACACCAAATTTGGCAAAGAGGTAGTTCTTGGTTCAGAAAGAACCCTTTTGTTAAATGGTGTAAATCCGTTCAGTAGTTTCTGAGAAAATCAAAAGTAAAAGTACATATATATCTATGGGCACGGAGGATCCGCGCACCCTCCCGATCACGAGCTGTCTGCTAATTGGCTGTCAACACTCCAAACCAGGAAGTGTTGGCAGCCATCTTGTTCCTCGGTAGAACCGAGGAACAAGAAAGCAGTAAAAAAAGTGCGCAAAACGCACAAAGGGGGCAGGGTAGAAACACCCTGACCCCTTAGGTCTGCTCAGGGGTCCCACAAGGACCCCTAGGCAAAAAAGCATTTTTATTTTTTTAAATCGGCAGGATGCGCTCAGGGTGCGCGGATCCTGCCGATAAAAATCGAAGCGCGGTCTCCCGCGCTTCGATGTTAATTTGCCCCCGGGTGGGCCAAGTCCCAGGGGCATGCTGGGGGGGTTATTTTATGTATGGGGGCCTCTAAGGGCCCCCAAGCCCCGGGGACCGCCACCCCCGGGGCTTTATTTGAAAAGTAGCGGGAGGGCTCTGAGCCCTCCCGCAGCCCCGGGGACCACCACCTCCCCGGGGCTTCTTTATTTTTTAAATTAACATGTGTGGGGGGCTCCAGCCCCCCCACACGCCCCGGGACCACCACCTCCCCGGGGCACTAACAGAATTGAAAATGGGGGTCCTAGTTAATGTGCCCCCGGGTGGGCCAAGTCCCGGGGGCATGCTGGGGGGGGGTTATTTTATGTATGGGGGGGCCCCCCAAGCCCCGGGGACCGCCACCCCCCGGGGCTTTATTTGAAAAAGTAGCGGGAGGGCTCTGAGCCCTCCCGCAGCCCCGGGGACCACCACCTCCCCAGGGCTTCTTTATTTTTTAAATTAACATGTGTGGGGGCTCCAGCCCCCACACGCCCCGGGACCACCACCTCCCCGGGGCACTAACAGAATTGAAAATGGGGGTCCGTTAAGGACCCCGAGCCCCGGGGACCACCACCTCCCCGGGGCTGTGCATTTGGATGGGAGGGGGCCGCGCGGCCCCCTCCTGGAGCCTGTGGTGGCCCTGGGGACCGCCACCCCCAGGGCCGGCTCCTGCAGTGTCCCGGGGTGCCTACCCCCGGGACACTGCTGTTTGCAATGACAGGACGGGAGCCTCGCGGCTCCCGTCCTGTCATTGCAAACTGCTTTGGATATTGGAAGAGAGAGCAGGGAAACCTGCTCTCGCTTCCAATATCCAAAGACAATTGCTTTTCCACACGGGGAGCAGCATGTTAGCTGCTCCCCATGTGGAAAAGCAATGCCGGCTCCCGTAGGACACGGGGAGCCGGCGGGACTGTGGGGGGTTTGGGGACCCCCCCACAGTCCCCAAGGAGAGGCCAGGCCCCGGGGGATGGGGTCCCCGAAGCAAGTAGTAGCCCGGGAGGGGGGCCACGCGGCCCCCATCCCCAGAAATAATTTTTTTTTTTTAATTAAAAAAAAAAAAAAAGGCCTGCCCCGGGGGATGGGGTCCCCGGGGCAAAAGGAGGCCTGAGGAGGGGGGCCACGCAGCCCCCCGCCTAAAAAATTAATGTAAAGGTGTGGCCATGCCCCGGGGGATGGGGTCCCCGGGGTAGGATTCGGCCAGGGAGGGGGGCCACGCGGCCCCTTCCCGTTTAATTTAAAAAAAAAAAAAAAGGGGATAAGGTCCTGGGGGATGGGGTCCCCAGGGCCCAAAAATAGGAAAAAGGAAGGGGGCCACAAAGCTCCCCTTCAGGGGAAAAAAAAACGATCGGGCCGCAGGCCCCGCCCCTTCCTTCACCACTCTGCAAACACGCCCTGGCGCGTTTGCAGATGGGGAAGTAATTCCCCTTCAATACTGGGGTCCTTGGGGCCAACTAGCCCACCAGGAACCTCCAGTATGCGCCAGGGGCTGCGTTGCAGAGAGGTGTACAGAGGCCACGCCCCTTTTACACCTCTCTGCAACGCAGCTCTGTGGCGCTTTTGGATATACCTGTTGGGCTAGTTGGCCCCCAGGGACCCTCAGGATTCAAGGGGAGTTAATCCCCGACTTAAAACGCGCCACGGGGCGCGTTTGCACAGTGGTGAAGGGAGGGGGCGGGGCTTCAGGTGACATGTGTGCAAACAGGCCCCGTGGCGTGTTTTAAGATGGGGGATTAAGTCCCCTTGAATCCTGAGGGTCCCTGGAGTCCAACTAGCCCACCATGTACTTCCAAAAAGTGCCACAGAGCTGCCTTGCAGAGAGGTGTAAAAAGGGGTGTGGCCTCTGTACACGTCTCTGCAACGCAGCCCCCTGGCGCATACTGGAGGTTCCTGGTGGGCTAGTTGGCCCCCAGGGACCCTCATGATTAAAGGGGACTTAATCCCCCAACTTAAAACGCGCCACAGGGCGCATTTGCACAGATGTCACCTCAGGCCCCGCCCCCTCCCTTCACCATTGTGCAAATATTCCTCTAAAATCAGCCGAAATACGAATTCCGATTTACTCACCTGTTATCAGGAGAGACCTCAGTGCTGCATCTTTCAGCCCAGTACTGATCCTGAAAAGTAATTTTAACCGTACTTACCAGTAACTTGAATTTCCTTCCATAGGATATCATTGCCTGCTTTTTGCTGAAAAAGTTTCTGTGTCGATTTTTGAAACATACAAATATTCCTCTAAAATCAGCCGAAATACGAATTCCGATTTACTCACCTGTTATCAGGAGAGACCTCAGTGCTGCATTTTTCAGTCCAGTACTGATCCTGAAAAGTAATTTTAACCGTACTTACCAGTAACTTGAATTTCCTTCCTTAGGATATCATTGCCTGCTTTTTGCTGAAAAAGTTTCTAAGTGTCGATTTTTGAAACATACAAATATTCCTCTAAAATCAGCCGAAATACGAATTCCGATTTACTCACTTGTTATCAGGAGAGACCTCAGTGCTGCATCTTTGAGCCCAGTACTGATCCTGAAAAGTAATTTTAACCGTACTTACCAGTAACTTGAATTTCCTTCCATAGGATATCATTGCCTGCTTTTTTCTGAAAAAGTTTCTGTGTCGATTTTTGAAACATACAAATATTCCTCTAAAATCAGCCGAAATACGAATTCCGATTTACTCACCTGTTATCAGGAGAGAACCCAGTGCTGCATCTTTTAGCCCAGCACTGACCCTGAAAAGTAATTTTAACCGTACTTACCAGTAACTTGTATTTCCTTCCATAGGAATCCATTGTCTGGTTTTCAGCAGAAAAGTTTCAAAGTGTCAATTTTCACAAACTACAAATATTCCTTAAAAATCGCCTGTATGACTTAAACGCATTCTTTCAACTGTTTACAGGAGATGCACCAGTGCTGGATCCAGGATCCACCACTGAGTGAGAAAAAGTCACGATAACACTACTTACCTGCTAAGTGAATTTCCTCCCATAGGATAACATTGGTGATTCTATGTGAAAAAGTTTCTAAGTGTCAACTTTTAAAATACAATAATATTCCTTAAAAATCACTTCTGTAACCAAAACGCTTTTACTCAACTGTTTACAGGAGATGTCCCAGGACTGAATCTAGGATTCAGTCCTGTGGTTAGAAAAGTAATCCATAAAGTAACTAATTGCATTATTCACATTGAGCTCAATGTTGCATTGTGTTTGAAATTGTGTTGCCCATTGCAACAACTGTAACTACTGTACTTAAAAGTCTATTGCCTATTTGCAAAGTATTTAAAGTAAATTAATTCATTCTGAGAAAGTATATTTTGTAATGTAATGTATAATGTAATTACAATGTAATTTAAAAAATAAAATATCTAAAAATAAATAGTTTAAAAAAATGTAGTAAATCAGTATAAAAAAATAAAAATAACAATTAATACATTTAAAAATTGGCATTTACAAAACCTTTGAAATTCACTGAAAAAAACCATAGGTTTCAGACATGTTATAGTTAGGAATTAGCATTTAAAAAACCTTTGAAATTCACTGAAAAAACCATAGGTTTCAGACATGTTATAGTTAGAAATTAGCATTTAAAAACCTTTGAAATTCACTGAAAAAACCATAGGTTTCAGGCACGTTATAGTTAGAAATTAGCATTTAAAAAACCTTACAAATTCACTGAAAAAACCATAGGTTTTAGGGACAGTTATAGTTACTTGGACATTGCACTGGTACAAAACCCGTGAAATTCCCCCGTTATTGTTAGTTCAGCTAACTATAACTCGCGCACCCGCAATGCACTGCTGATGACGTCACATATTACATCACTCATGACATGGTCAGTGACATCACTGATGACATCTCAAATGACATCACTGATGACATCATCCATGTGATAATTTCATGCATCTTCTCACACCCTAATATAACTTTTGATACACCCACTCTAAATTACAGACTGCCATTTTCAAAACCATAGACACTCCAATACCAATAACTACATACCAACTCACTGATTCTTAGGTCTACACACACATCCACTCACTCACCCGTACAGTCACTCATACTTACAGTCACTCAGTACAGGACTATCATATGCACTCATACACCTATATAAACACTGACACACCGCCACTCATCCATAGAGGTACTCACACACCTAGTCAGTCATGCAAAAAAATTAATCACACACCCATTTACTCACCTATAGAGTTATACACACACCAGCTCAATAACTCATACAAATACTAGCACATTCTTACGCTCTTATACAATAACTGATACAAGCACACACGCATCCATACAGCCACTCTCACAATCACACACTCTCACGTATAGCCTTTTAAATACTCTAACACACATATATACTTCCTTTTACATATGTAGTTACTCGCACATGTACCACTGAGATATACATTCACTCACTAACACACCCATACACACACTCACCCACCCAAGCAGTCCATCACAGACGCACTCTTCAAATCATGCACCCAGTGAATCACCCACTCACACATCTATGTACAGAGTCGTACACACCCCACCCACACAAACACTCAGGCACCCATACAGATACTCAGACAATCAATCAATAACCCATGTAGACACTCATGTAGCTATTCAGAAAGCCATGCAGCCGCTTACAAACCAACAGACAGACGGATACAGACATTCACACAGTTTAGTCACTAACCCATGCATTCAGTAAGATACATTTAATCACTCACTTGTAGAGTCAGTCACTCACGTACTAAATCATCCATTCAGACACTTATACACCCACTCATTCTTCAATACGCCTTTCCCTATATATATTAAACATATTTAAACTTTACAGAAACACACAGTCACTGGATGATGTCATCAGTGATGTCATTTGAGATGTCATCCGTGATGTCATCAGTGATGTCACTGACCATGTCATGAGTGATGTAATATGTGACGTCATCAGCAGTGCATTGCGGGCGCGAGTTATAGTTAGCTGAACTAACTATAACGGGGAATTTCACGGGTTTTGTACGAGTGCAATGTCCAAGTAACTATAACTGTCCCTAAAACCTATGGTTTTTTCAGTGAATTTGTAAGGTTTTTTAAATGCTAATTTCTAACTATAACGTGCCTGAAACCTATGGTTTTTTCAGTGAATATATATATGTTTCACCAATTACTGCTCTGTACCTGTGTTCATATTGGAAGCAGAGCTAGGTAATTTTGGAGGGGATTATACAATAAAAAATTACTCTCTCTCGTTGTCCATTTGATATCACTCGGAATCCCTACTGTGAAAATATATAATTCTATATATTCTGTTCTTGTTTATGAAAATGACCAACATAACATTTCTTCTTCTAGTATTTGTCCCAGTACCTACCTAAATCATGTTCCTCCAGTATAATCACTATCCTAAAACCAAATATCTGATTAGATTATAAAACTGTGGTCTGATTATTTTTTTCTTTAATCTTGGACTCTGGGAATAATACTTTCATAAAAGATCTGCATGTGCGATATTTGCATGAAATTGATTTTGTTTTTTTCTATTATTAGACTGGTAGCACATCAAGGAATGCTTTAAATGGATTAAAAAGAATCATGCAGTGTGTCGTGAATGTACATTCACAGTCCTGCCAGGTGCGTTGAGAGGAGGCAGTGAGATTTTGTATTATTAGCGGGGGAGCCATTTGTCAGAGCTTTGTTACAAAGACACCCGGCTGGTGATTTCATGCATTTACCTGAGACAGCTGAAGTCGCTGTGGTACCGGCAAGAGTGACAAAGACGAAGAGATAGCGGATTCAGTAGTGGTGGCAGGCAGCAGAGCACATTGTAAGAAACAGCCACACGGGACCAGGAAGACTGCACGACAGAAGCTGGTCTCCATGGCAACAGTCGAGTGGTGGGAAACGGGGAAGTGCGTAGATTCTCAAGGCAAAAAGCAGGCCGGCCAGATTGGAAAGAGTTGCTTGTAATTTAGCTTGACTGACTCGTTATGTAATGCTCTTCCTGTAATATGCAAATTACTTGAGAAAACCTCTGCATTTCTCTCCCTAAAGTAAGTTCGCGACCGAAACAAGGTCAGACATGTTGATGTGAGGCAGCCTCATTATTTCGTGTCTCTGGAGTTCTTGCCCTTCATTTCCCTCATAAATACTGTTCCATGATATTAGTTCTATGGAATTTGTTAACATGTTCTTATTCTAGTATGTGTCTATCTGCTTGTAGAAGAAGGTGCACATATAACTATGCTGTGTTCAATATTTTATAAATACTATTGACACGATGTTAGCCACTGACGAAAGTGAACTGCTGACTACGAATATAAGTTGTCTTCTTAAGTAGACTACGCAGGTAGCAAAACAGGCAAGCATACGTTTACTTTTAAAAGGGTGGCATGGAAAGCATTTTGACTTTTCGCATTTTACATAACTCCAGAGACCATGTAGCTAACTGAATAAACAAGCACTGGCAAAGCCAATAGGTCTCGCATATGCAAGAGCTATTGACTTTCCCAATGCTTTAGCCATGTTGTCAGGGTTGGATTGGTAACGCGGGCACTCGGGAAATGGCCGAAGGGCCGGTAGCTGAGTTCCAGCTGTGGGCTGCTTTTTTGGGCAGCCTGGGGGCTGTCTGTGCTGGTAGGATGCCGCGAGCGGCCCAGTGGATGCCTGAGCGGCCTTTCTAGAGGCAGATGGGCGGAGGTATCACTCCCTTTCTCTCGCTGTGCTGGCCCATTAATGTATGCTGATTGAGCGGGGGCAGGGGGCCTGAGCAGAAGTGGTCTCACTTGCATTCATGTGTGGCTCAGCAGTGTGAACTAATCTGTGCATTTTTTTTAAATCTAAGTGAAGTTAATAAAACACGCCCCCCCACCCCCTTTCTTATCATACAACTTCGCTGAAGCAGTGTTTTGCAGAAATGCAATACGCAAATGTGGGCCACTTTTTTTTGGTGTGCCCGGGCCGATTTTTGATCCCAATCCAACCCTGCATGTTGTACACCAGCTTGGCTGATGTATGGCATAGCTAAAAGTTAGTGGCTTAGAGGGCAGTGGGGTGGAGTAGAGTTTCATAGAGTGGAGTGGATTAGAGTGAAGTAAAGTATCATAGAATAGAGTTTTGTAGAGTGGAGTGTTGTAGAGTGGAATGGTGTAGACTGAAGTACAGTGTCATAGAGCTCAGTGGCATAGAGTGGCGTAGAGTGGAGCAGCCTAGAGTGGAGTAGCATAGAGTGGAGTAGATTGTCACAGAGTGGAGTGGTGTAGAGTGTCATAGTGTGGAGTAGAGTGTCATAGAGTGGCATGGCATAGAGTGGAGTAGTGTGTCAAAGAGTGGAGTGGTATAGATAAGAGTAGGGGGTCCTAGAGCAGAGTGGAGGGTCATGGAGTGGAGTGGTCCAGAGTGGCGTAAATTATAGTGGAGTAGAGTGGCATAGACTGAAATGGAGTAAAATGTTATAGACTGGAATGGAGTAGGGTGTAGTAGAGTAGAGGAGAGTAGAGTGGAGTGTTGTAGAGTGGAGTGGCAGAGTGGAGTGTCGTTTACTATTGTAGATTGGAGTGGTGTGTCTCAGAGTGGAGTGTCTTAGAGTGGAGTGTCATAGAGTGTAGCGGCATAGTGTTGCAGAGTGGAGTGGTGTAGAGTAGAATGGCGTGGAGTGGTGTAGAGTGGAGTAGAGTGTTATAGAGTGGAGTGGCCTAGAGTGGTGTAGAGTGGCGTAGGGTGGAGAGGAGTGTCATACAGTGGAATGGTGTAGAGAGGAGTAGAGTGACGTAGAGTGGAGTGGTGTAGAGTGGAATAGAATGTCATAGAGTAGAGTGGAGTGTGATGGAGTGGAGTGGAGAGGCATAGAGTGGTGTAGAGGGGAGTGGAGTAGAGTGACGTAGACTGAAATGCAGTTGAGTGTTGTAGACAGGAATGGAGTAGAGTGTAGTAGAGTAGAATGTTATAGAGTGGAGTGGCATAAAGCGGTGTGAGGTATAGTGCTGTAGAGTGGAATAGAGTGGAGTGGTATGTCTCAGAGACGAATGTCTTAGTGTAGGGTGTTGCAGAGTGGAGTGAAGTGGAGTGTCGCATAGTGGAGTGGCGTAGAGTGGAGTTACATAGATTAGAGTGTGATAGAGTGAAGTGGTGTGGAGTGGAGTAGAGTGACGTAGAGTGGAGTGTGGAGTGACATCGAGTGGAGTAGAGTGGCATAGAGTGGAGTGGCTTGGAGTGGCGTAGAGTGGAGTGACATAGAGTGGAGTAAAGTCACATAGAGTGGAGTAGAATTGAGTGTCATAGAGCAGAGTAGCGTAGAATGGCATAGAGTGGAGTGGTGTAGAGTTGAGTAAACTGGAGGAGAGTGTCATAGAGTGGAGTAGAGTGTTGTGGAGTAGAGTGTCATAAAGTGGAGTGGAGTGGCATAGATTGGAGTAGGGATCCATAGAGTGGGTGGTGCAGAGTGGAGTAGAGTAGCGAGACAGTGAAGAGAATGTGGCGTGGAGTGGCGTAGAGTGGAGCAGAGTGGCGTAGAGTGGAGGAGAGTGGCATAGAGTGGAGGGGAGTAGTGTTGTGGAGTGGAGTAGAGTGTCTTACATTGGAGAAGCATAAAGTGGAATGGCGCACAATGGAGTGGTGTGGAGTAGAGTGGAGTGGAGAAGAGTGGAGTAGTGTGTTGTGAAGTGACATAGAATGGAGTAGAGTGTCATAGAATGAAGTGTCATAGAGTGGAGTGTCGTAGATTGAAGAAGAGTGGAGTGTCATAGAGTGGAGTATCACAGAGTGGAGTGGCATAGAGTGGAGTATAGTTTCATGGCGTGGAGTAGAGTGGAAAGGCATAGAGTGAAGTAGAGTGTCACAAGGCGGAGTGGTGTAGAGTGGAGTTGGTAAGAGTAGAGTAAAATGGAGTGGAGTGGCGTCGAGTGGCATGCAATTGAGTGGAGTTGGTTAGAGTGGAATAAAGGTTTGTGGAGTGGTGTAGATTGGAGTGGTATAGAGTGAAGTACAATGATGTAGATTGGAGTAGAGTGTCATAGAGTGGAGTGGCAAAGAGTGTCATTGGCTAGAGTGTAGAGTGGAGTGGCATAGAGTGGAGGTGCATAGCGTGGAATAGAGTGGAGTGACATAGAGTGGAGAAGAGTGTCATAGATTGGAGTGTTGTCGAGTAGAGTGGAGTGGTGTTGAGTGGAGTATGCATGGTGGAGAAGTGCACTGCCATTACAGACAACACATTTTCAATTGAAATTACCATTACATATGCACAGACATACAGTTTTGCTGATAAAACTATAAAGTGCGCAAACGATAATGTGGGAAATTGGATTCGCATAGTGTATTGATTTGTTTTGATTGCATTAAAATCTTTGTTTTCACCACACTTTAGAATTACAAAAGAATGTGCTTAATTTATGATTCCTTAAGTCTGATATATTCTGAAATATTTGTATAGTTCATTTACTGGCATTTAAATGTTGTTGTGTGGTAGAAAAAAATAACATCCAGCAGCCTTGCTTTTCACAGTGCCAGTACCCAGCAAGATTGCCACATAAATCCTCTCACTTTGCAAATCAGAGAATGGAAAGTAAACACCAACCTCCCTTGGAAGACAGAGCCTAGCATTTGACCTTTGTCTTTGAATTCACAGCAAATGTGACTAGATAAAAACAACATTTAAAGGCCTGTTTATTGCTAATCCCCTTCGGAACTCAAGCATGCCTATTTTGGGGTGCTTCAGCACCACCCACTCCCCAACGCTCAGAGCCTATGGCATGGGCATGAAATTGAGGAAGAGGATTGTTTGAGTTATGCTATTATTAAAGAACACTGACCAAAATAAATAAGCTTGTAGACGGAACATTGTTCCTCACAGACATGCAAGATTGATGAACTGGTAGTAGGACAGATAAATAGAATCATTCAAGCAGAAAGGTAGGAGGCAGGAAACCTTTTCAAAGACATACAGCATGTTTACTGCTGTGAACTAGCATACAAGGGAAACAATAGAAAGTACATGTACTCTTGTGAAGTGCCTCACGAAAAAGAAAAACAGAATTCCCAGAAAGTGAGCACTCATGAAAGAATACAAGGGACCAGACAGAGAAGTGGTAAACAGTCTACGCTCCATGTGAGGGACGAATACATGCTGGAGAGCCTACAACAAATAAAGCCATCAAATTGAAAGCAAGCAAATGTGAGTTACAAAACACTAAGTCAATGGTAAGCAAAGAGAGGAATGCATTCCTAGGGAAGCTTTCAGCATGTCTTTGCAACCAGACAGCTGTGCTGTCTGGTAGGCGTCAACCTAAAAAGTGAGATGTGTTAATTCCGCTAATGGGTAGAGGTAGACTAGCAACCATGGAGATATTCAGAGTACTTTATAGTTGTTGTGATGACAGGAGTCACAAGGTAGGAATATGATGCCTTAATTCTGCACAGAAAGACTCCTTCGCGGTATAATGATCAACCAACACCGCCTACCGCCAACATAGCCCTTAGTGTTCTAAAGATTCCACAGCACGTGAGAATGCACTTTCACAGAAACACCAGGAAGGCAGGGCAGTGGGAAGGGAAATATAACAATGGTACAACACATTCAATTTAATAAAGCATTGTAGGACACTACAGTAGTGTTACTTAGTGCATTGGTGTACATTTTAAAACACAATGCACTAGGACACAATGTACTGAGGTTGGATCACAAAGCCTTCTGTGGTTTTTGTACACAAAGGGCCCGATCCACAAGCAGTTTGTAGTTCCTAAAGTAATACTACAGGAGTACTACTGACTTACCACAAAATGTAATTCACAAACCTGTGAGTGGAGATCTCTACTTCCTCCTCTTCTATCTTTTCTACTGGGAGATCTCTGCACATGTACGTTTACTACTTAGTAGTAAACGTGGGAGGGATCAGGGGTAATGGTAGGAAAATGGGGAATATGTACAAGCAAAATGGGAGAATTTTTATTTAAAAGTAAGGAGGAGTTTTGGGAGAGAACAGCTAGTAAAGATACCCACCCACAAAAGAGTAAGCTTATTACTATTTACAAATTTCACTTCTAAAGATGCTACAGACCTCAAGGTGACAAAACAGTGGTAAGTGTACTCCAGCCCAGTTAGTCAAGCATTGCATATGGCCACTCACGTGTTCCACAACACACTCCCATAAAATATAATGGAGACAAAAACTTAACACCCCTTAGGAACTTATGATAAAAAAATAAACTTATTTTGACTTTCAAAATATGTATCTATATTTTGTTTAATTTTAACTATACATATACAATTATTTAAAAAATATATTATTTTAAAATCTAATGAAATAAAATAAATATAAATTCAAATTAATCTTTTACATTTTTATTAAGAATTACAAAATAATTTATATTCATTCTGCACATAACTCAACAAAATTTAACACAAATAAAAATGTCACTGTAGGGAAGAATGTCTTTCAAATATAATTTAAGAAATATTATTTTTAAATTAAATACACATTTTAATGAATTAATTAGTTAATTAAAATGCATTTAATTTAATGAGTTAATGCACTATAACTTTTAATTTTATTTTTATTAGTTCTCAGTTTATAATAAATACTTCAAATTGTTTTATATCTATATTTTATATTAAAATATTTGCAAGATTTATTTTAAAGAATAAAAAAGGTGAACATTTTCCTAATACCTTCCAAAAGGGAGCCCTTTGTTAAGGTGGCAAAGAGCTCCAAATACGTTTGAACATTACTAGTAATATCTTTACACTCATAAATCTTGTTGGAGGTTCCAACGGGGCAGAAATGTGTAAGTCTACACTTAGGTGTAAATCTACAGTCTGGAAATGGTGACTACCAATCAAGATTTACCACTTAGGTGCAGTAGTAGATTTACACGTGGACATTTACCTTTGTGAGTAGGCTCTTGACTGCTTTGTAATCTGCCCTGAGTTTTGTGCTGCGGCTGGTGTACTAATCAGTCGCAGAGCAAAATTAATATTTGCAGTGTGTCTTAAGAACTCCTGCTTCTTTAATGTGTATGAAACAGGAGTGGTACAATGACTTCCTGTGAATAGCAAACCATTGATACATTGCATTGATTCATTATGAGGAGGGGGTGGCCCTTTCAAGTCCCCTCCTCCAACCAAATCGTAAGGGGTCAGAAAGTTCACTTACAAAGTTATAAAACTATTTTCATCTCTCAAAGTACACTTTGTATACTGCAAATCATTGTTTTGCGGATGTAATGTCTGTGATTTCGAAACTGCAGCATTTGCAACGAAAAAAATACTTTAGTGCTTGAGCTCTGTTGTGGAATGAAAACATTTGCTTGCACTAGAGTGGGCAGGAGCAAAGAAATGTTACCAAGAAAAGTGTCTCTTAGGCATGGCCTATGAAACTAAGGATGTAGTCTACTCGTGGACTAGAATCCTGGGTCTATAAAAATTTCTAAATATTCTTTTACAGAACGAATTCGAGAAATCAGATAACAACAAGATAACAACGAAGCATAGCTTCATGGTAAACCTCTGGACATATAGATGACCCATCCTCGCTCACTTCCTGCTTGATACACACAGGGATGTTTGTAACAAACCTGAATTTTACATGTCCCTTAGGGCCCGTTGTCCAAAAGATAATTGTAGGTGCCAAAGCATTTAGATGATTAAAAATAAATTAAAGGGATAATTTAGAAGCAAGATGTGTACGATTTGGATTTTTTTCGTTCAATGTTACGTTGCAAAACTGTAGTGCTTTGAGTCCATATTAGCATTTTTTCTTCCACATTCCATATTGAACCCCACCTGTCAGGGATCCCGCTGACATTACTTGAGTTAGTTGAACTTCAGGGGACAGTGATCCTCAATGTCTGGTGTTTGGGCTTCTATTTCAATGCATCTCATCTTTCACCGATCTCCACTGGGTAATCACATATTTATGACTAATTTATTCCAGTTTCATGTTAACTTAATAGATACGTTGCTAGAACACTCTCTATAAATATTTGGTACCCTCACCAGCAACTTCTCGGTTCCATTACCCAGCTCCAGAAAGGTACTTAAACATCTACGTTCTTCCCCTTCAATGGCATTAAACAATTTTAACAAACCTCCTCCCCCTCTGCTTAAACTCATCCCAGGCAGGACAACTAAGACATGGTATAAATGGCAATACACCTTCCCCCGAGTCTTACAACCTGAGTGGTGGCAAACTATCAGCAATTAAGAAAAGATAACACAATATAACACACCACAAATCAAATACAACCACAGCTCTAAAACCTCAAATCAACATTCATCCAAAAGCTACTTCAACACTAAGAAAACTCTAGGTGACATATGAAAATGTGTCCCCTAAATAGACTCAGAGAAGAATAACCCCACCAAATTAAACCAGCTTTGGTTTTGTTAGATTAGGCCTGTTAATGCTTACGCGGTGCCTTGTATAAGTTAGCATTTGCTGCACCATTTTATTTTTAGACGCCATTTTAAAGACAATAGAAACTAATCTTTCCTATTTCTGAGAAATGCCCTTTGCTGAGTTTCGTTTCTGCAATGAAGAATTGTTAATGCCTGCGCATAGCTTTCCCACTGGATAGAGGCCTTCTCCCACTTGTCTGGTAGCCTTATCGCAGTACCGGGTGCAACGGCCTTGGACTGTGCTGGGTTTCGAGAGCAAAACCTTTTTTTTGTATTTTACTGTCCAGCTGCATTTGCCTGGAAAATTCCACTATGGGCGTGTTTTTTAACTAATCATGAAATGTACATAATGTATCTCTATGCTTGCTGATCTTCAGTTCCCTCTGTACCACTCCTAGAGACTGTGCAGACGGGGCTCCGCACTGAGGGGGATATTCACAAGGACTTATCTCCGAGTTATCGCCACCTTAACGCAACAAAAGTGGAGATAGATTTAACGCCCCATTCACAAGCGGTTGCAAACTGCAGACAACGCAAGTATTCCCGCGATAACTGCCTCAAAATTTACCTCCACGGGTGACACCACCAACTAACCCTAATGAGATGCAGAGTAGGCGTTCCCGTGCAAAAACACACGAAAACACCACTCCACCACTTTCACCACGAACTGCCAGATCTGCGATGCGAACCAAAAACAGGTGATAAGCCGCGGTAGCAGCAGGGAATTAACATCTGCCTTTTGCTGGTGTCAAGCAGGACGACTACCCGCAGTATGAAAGGGAGCCCAGCCCAGAGCCACATCTGAAGACCCACAGATGCCATGGAGACAATGATCATGCAGCTCAGAGACCCATGAGGGCTACAACACCCACCCCCCACCACACGCAGGCCCCCCCCCTGATCCCCCCCGGGACAAACACATACCTTGCACGACACATGAGCCACAAAAAGCGCATGATGTCGCACAATGACAACAAGAAACACATGTGTGGGCAGAAGAACGAGAAACAGTCACTCATCATTGAAGTAACAACCAAAAACTTTATTGAATACAACACAAAACACCAATGCGGAAGACTCCTGTCGGGTCCGTCCGGGACAATCCTGATGTCACAGCCTGGAAAATAAAGCACAAAATCAGAACGTGTGTCATGCGCACATCAAAGGAGCGAGACACAGAGAAACAGAGAAGGAAAGAAAGGCAGAGAGAGAAAGAGAGAGAAGGAAAGTAAGGGAGAGTGAGAGAGAGAGGGAGAAGGAAAGGAAGGGAGAGAGAGAGAGAGAGAGAGAGGGAGAAGGAAAGGAAGGGAGAGAGAGAGAGAGAGGGAGAGGGAAAGGAAGGGAGAGAGCGAGCGAGGGAGAAGGAAAGGAAGGGAGAGAGAGAGAGGGAGAAGGAGGGACACTGCCACCCCGCGCACCCAGGCCCCACTGCTCACCTGCCGCCAACGGTGTGTCCACCAGTGGGCACACCAAGTGCCCGTGCAAGCTCCAGGCCCAGGTCCCGCCACCATGGCATGCTCCACATCATGCGGACCCGCGCCGCGGCCCAGCAGGTCCCACACATGATGCTGAGTCCTGAGGCATCAATGGAAGAGACCACATCAGTGCACACGTCATCGTCGCAGGCTGCACACCCGCTCAGCAATTTCGGTGCCACTAACCCTGTGCAACCCCAGTCAGCGCCACGTGGTGGTAGGCCCGTGACGGCCGCATGGCTCCGGGTGACACTAACCCTGTGCAACCCCAGTCAGCGCCACGTGGTGGTAGGGCCGTGACGGCCGCATGGCTCCAGGTGCCACTAACCCTGTGCAACCCCAGTCAGCGCCACATGGTGGTAGGCCCGTGACGGCCACATGGCTCCGGGTGCCACTAACCCTGTGCGCAACAACTCATGGGCCCTTTATGATTGAGTATCGTGGAACGTCCGTCATCCAGTCACCACCGGCAGTGGGGAATGTGACATTGTCGGCCACTTATATTGGCGGGGTCACATGGCCTGAGACGCCTGTGCCGGATGGGTGTGGTGTGCGTGCAAACCTGCCCTCAGGGAGTGGCCGTGACATGCTGACAACTAGACCAGCGACCTGCAGACCACTAGCGTGTAAACCTGCGACTTGTAGCTATGTGGCCCCCCCTCGGAGCGTAAGCGGAGTGGTCTGGCCTGGCGTACGCCGGACCAGCGCGGGGCTTGCAACAATGACTCGGGGGCTCTGGGCGTGGTTCAGTCCATGTACGGACAAGGAAGTGACTAATGCATGTGTCCCTGTTGTGGTGTCTGCGGCACCCGAAACGCAATCAGCAATGTAGCACACTGTGACTGGAATCCCACTAGATGAGCATCATTGACATTGGGGGGAATCACTGAGCCTACATTCATCCACACATTCATACATGAATGATGAAAGACATTAAACAGCAATGCGTTTCTGAATGTTTAATGCACATCCAGTGGAGTTTTGCAGCTGGAGCAGTACAGGGCCATGCCATCCCCACTACACAATATGGGCCCGTGGAGGGCCAGCCAGAGTCCATCGGGGAATGACAAGTACAGCAGAAGAGGAAGGGTACAGTCCGCAGTGTGGTCGCCGTGTCATTGGTCACCAAACAGGATATGGCAGTCCATGTCGCGGTACAAGTGGAGTGCAGCAGAGTGTATAGGGGGTCAGTGGAAGGTCATGGGGCGATGTGCAGCACCAAGCAGCAACAGGCCAGGTGGCGGACATGAATGCTAGTGCCTCCTTCTGAACTCAAGCCCATCCACGTCCTCGTCCTCAGATGTGTGCTCTGCCCCACCTGTGGGTGGTGCAGTTCCGGCTGCAGCACTGTGTGCCACTGACACATCAGGGGCCGGAGGTGGATTGTCGGCCGCACTGTGTGGCAGTGACACATCAGGTGCCGGAGTGGAAATGCCTGCCGCACTGTGAGGCACTGACACACCAGGGGGCGGAGATGTGGATGGTGTAGGGGCAGCAGCATTCATCTGTGCCACGCCTTGTGGCAGCAATGCCATGATGAGGACATGCAGGGCATGGTAGATCCCAGCTACATTTCGCTGATGTGCAGCGGTGGCTGCCATCCTTTCCGCCTCCATCCGCACCATGTCCTCCATGAGCCTCCGCATGTGTGCCATCTCACGGCTCAGATCGCTGGAGCCACTCTGAGCGGTCAGGTGTTCTTGTCTCCGAGTCATGACTCCAGCGATGTCAGCCAGGGCTCGTTGGAGACCATGGAGCGGCGTGTGGGTGTCCGTTAGGCACTGGAGGTGGTCCCTGATGGGACTCAGACACCCATGGATGGCATCAAGTTTGGTAGCCATGAGGTCGAACCCCACCCGCACCTGCTCAGCCATCTCCTCTGGACCTCCAACACACGGCGTTGGAAGGCCATGTGTTGTTCGGGGGTCTTGGGAGACAGCTGGGGTTGTGGGTGCCTCCTGCTGGGTGGTTTGTGGAGTGGGTGGGGTCTCCTCGATGCAGCTGGGCTGCCCTGGTCCTGGAGGTGATTGGCGGATGAGTTCAATGATGTCTTAGAGGGCTTGGGTGTCGATGCTGGTGGTGTCCTCCTCGTCATCAGTGAAGAGTGGCTGGGACTGTTCTGCAGGTGGCGTTGACGGTGCCCCTGCAATGTGAAGGGGAGATGCTGTGTTACAATGTGTCCACATGTATGTAGCCGCATGGTACATGTTCACATTCAGACAGCATGGCAATGTACATTGTGACAGGCTGTTGATCAGGGCCATGATCCAGAGTCATTGTGGGTGTGCACTGTGCTCTGCTTGATTGTGCATGTGTGCCATTGTGGCCATCTCCCCCGTCCCCCCAGTACCTGGTGGTTACTCACCCTGTTGCCGTTGTGTTGTGTCATGTCGAGCAGTGTCCGGTGCCCCGACTCCTGCCACGGTCTCCACACTGATGACTGTCGACACCAGCTCCTCCATGTCATCCAGCTCCAGCTGTGGCGCTGGGCTCCCACCTCCAGTCTGCATTGCTGCCTTCTGGTTGCCTGCGATTTTTCTCCTTGGTCTTGCGCTTGATGTCAATCCATCGCCTCTTGACCTCGTCCATTGACCTCTTGTGCTCTCCGACGGCATTCACCTTGTCCACGATGGACCGCCATAATCCATTTTTGGTGCCCAATGACACATTGGAGGCGACGAACAGTGGTTGATGGTGTTCTATCACCTCCGTGACCAGGATCCTATTCTCCTGCGGACAGAACTTCGTTTTCCTCTTCTTCTTGTCCTTCCCTGTCACCGAGGTCCCAGGCTGGTCGTCCGGGGTGCTTGTGGGGTTCCGCTCGTCCTCTGCGCCTGCTCCGGCTGCCTCCATGGTGCTTCGGGGTTGGTCATTTTGTATTTGTGTGTTTTTTCTACTTTTGTAGTGATTTTCCCGCCTGCCATGTGTGTATGGCAGGCCTGGCGCTGCTTATCGCTGATTTCCTCATCGCGAATGGGCTCATCGCACGTTTTTTGGTGTTGGGGTTTGTGTTTTTGACTCCGTCGCGGTGGTTGTATCGCGGACATTGGCCGCGTTTTCGGAGGACTATCGCATGGTACCGCCGTGTTGTGAATTCCAGGTTAACACGGGGTTATTTTCCCGCGATAGACTGCGATGTGTAAAGTTGCGTTAACATTTTCGGAAGATGTTTAGCGCACGTTCTTGTGAATATCCCCCTTAGTGTATATGAATAAACAGTTATCGGTGTATATTCTCCACTGTCTCTCTAACTCTTCATTTAGTATGGAAGGCTGAGAGGTGGTCTACTAGTGACCCGGGTGACCCCAAGCGGGTCACTTCCTTCAGTCTGTTACCATAATATGCCATTATCGAACTTTTCCCCAACAGTGACTCCCCGTATGACAGAGATACAAAAATCTCAGGCTGGCAGCCAATATTGTTTTGTTAATTTATCACTAGTATTAGAGTTTTATCTAACTATCATTCCTAACGATTTAATTACAATTTCATACAATCCATTTGTTAGTTTCGGTCCCAAAGCAGGGATCATGGTTTTTAAATCTTCCCAGCTTCCCTTGTGATAATGTCTTAAACAAAGCACAGTGCACCTGTTAAGTAAACACAACAGCACCTTATGCGTTTTTGCTCTCTGTATACTTCCCACCCGAAAAACGTTTTAGCCTCAATTTTACGTGAAATTAATATCAGACAACGCAAATTAGCTTTAATCTTTTTAAAATAGCTAGGCTCCTTGCGAGCATGCTTTGTGGTAATTAATTACATTAGATGTTCAATGACTACGAGACAGAGGTATGGAGCATTCTTTGTATATATAAATGTTTCTTTTACTGTTGTACGTGGGTACATTTGCTCAGAATGCACTGTTTTAATGTTTTGAATTGGATTTTATGTGCATTTTTATGGCTACATTAGCCGAATAAGGATAAATTGACTGACTGAAATGTTTATCTTGCATAATATTAAATAGGGAATTTACTCACCTGCCACACAGAACCCACAAGATTGATTTTCAACTATATTTACGTATTTATGTTTCATTTTCATTTTTTTACATATTGGCATTAAGGCCACTGCAGGGTGGTAGTATGGTCAGATGACAGTCTGAGAACTACCAGAAGTTATGGCACACTCAAATTAAAGGTACATACATACTCCTTGTAGGTATTCCTCATTTTCTACCGTTGCAGTCACATGGCTTCAACAGCACTCAAGCCTAGAGGGTTCTGTTGTGAGGAGTTTCCCGAAGAAAAGAGATGTTCAAATTGAGGCTCAAAGCATTCCAGAGTCTAGTGCCCTGAACACCCAAGTGATCTGCCTCCATGTTTCTGACATCGGAAAGCTCCTTGGCGATTCGGGTGTCAGCATATATTTCTGATAGAGTGCAGTTGGGAGCCATGCTATGCAAGTTGCCCAGGGCATTGGTACAATAGACTTATAGCCTTGACTAAACTAACAGCCAACGCAATGTTTTTATTTTGGGTTTTATGTGGTTTACTTTTATAAACGTATAGACTTAGCTTGTCCGCCTTTTTATAGCATTTGCAGTTTGCCTTTAAGCTTTTGGAAGCTCTGTATAGACTACAGTACATTTGCTCAGTCAGTAAGGCCCGTGTTTGCTCGATGTGTTGTCTGGATTCCTGGAGGAAAGGCTTTTACTGTTTAGGGATATTAAGGTTGACACCCTTGACAATTACACTGATTTCAGCATGAATAGTAGTCCAGTTTTAAACTTCACACTGAAATGCCTTACTACTTCTGATGTGAATGGGATGCTCCAGGCTCAAAGTCCGTTTGAACTGTATATTGATGCCTGTCGGTTTTTGTATAATAATTTTCCTTTTATTTCCATTCAGGCAGAGAAAATGTTCTTGCACCTAGTCATTTGTACGCTATACATATTTTGTAATGTCGTTCTGGGTCACCGGTTTGTTGTTGAGTCAGATGTCAATTTGTGTGTGATTGATGCACATTCAAAAGTTGCCGTGAAGAATTTACAAGTATTTTCACCCTTGTGGCAGTAGTTATTAAAAGCACTGAGATGAGAACTGTAGGCTCTAATGCTAGTACGTGGCATGTAGTAGAGTGCTAAAGCTTGTAATGACAGCACAGAGCTGTAAGGAAGCCCCATCCCCTTTCTCCTGACCTTGCAAATGTCCCAGGCAAGGTACCAGAAAATAGTTTGAGCATTAAGAATTTCAGCTTTCAAAACTGGGTGCATTTTTACCACAGACGATTCCTCTTGTATGCTGGCTTGAGGCGGGTGAACGTCTCTACCCACCATCAGCTTCCCAGAGTTTTTAGTGTCAGTACGTAAATCCATATTGATCAGAATGCTCACCTTTCCCTACAATCTCTTCTTCATTCCAGCATATCTACAAACATCATCACAACCAGCCTTCCTGGAAGTCTTTCTGGCACTCACTTACCTCATCCTAGCCATTGTGAGCAATCTTAACAACTAGTTTGACAAACCCAAACTAGCTTAAACCATATACGTCCTATCCACACTTTCAGCCTTGAACTTAAAGCAGATGTTCTTTTGCTCTACTCATGCACATGGATGCTCTCTCACTGCACACTTTGCTTCTCTAGGTCCATCATCATAACATGAAACATCGCCATTATCAGTAGTGACCTCTGCTGCAATCAGCTTTCACCTCAACCTTCCATGCTCACTGAATACACTAGCCACCAAAAAAAAAGAAAAAGTGCTCAGTTAATGTTGGTGGCCTGGCTGCCCAAGAGCACATGTGACTGTGGCACTGCCTTTTTGGCCTAACCACAAAAGGATTTGCCAAGTCTCAAAATTACCACAAGTCAAATAGTTCCAACTCCAATGGCAAAATCCACGTCAGCAAGATAATATAGTGATAGCCTGTTTGCTATTCATTTGCAGCATAGCGGACCTAACTCCGCTTTCATATTTTCTGAAGACAAACCCAAAATGCAGGGATCTTTCTTCTTAATTTAAAAAAATATATATATATGTCCCTGATGTACTGGGAGTTATCTTCCAGCATTTTTCGTGTCCAGGACCACCATATAAAACTGATAGACATGGCATCCATGGTACTGGAGGGCACACCATAAATAGAGTAGACCTCACTACACCAAGTGCACTGGCAGCTGCTTGGTAATGTGAGTTTTCCTGATAGCAAATCCACCAGAGACACTGCGTTCAGGAGTGTGTAGCCAGAACTAGAAACCATGCAAACTCAGAGACAAAGATGTATGATAAACAAGAGAAAGGCAGCAGCTACAAATAACTAATCAGAACAGGAACATAGAATCAAACAATAATGAAAACTGAAATCAAAGGCAAGCCTGGATTATAGGTGCAGGTTCAAACAGAGAGCAAGGAAGCACAGCGAGATGGTCAGTTGTGAGGACAAATATGACCTGTGCCCCGCTGAGAGAAGTGGCCCATTGCAGATCCCCGATCGACTCTTTGGGACCGAAAGGCTAGTGTTAATCCCAGACTGATACCAATACTTATGACATCCCCGGCTGCAAGGGAGCACCAGAGAAGGTCTCACGGCCTGGGCCGCACCTGCTGTATGGGCCTGCTGAGGGCCTAGACCCTGCCCTTCTCAGCCCGAAAGGTCTCAACACTGCACTGTGTGGCACGGCCGGTGACAGTGCTCGACTGGCACTTACCCTGGCATCAATGCAGACTGCACCCCTGGCTCCACGGGGGCACTAGGGTGACCTCACGGCCTAGTCACACCATTTTACAGGAGCCTGGAGACATGCTGCCCAAGGAGGCCTCAACCTCGCTATGCTCGGCTTGGGTAGTGCTTCACTGAGATTGACTGCGGCAACAAATGATGGACGGAATGCTGAATGAATCAAACATTCACCCCCAATCAAAGGATCTGGGTTAAATCCATCGTTCTTTTGCTCACTACGCCACCCCAGTTTGGACCCACATATGCAAATCAGTCTTGACCCTGATCCTCATGGGAACAGTCCAGCCCGAACGGCCAAGCCGGGTCCTCCCTGGATCGGAAACAAGCATTCTGGGACCGGTTTCGGGGTAACACCCCTCATCAACCAGGCTAGTTTGAATCTTGTGGCACATCAAGCAAGGGACCCACATTTGGGCATACCCATCCCACTTACGACGAAAAGGTCTGTGGCAACAAATGATGGACGAAATGCTGAATGAATCACACACTCACCCCCAGTCAAAGGATCTGGGCTAATTCCACCATTCTTTTGCTCACTACGCCACCCCAGTTTGGACCCAGCCATATGCAAATCAGTCTTGACCCTGCTCCTCATGGGAACAGTCCAGCCCGAAATGCCAAGCTGGGTCTTCCCTGGATTCGAAACAAGCATCCTGGGACCGGCTTCGCGGTAACACCCCTCATCAGCCAGGCTTGTTTGAATCCTGTGGCTCAGCAAGCAAGGGACCCACGTTTGGGCATACCCATCCCAGATGGGCAAAAAGTGCTGCGGCAACAAATGATGGACAGAATGCTGAATGAATCAAACATTCACCCCAGTCAAAAGATCTGGGTTAAATCCATCGTTCTTTTGCTCACTACGCCACGTCAGTTTGGACCCAGCCATATGCAAATCAGTCTTGACTCTGCTCCTCATGGGAACAGTCCAGTCCGAACTGCCAAGCCGGGTCCTCCCTGGACTGGAAACAAGCATCCTGGGACCGGTTTCGGGTAACACCCCACATCAGCCAGGCTAGCTTGAATGCAGTGGCACAGCGAGCAAGGGACGCAAGTATGGGCATGACGGCGCAGGGCTTGGGGTTCTTTATTCCCAAAGGCCACAGGTCCTGCATGCATGCCTAGAGTGTTCCGTCCCCACAGCCGGCCAGAAAGTATTGCAGGAGCTGGAAGACTAATGGCTGGATAGGGGCGCCGCAGTGTCTGGTGAGTGACTTAGTCATCCCTCCCCCGGCTAAACCTGCCATTGCTGTTGACTGCTTCTGGCCTTCCCTCACCTTTCCAGCATTGTGGATCAGGGACCCTTTGGGCTTTTCATGCATCCTGTTGGAATCCTCAGGGGTAAGGCGGGCCCAATGGGGGTTGAGTAGCCAAAGAACTCCATAGTCTAACCAGACTCTGATTCGAAGACTCTTGTGAGGGGACTACATCTCCCAGACCACTTCACTGTGTGCCACATTGAGGGTGAGGAGGAGTACACCCCCCACAGCACCATAAAGTGTAGCAATCCCTCCCATTGCTTGGGACACTCATGAGGGTACTACCTGTCCCAGAACACTTCACTCTGAGCCAGGTGATACCAGCCAGCCCACATCAAGGGGGAGGAGGACACTCCCCACAGCATCATAAAGCGTGGTGTGTTCTCCCACTACCCAGGGCGTGCACAGGCCACGCCCAGGCAAAGCCCAGGTCAAGGGCTGGCCCATCCTGCGCCCATCAGCAACAGGAAGAGACAGGGCAGGACCTACTCTCTTTCCTCTGCCCCTCGTATTTCGACTAGTCTTTCATTAAGCCAGATATTTATATTTTCTGGTGACCTTGAATTTGTTATATTCATGGGCATTTAGGGGGATATTCACAAGAACGTGCGCTAAACAGCTCCAAAAAATCTTAACGCAACTTTACACATCGCAGTCCATCGCGGGAAAATAACTCTGTGATAACGTGGAGTTCACAGTAAACAGTCTAAATATCGAGTTTTTCATTTTGACCTACAATAATATCGAGTTTGAAATATCGCAGGGACACAATATCGAAGTCAAGAATATCGACGACCAGAATATCGACCTGAAGGTAAGAAATATCGTTTTTGTTAATATCGAAGTTAGTAATATCGATAGCAAAACTATCGATGTTACTAATATAGATATTTATATTAGTGTTATGTATTTTATATGTTTGTGTTTATATTTTTAGTTAATTATTGTACTAGTTTTAGAATATATGTATAACATTTTTAGAAGTTAGTAATTTTTTTTAAAGTAAATTATGCGTTTTAGTACCGTAGCGGGTTGTGGGTTTATAGGGGAATAGGGTGGGAAGTAATTAAATTATATTAAATTAATTTAAAATTTTTAGGAATTAGTAATTATTTTTAAGTAAATTTTGCGTTTTAGTTCTGTAGTGGGTTGTGGGTTTATAGGGGAATAGGGTGGGAAGTAACTTAATTGTAATTAAGTAATTATTTATATTTATTTATTGGCATTGATAAATAATTTTATGTTAATTAATTATTAATTGGTAATTAATTTTTATTAATTGGTAATTAATTTTTATTAATTGATTAATTGGTAATTATATTAAGTGTATTAATTTATTATTGAAGTGTGTTGTGAGTTTTTAGGGCAATAGGGTGGGAAGTAATTTAATTATAATTAAGTAATTATTTATTTATATTGGTATTGATAATTAATTTTATGTTAAATAATTATTAATTGGTAATGAATTTTTATTAATTGGTAATTAATTTTTATTAATTCATTATTTGGTAATAACTTTTTAATAATAGATATTTTTATGTTTTGGAAATTAATTTGTTCATTAATTAATAGTTGGTAATTAATTGTCATTCATTATTATTTATTGGTATTTATCAATAATTTATTGTTAATTAATTATTAATTGCTAAGACATTTTTAATAATTATTGTTTTTTGGTATTGAAAATTAAGTATTTTTTATTTTATTATTATTTGGTAATTAATTGTTAATAATTATTATTTAATTGTATTTATCATCTATTTAATTGTTAATTAATTATGAATTGGTAATTATTTTTAAGTACTTGTTTATTGGTATTGTTAATTAATTTATTGTTATTTAATAATTAAATTATTATTTATTTAAAAAAATATTTTAATTATTAGTAAGTAATTTTTACCCCTACGCTATCCAACACTTTCCCTACTGTTGCACTCTCTGGAGTTGGAATAGTAATTTTAACCTCTACACTATCCAACACTTTCCCTACTGTTGCACTCTCTAGAGTTGGAATAGTAATTTTAAACTCTACACTATCCAACACTTTCCCTACTGTTGCACTCTCTGGAGTTGGAATAGTAATTTTAATCCCTACGCTATCCAACATTTTCCCTACTGTTGCACTCTCTGGAGTTGGAATAGTAATTTTTACCCCTACGCTATCCAACACTTTCCCTACTGTTGCACTCTCTGGAGTTGGAATAGTAATTTTAATCCCTACGCTATCCAACACTTTCCCTACGGTTGCACTCTCTGGAGTTTGAATAGTAATCTTAACCTCTATGCTATCCAACACTTTCCCTACTGTTGCACTCTCTGGAGTTGGAATAGTAATTTTTACCCCTACGCTATCCAACACTTTCCCTATTTTTGCACTCTCTGGAGTGGGAATAGTAATTTTTACCCCTACGCTATCCAATATTTACTGTTTTAGTTAATGTAGTGTATAATTTATTTAACAATTTTTTTTTTAAATTTGTTATATATATTTTTTATATTTTTATTTATATTATTGTTGTATGTGTATGTATGTATTTATAATTTATAAAATGTTTTTTAACAATTTATAAGTTATTACAATAATTAATTGTAAATATTATTAAGAAAGTATATATATTATATTTTATATGTATATGTTTAATTTTTGTTTTTACATTATATGTATTACTTATAATTTTAAACATATTTATATCTATGTTTATTTTAAATATATGTATCATTTACTTTATTTTACATTATTTTTTAACATTAAAATAAAACGATATTTGAACAACGATATTTTTGACAACGATATTTTTTTTCTCGATATTTTTGTACTTACCATAATGTAGATAGGACTTCGATATTCTTGACATCGATATTTCGGCTCCGATATTTTTGACGTCGATATTTTTGACGTCGATATTCTGTCAGTGATTCGGAATTCACAACACGGCGGTACCATGCGATAGTCTCCCGAAAACGCGGACAATGTCCGCGATACAACAACCGCGACGGTGATAAAAACCCAAACCCCAACGCAAAAAAACATGTGATGGGCCGAACCGCGATGAGGAAATCAGCGATAAGCAGCGCCAGGCCTGCCATACACACACGGCAGGCGGGAAAATCACTACAAAAGTAGAAAAAACACACAAACACAAAATGACCAACACCGAAGCAACATGGAGGCAGCCGGAGCAGGCGCAGAGGACGAGCGGAACCCCACAAGCACCCCGGACGACCAGCCTGGGACCTCGGGGACAGGGAAGGGCAAAGACAAGAAGAAGAGGAAGACGAAGTTCAGTCCGCAGGAGAATAGGATCCTGGTCACGGAGGTGATAGAACACCATCAACAACTGTTCATCGCCTCCAATGTGTCATTGGGCACCAAAAATGGAATATGGCGGTCCATCGTGGACAAGGTGAATGCCGTCAGAGTGCACAAGAGGTCAATGGACGAGGTCAAGAGGCGATGGATTGACATCAAGCGCAAAACCAAGGAGAAACTCTCAGGCAATCAGAAGGCAGCAATGCAGACTGGAGGTGGGAGCCCAGCGCCACAGCTGGAGCTGGATGACATGGAGGAGCTGGTGTCGACAGTCATCAGTGTGGAGATTGTGGCAGGAGTCGGGGCACCGGACACTGCTCGACATGACACAACACAACAGCAACAGGGTGAGTAACCACCAGGAACTGGGGGGACGGGGGGAGATGGCCACAATGGCACACATGCACAATCAAGCAGAGCACAGTGCACACCCACAATGACTCTGGATCATGGCCCTGATCTACAGACTGTCACAATGTACATTGCCATGCTGTCTGAATGTGAACATGTACCATGCGGCTACATACATGTGGACACATTGTAACACAGCATCTCCCCTAATCATGGGTCCCACTCTGCAACTCTGGGCAATAGCTTGCTTAATCTCCACAACGGCCCCACCAGCGCTGGGATGCCTGGCTTCACCTTGGGGGTGCCCAGGAGTGGACATTTCACAGGGAAAAGCCAGGAAGGGTTCCACAGCGGTATGCGTTCAGCGCCAGGATGCCTCAGGTTAGCAGTGCGCTTTACAAGTACAAATTCATTCATTCATTCATTCATTCATTCATTCATTCATTGCAGGGGCACCGTCAACACCTCCTGCAGAGCAGTCCCAGGCACTCTTCACTGATGAGGAGGACACCACCAGCATCGACACCCAAGCCCTCCAAGACATCATTGAACTCATCCGCCAATCACCTCCAGGACCAGGGCAGCCCAGCTGCATCGAGGAGACCCCACCCACTCCACAAACCACCCAGCAGGAGGCACCCACAAACCCGGCTGTCTCCCAAGACCCCCCCGAACAACACATGGCCTTCCAACGCCGTGTGTTGGAGGGCCAGAGGGAGATGGCTGAGCATGTGCGGGTGGGGTTTGACCTCATGGCTACCAAACTTGATGCCATCCATGGGTGTCTGAGTCCCATCAGGGACCACCTCCAGTCCCTAACAGACACCCACAGGCCGCTCCATGGTCTCCAACAATCCCTGGCTGACATCGCTGGAGTCATGACTCGGAGACAAGAACACCTGTCCGCTCAGAGTGGCTCCAGCGATCTCAGCCGTGAGATGGCACACATGCGGAGGCTCATGGAGGACATGGTGCGGATGGAGGCGGAAAGGATGGCAGCCACCGCTGCACATCAGCAAAATGTAGCTGGGATCTACCATGCCCTGCATATCCTCATCATGGCATTGCTGCCACAAGGCGTGGCGCAGATGAATGCTGCTGCTCCTACACCATCCACATCTCCGCCCCCTGGTGTGTCAGTGCCTCACAGTGTGGCAGGCATTTCCACTCCGGCACCTGATGTGTTACTGCCACACAGTGCGGCCGACAATCCACCTCCGGTCCCTGATGTGTCAGTGGCACACAGTGCCGCAGCCGGAACTGCACCACCCACAGGTGGGGCAGAGCACACATCTGAGGATGAGGACGTGGATGGGCATGAGATCAGAAGGAGGCACTAGCATTCATGTCCGCCACCTGGCCTGTTGCTTCTTGGTGCCGCACATAGCCCCATGACCTTCCACTGACCCCCGATACACTCTGCTGCACTCACCTTGGACCACGACATGGACTGCCATATCCTGTTTGGTGACCAATGACACGGCGACCAGACTGCGGACTGTACCCTTCCTCTTCCGCTGTACTTGTCATTCCCCGATGGACTCTGGCTGGCCCTCCATGGGCCCATATTGTGAAGTGGGGTTGGCATGGCCCTGTACTGCTCCAGCTGCAAAACTCCACTGGATGTGCATTAAAAATTCAGAAACGCACTGCTGTGTCATGTCTTTCATCATTCATGTATGAATGTGTGGATGAATGTAGGGTCAGTGATTCCCCCTAACGTCAATGATGCTCATCTAGTGGGATTCCAGTCACAGTGTGCTACATTGCCTATTGCGTTCCGGGTGCCGTAGACACTACAACAGGGACACACGCATTAGTCACTTCCTTGTCCGGACATGGACTGAACCACGCCCAGAGCCCCCGTGTCATTGTTGCAAGCCCTGCGCTGGTCCGGTGTACGCCAGGCCAGACCACTCCGCTTACGCTCCGAGGGGGGGGCCACATAGCTACAAGTCGCAGGTTTACACGCTAGTGGTCTGCAGGTCGCTGGTCTAGTTGTCAGCATGTCACGGCCACTCCCTGAGGGCAGGTTTGCACACACACCACACCCATCCGGCACAGGCGTCACAGGCCACGTGACCCCGCCAATATAAGGGGCCGACAACGTCACATTCCCCACTGCCGGTGGTGACTGGATGACGGACGTTCCACGATTCTCAATCATAAAGGGCCCATGACTTGTTGCGCACAGGGTTAGTGGCACCCGGAGCCATGCGGCCGTCATGGGCCTACCACCACGTGGCGCTGACTGGGGTTGCACAAGGTTAGTGGTACCCGAAGTCTTGCGGCCATCACGGGCCTACCACCACGTGGCGCTGACTGGGATTGCACAGGGTTAGTGGCACCGAAATTGCTGAGCGGGTGAGCGGCCTGCGATGATGACGTGTGCACTGATGTGGCCTCTGCCATTGATGCCTCAGGACTCAGCGTCATGTGTGGGATCTGCTGGGCCGTGGTGCGGGTCTGCATGATGCGGAGCATGCCATGGTGGCGGGACCTGGGCCTGGAGCTTGCACGGGCACGTGGTGTGCCCACTGGTGGACACACTGTTGGCGGCAGGTGAGCAGTGGGGCCTGGGTGCGCAAGTGCGGACAGCCAGCGCTGGCCGGCGGGAGGGGGTAGGGTGCGGCTGCATGTGTGCGCAGGGACGGGCAGGCGTTGTTGCCATGTGCTGTGAGATGGACTCTGCTATGATTGACTCTGGCCTCGATTACAGATTGCAGACCTGGTGGCTTGCAGTGTATACCGGCACGTGGTTGGAGACACACCGGTGGCAGCAGGTGAGCAGTGGTGCTTGGGTGCGCGGGGGCGGCAGTGTCCCTCCTTCTCTCTCTCTCTCTCCCTTCCTTTCCTTCTCTCTCTCTCTCTCTCCTTCCTTCTCTCTCTCTCTCTCTCTCTCTTCCTTTCCTCTCTCTCTCTCTCTCTCTCTCTCCCTTCCTTTCCTCTCTCTCTCTCTCTCTCTCTCTCTCTCTCTCTTCCTTTCCTTCTCTCTCTCTCTCTCTCCCTTCCTATCCTTCTCTCTCTCTCCCTTTCTTTCTTTCTCTCTCTCTTTCTCTGCCTTTATTTCATTCTCTGTTACTCTGTGTCTCGCTCCTTTGATGTGCGCATGACACACGTTCTGATTTTGTGCTTTGTTTTCCAGGCTGTGACATCAAGATTGTCCCGGACGGACCCGACAGGAGTCTTCCGCATTGGTGTTTTGTGTTGTATTTCAATAAAGTTTTTGGTTGTTACTTCAATGATGAGTGACTGTTTCTCGTTCTTCTGACCACACATGTGTGTTTCTTTTTGTCATTGTGCAACATCATGCGCTTTTTGTGGCTCTTGTGTCGTGCACAGTATGTGTTTGTCCAGGGGGGGTCCGGGGGGGGGCCTGGGAGTGGTGGCGGTGGGTGTTGTGGCCCTCTTGGGTCTCCGAGCTGCATGATCATTGTCTCCATGGCATCTTTGGGTCTTCCGATGTGGCTCTGGGCGGGGCTCCCTTTCGTACTGCAGGTAGTCGTCCTGCTTAACACCAGCAGAAGGCAAGTGTTAATTCCCTGCTGCTACCGCGGCGTATCGCCTGTTTTTGGTTCGCATCGCAGATCTGGCAGTTTGTTGTGAAAGTGGTGTTGTGGCGTTTTCGTGTGTTTTTGCATGGGAACGCCTACTCTGCATCTCATTAGGGTTAGTTGGTGGTGTCACCCGTGGAGGTAAATTTTGCGGCAGTTATCGCGGGAGTACTTGCGTTGTCTACAGTTTGCACCCGCTTGTGAATGGGGCGTTAAATCTATCTCCACTTTTGATGCGTTAAGGTGGAGATAACTCGGCGATAAGTCCTTGTGAATATTCCCCTTAGTGTTTTCTGTAAAAAAATGGAACTGAAAATTTTGAAAAGGTGCCCTATGCGTAACCTAATTCGGCAACCTTTTCGAAATGTTCTGTTTCATTATTTATTATATCTATTTATTTGGTTATTATGCTTCTTAGTATCGCATTGATTTTGCTTAGCTTGTAACATTTATTATTTTGTTTGTTGTTAAGTTACTTTACTGACCAAAGAGTGGGTGTAGTGATGTCCCTTCTGGGCCCACTTTGGTTCTCCCCTAGTTCAGCATATTAGATGTTTTAGACTGTTTCTGCTTGCACAGCCACACATAACACTTTAGTTTTTGTGACATTATTTTAGAAATACGCTGTACTAGTTGTTTTGTTATTCAGTGATTCTTCCTGGGATTCAGTCTGAACATTTTGTGCATGGTCATCTAGAACCCATAACACTGTGTTGTACTGTTTTCTGCTCGGTCAGCAACAGCTCCTAACATTTTAGACATAACACTGTAGCCCAGCTGCAGCTTTCCTACACAGGAATTTTATCATATAAACTGTGTTTTGTCTCTTAGAGGGCAGAGAGAAGAATTCCGACAGAGAAACTTGTCCTGGCGCAAACACACACCAGATATGGGGTCTGTTGCTAATCCCATCAATCACTAATATGTCCGTTTGTTTACACAGTAAGAATAGGCCTAGACAGATAGATAATTTGCCATGGTTGGGTTGTTCATTATATCAAGCCTGTTAGTAAATCTGATTAGGTTGCTTGGTTGTATTTGCCTACTTATCGCAGCACATATGCTTCATAATAGACTACAATAGTTTCAATTAATGTATTGTAAACTTTCATCATGTCTTTCCTTTGCTTACTAAGGGCATGCATGAGTGAGAGATTAAAGGTAATAATCTGTTTCCACAGTTCACTTGGAGACTAGAGGGTCATGCTCTAGGTTTGTCAAAATCACCTGCTACTCTGGGAAGGTTAGGAGCTCAGGTGAGGCGCTGTTAGCTAGCCCGTATTTGGGCTGACAAGTACTGACGTGGTAGAAAGACAGAGTCCCTACAGTCTGACTTTCTGCCATCCCAAGGCATAGTTCAGCTTACCAGCAGAATCTCTGCGACATGCTGGCCAATATGGGGCCAGAAAGGACATCATTACAGCCTAGGAGCCTGCAAAGGGAGAACTCGTTCCAACCCAGAGATGGCACCAACCTTTAAGAGAGGGGCTTACCAGAGTAACATCGATTTTGTCCTTGTCGTTTTGCACTTATGGCCCTTACTCAAGAATATTAATATCGATATCCATATGGATAGTGACCATAACTCCTTGATTAATACTTTTAAAGGGAGCTGCCTTTGATAGACCAGTTTTTTGAACTACATAGAGGTGCCCCTTCCATTGCCATCTAATAATCATCGACAAATTTCTTGGCCCCAAGTTTTATCTAACTCGAACCTGATCTCTGAGATTTATCATCAGTTTGTGAAACACACGGCTAATTTTGTTGGGTCCCTTAAGGAAGATATCCCTAAAATGCAGATCCATGCTAAGTTATTTTCCAAATTGCAGGAACTGTTTTATGAAAAGGGCTCACGTAATCAACTCCCTTGTGTCAAAGTGAAACCATGGGCCAATCAATAATCCCTAGTCTCAGTTCCAATAAGTACACCTATTGTACCTTTGTTTTCTGACACTGGGATAAAAAGAATATTTGACCTAGCTAAATTAAAACCCTTGGTCTATCGGCTAAGGCTGTGGTCCCCCCGAGGGAATTCACTATAGAAATTATCTAAAAGAAATGCTGAGCCTAGCAAACTCACACAAAATTCCTTGGCTAAAGCACGTCTCTACTTGGTTTATCACATCAGGTCTTAAAGGGTTGTAGGACAACCCAACAACCATAAAAAAAACAGATGTAGAAGTTCTAAAGTCACGCTATTGTTCCTTTATTTATGATAATTATGTCTTAAACATGGGCAATGGCTGTTTGATCAACCAATTCTTTGACTTCAAATTTGTTCCTCAGTTTGAAACAATTCTAGACAACAATACGCCTCCTCTTGCCGAAAGCTTATACGTAAGATTCGGAATGGGGAGCTTGCCTCTCAATGTCCTGCAGGCAAAATGTTGGAATGGTGTGACACATAGCACTTGCCTGGTGTGTGGCATCTGCCCTGAAACTGAGGAACATATAATGTTTTTTTGCCCAGTGTACTATTGTGCATGACTTAAGTGGATTAGACCAGTATGCTTGAATCTTGGGACTAGGAGTTGCCATGTTGCCCTCAGAATACTGGAATCTAATACCACTGACTCTACAGTTTCCCCCGTGAGCCATTTTTTGTGGGGTGTTTGGTACAAGTGGGGCAAGCTACTAGCCCAGCCTGAGTCTTCCTCTCTGGACCAAAGATAGGGATCTTTGCATTGTGGTTATGGTCTAGTACCTCACATTACATTGTCCTTTCTTTCCATGGTGTAGCATCCCACCAGCCGAGGTACTCGCCAATAACCATGCCAGACACAAAGAGTAGTTTAACACATCTTTATTCCAATGCCAGAACTCAACATTCTAAGCCTGCCTTCAACTCATCCCTCCAATGCTTATGTCTCAGGCCTACGGTGTACAGTGGGAGCCAAAAGAGTTCCAGCATTCTTTTGTTTGCAAGACACTACACATGGCATCTTGTTTAACCAGAAGAGAACTTAGGTTAATTGTGGATTTTCAGCTATTTGTCATTGATGGTTTGTTGCTAAATAACGAAATCATGTGATCTGAGTTTTACGTGTATTCTTGTATTCATTTTAGTCAGATCCAAGCACATCTTTTAAAGACGCATGTTGGAGCAAGCATAGTTTATTAACTCATCTATGTGTTTAGGATGATCTACTGATACTGATCACCGACGAATCTTATTGTTTTTACAATCATTTTGTATCTTATACCTTGTCCACTTTATAATATATTTGGTGCTGGTATTTTACATTAAAGTGTGTTATTATTTATACATTGTATTTATACATGTATACTTTTACTTTCGTTTTTACTTCTCCTAAATTATGAGTTTTAATTTATTATATTTTGTATCTGTTTTTATTGTACTTTGATAGTTTTATAACCGAATAAAGTATTGATGACAGTAGCGGCCCGTGGTGGGAGTGCTGCCGGGAGGTGACGTTGGGCAGGGGAGGGGCAGGGTGGGGGGTAGTAAAGTACGGAATACGGCCGTTTAGAGGTAAGTAGACATATAAATAAATAAAACAAATTTTGTTGCGCGCGCTGCATCGTGATGGGCTGAAACTCATGGCCATAGAAGCTGCATCCTCTCATATAAAAGGTCAGTGGCCATACCATAAACATCTTCCGTACCCATGTGCAGGTTCAGAAGGAGGCCATGTGCTGGATTTGCTGAAGCTGTTCCGTTTTTAGTGCATACATTAACTTAGAAAATCTCTGAGTCAGTGTATATGCTGTACACAGTACATCTCAGAAACATGAATAGGCAACCATTGCCCACGGGTACTAGCATGTGCTGCAGGCAGTGCAGTTTCAGTAAATATAGGTGCTTTCATACTCACATAGGATGTGTTCATGGATGTATTCAGGGATCACGTAGTTCAACATTCATTTCTAATGCCTCCAAGTCAAAACGAAGGCTAGCACTTATGGAGTTGAAACAAGACTTGACAATATTACCCGTAGAATCTACTGTGATCATATTTAATGGAAAGGTATCTAAATTCGATCACTCTGTATGCTCTCTTAGAAGTGTTTGTGAGTGCCGGGACCAGCTGTAATTTAGGCTGTGCACTCACTATGTTTTGGGAATATTCAGGTGTTCAACTCAGTGTGCCCCGAAGGAAAGGGTATCTAACAAAAGGTAAGGCCATACACCATGAGCATGAAACACATGGCTGAAAGATGCCCTCAACAGGGGTTGTTGTGTCGGCTTTGAAGGCAGGGCCTGGCCAAAAGCCAGGCCATGTTCCCAGAGCATGGTGGACACATCAAAGGTCAATGCCCTGTAACCAAAGTGGCATGCAGGGTTGGTGAGTGGCTTCAATGAAGTCCTTGGTGTCAGTGGTAATGTGCTCCTTAACACAGAAAATATATCTTCACCAAAACCTCACCATATGAACAAAATCATTTTAGAGTTTTTTTTTTTTTACTGCAGGCAGAGAAGCAGTCTAGTTCAGTATATAGCAAGAGACATTTTCCTCCTTAAAACCTAGTGTCTTTATCATGCTGCCATGATAAATGTACCAAAATAGACCAGTAAATATCACACAGCAGATTTATCAAGGCTTTGCAATGGTGCAAAGTCCCAAAAAGTGACACAAACCGGCACATAGGTTTGATAAACTGTTTACTTTCCAGCATAAACCTTTTTTGCTCTGGAAAGTTGTCTAAAAGTAATCAACATTGTGCTATGCACTACTTTATGTTCCTTTGCATCAAGGGCTTACCATTGGTGGTGCAAGACTTTTAGCATGCTACCACCAATGGTTTTTGACATAAGGCTCTTTCTACTAACATTTGTAGACAGCACTTTGCACCAAAAAGTATGTCTCCTTGAGGCAGGTGCAAGTAGAAGAAAAGCTTTTTTTCTCCAAACTTTTCAAACTTTGCATGTGTACTGATCTGTACCGCACATACACAACATGGGAAACCTTTTAAAATATGTCTGAGATTAGTAGTTTGTATTGGGAGAGTATCCTTTTAGTACAAAACCTATGCTAGAAATCACACTCACACATTTGCACCTGTGTGCAAAGGTGTGGGCGTGGTGCAAAGGAAGAGGGCAGCAGCACCATATTTATCATAGACAAGACATATCTTAATAGTCATGGGGCTATCCTGCTCTCTGCTCATATAATGCAGTGCAGCAACTTTGTCTGCTGCACTCTGTTGCGTGAAATATCAGTAAATCTACCCCCACATGCTTTGCGGTCCAATAAATGTATCTCTGTGTTCTGATGACATCCAGAGGAAATTGTAGATATCTTACCGTAATATTATTCTGTGTTACATGAAACTGAATACGAACACATGGGGCACAGAGTGAAAGCCCATTTGGTTAAAATTTAAAATACAATTATTGTTTCAGAAGGAGGAAGATGGTGCAGTGCTTGGTGAAGACTTTGAGGAGGATGAAGTAAGAGCATCTTTGGCTGCCATGAGAGGAAAAAATGTGTCTACATTTAAAGATATATAAACACTTCTCTGTGATCCTGACTCAATATCTAATTGCCTATAGTAATACTTTAAACCAATAAGAACATAACTGATGGTGGATCTTGGACACCGGTGTCCTTAATAAATATAGATGCTTAAATATATGGGAAAGGTCAATGGCACTAATATAAATAAGATTCTTCCAGCTTTCATTCCTGATGGCCAGACAGGTTATATTGTAGACAAACTAAATTCTGAGCATATATAGACCATTTTAGGTGTCATCATTCTAGCGAAGAATAAACTGTCATTGTGGTGGATGCCCAATAATCTTGGGGGATTAAGAGAGAATGGCAATGCTGGACTTGAACCCTCATGCTGCACTACCAGTAACATCTCAGTTTAGATATTTAGATTTCAGGACTAGAAACAAACATTACGATTTCAAGAATTTGAACCAAAATAACATATTAACAGAGACAAAGGAACTGTTTGGTATGGTACCAGAATATGGTAACCAGTATAATCCATACCACCTATCTATAACAGCCAATCAAAACAAATTTGTTAAAGGTTGACAAATAACAAAAAATTCCAAACTGTTTTCCAAAATTAATGTAAAAGTTACTTCCATCAAGCATTAATTTAACAAGAAACAGTGTCCCAACACCTAATATCCAAGCGGAATGAGGAGGAGCCAGCTGTCAGCTGACACGCGCCATGCACAGTAAAGGTGCTTGTCATCTCCCGCGGTGCGGGCGCGTTTGGTTTGTTTGCTGCTGAATTTACGCCAGGGACTCGGTGTCCCAACACCCAATATCCAAGCGAGGGAGGAGAAACCTGCTCTCAGCTGACCCGCGCCGCACACCGTAAAGCTGCTTGTCATCTCCCGTGGCGTGGGACGCGTTTGGTTTGTTTGCTGCTGAAAGGACACCAGGAACTCGCTGTCCCAACCGCTAGAGACTGGAGGAGGCCAGGCTGTGCCCCCCCTCTTGGTTTTTGGCTCTTGGTTTTTGTCTACTTCCCATGGAATTAAAAGACTGCTGGGACTAATATCCGGAGGATTTGGGCCTTGGGCCTGAATCTGGTAATCCTGCGCAGGTAAGAGCCCCATTTTTGTTTCATCTTACTTGTGTTTGGGCTCTGTGTTTGACCTGGTGGTTACACCCTCCTTCGTTGCCCTGTTATCACAGTGGTAAGCCCTTTCCCTTGTGGGCTCTCCAATTCTTCAACATGACAGCTTGACAGCTTGTTGACAGCTTGCTGGATATAGTTGGGCTACCCCTGCAGGGCTGCTGGACTGTTGGGTGCTGTCACAATGGGAAAACATAGGCCTGCGGGACCCACCCTAAAGGATTCTGTGAATATGGTGACCACTATGGACGCTTTTCTGCAGCGAGCCGTCAGGGTTCTGGACAAGGAAATTGAGTTGGCCACTCAGCGACTATCTCAATGCCCTATTCCTCCCTCCTCCCAGAGTTCTTTTGCCCCCTACATTCAGGATCACCGGCACAAGTCCCTCATGCTGGTTTGACAGACGTGGTACAAGACGCAGTACAAGATCTGACCGAGGGTGTTCGCCTGTCGATGCCAATTCACAGGATAGTGGTCAGTCATCGGTGCCTCGGTCAGTGTGTACAGCCCGTGGGGTGGGCCCTGGTGTGGGGAAGGGACCAGGGGGAGCAAAGAGGAAGTGCCCCTCAATGGCGGGCCATGCGAAGCGCAGGAAGAGCATCGGTCCACAGCCTAATTCCTCAGTGTCCCTTGCAGAGCCCAGTACGGACATTACGGGCTTTTCTGTTTGATACTCTTAAGGTAGCTTTGCTATCAGCACTGGATTCCAAACTAGTCCCAATTTTACATCGTCTATCTGTGATTGAAAATAACTTGACTAAACTGACTGCTTCACTACAAAGGGACCATATAATATCGTCCACATGTCCTCCAACTTTAAGGTTTATGACTAACAGTTCCTGTGGTAAAGGGGCAGAGCCTGGCCCTAAGCCTTCTCCTAGGCCTGCGCTAGAGGCAGTTACACAGCAGACGAGCAATCTAGTATCTAAAGCCTGTCCTACTACAGTAGCTCCTGCTTTGAATAGTATAGTACCATCGGTATCTACACGGACAGTTAACCGCATGGAGGGGGCTCTCCAAATTTGGAGCATCATCAGAATCAAGGTCTTGAAGTAGGCGAGACAAATAGTTTCCCTGATGAAAGGCGAGGAGGGAGGTGTCAAGGGGAATGTAGTAACCTTACCCAGAGTTTGTGCACTGTCCACCTTGCACCAGAGTCGACCCCACTTGTAGTGGTCTTAGCTAATGTTCCTCGACTCGACCCGGGTACTAAGGAAGATTTTGACCAGTTGAAGACCAAGTTTGTGCACTAGCTAAACTTGAACATTGCCCCAGGGTCGAGGGTAGAAAATCACATCATTATGGTGCGTAGGGTATCTTGGGTGGGCATTGCCAAGAAAGTCTGGGCTGGGGATAGTGTCATCATTAATTTTAATAGCCCCTATAGGGTAAATAGCATCTTATGTTCAGTTGCGCATTTTAACTACAGGAGTCGAAATTCGGCCATAGTGGCACTTCCGCTGAGTTACTTTTATAGGCCCTTGAACCATCCACCTCCTTTATTTGGAAACACGCAGGGGTGGTCCCAAGATACGAGTTACATGAACCAGCAGGAGGCAATGACAGGTGTAATCATGTCAAACAGGTTCACGCCCCCGAGTGCATTAGAATGCTGTGATTGACTGGGTGCTGGCCCACAGGACCTAGATGTCCTCCCACCACAGGGTTTGGGTGGGCCATCGGGTCCAGGTTTCCAAGATTGTAAGGGGTGCAAGTTTATTTCCTGGAACATTGCAGGGCTTGCAAGTAAGTTTGACGACCCGGATTGGGTGCTTTTTGTTAAAGGTTTTGATGTGATCTGCCTCCAGGAGACATGGGCTGTTGAGAATAGATTTTACTTGGAAGGTTGCAAAACTTTTTTTGTGCCAGCTACCCGCTCCATGCTAGGAAGAGCCAAGGGGGCCTGGTAACTTTTGTCTCATTAGCAGTTCGAGGCAGCTCTGTCACACTGCCCACACTTCTTCCACTTTACATGCGATATTAGTATCTAGTGGAACAAACAAGCTCTTGATCTTAAATGTTTACAATGCGGGAGTCACCCCAATGGAAGTATGCAACATCACACGAATGGGTTCTCTCTTGAGGAATATCACCTTGAGTGGGCAGAATTATCCCTATGTACTTATAGCAGGGACTTTAATGTTCACATGTGCAGGGACATTAGGTGCGGGGGTGGAAAATACGGGTTGTGCGCGCCATGCCGGCTTGCACATGGAACATACCCATCAGATATCCACACTAAATGCTATTATGCATGAATTAGACTTAACAGCTGCCATCAATAAGCTACCTCCGGCAATAACTGATATTGTCCCCACCTTTACTGGGAGAGAGTGAGAGACTTTTATTGATTTTATCTTTGTCTCTACACCGTTTTATTTTTATATTGTGGACTATTTCATCAAGGCGAGCGCACACAGTGATCATAATCCTGTGTGTGTTTCAACAGGTTGGCCTCTGGTAGTTAAGCAAATTAAGTAGGGTCTGGGGGTCCCCCTGAAAGCTGTGGAAGGGGGGAGGAGACTGAAGTGGGGTCAAATTGTTCCGGACCAGCTCCACGTGTCCCTTTTAACCCAGTGAAATAGGGAGTTCGCTATCTGCTTAGATAGTGAGGCCAATCCATTGGATATTATGGAGGCTTTCTGCAGTATGTCTGGTGCTATAGTGAATCTTTTGCAGGCTCCGGGCAGTTGCATATCACACTCAGGACCGAGATGGTTTGATTCTGAGTGCTCCTGTGCCACTAGGAGATTGAAAGAGGTTTTGGGAGTGACACCTCGAGATCCCATGGCTTTTAAGAGCCATCGAAGAGCCTATAAGGCCGCTGTGGCAAAGCGTAAGTCTGCCCTGCAAGAGGAGGCCTGGTCAGAACTGGTAGAGGCCAGTTGCTCGGGCAATAGTTTGGAGCATCATTAATAGTTCCTTTTTAGCAGGGGACACTTTCAATTCAATGGATGCCCATATCTCAGAGGATGATTGGGTAAGCCATTTTGAGTGCATGTTCCATTCTGACCTAACCACTAGGGAAGGGCAGGATAGTGTGGATGGTATATCCAAGGTCATATTTACAGCGCAAGAGGTAAGAGCAGTCATTATAGAACTGTCCAAAAACAAGGCCCCAGGCCCTGATGGGATCCTGTCTGACCTCTACATTGCGAACGTGGACACATGGGCGCCAGTACTTACGGCAATCATAAATGCTGCGGTCAAGGTTGGCCCGCCCGGATTCATGGGCCTTATCGACTATTGTCCCTGTTTTCAAAAAGGGTGATTGGGATCGCACTCATTGCTATAGACCCATCTCCCTTTTGGATTCTGTGGTAAAGTGGTTGGTCGTATGGTTCTAGATAGGCTTGTAACTTGGGCGGATTAAAACAACGTCCTAGTGGAGGTACAATATGGTTTCCTCCCGGGTCCTTCAAGAGTGGATCAATGCTTAAATCTATATATGGTCCTGAACAAGTATACTGTGTCTTGCACTGGCTCTATTCACCCAGCATTTATGGATCTGTCCTCAGTGTTTGATCGCGTTAATAGATCAAAGCTATGGCAGATGATGCTTTCTATTCGTATTGACAGGGACATTGTTCTGTTTTTAAGGGACCTTCACAGAGACTCAAATGTGGTTGTCTGTCACTCGAAAGTTCTTAAAGTGACCCACACGTTTCCCATCAGGAGAGGGGTGCGCCAGGGGTGTATTTTGGCTCCTTTCCTTTTTAACTCGTATATTAACTCCCTGAAGAAGGTCCTTTTGAATTCAAAAGTAGATTGCCCCCAGGCGGGCAAGCGTAGTCTGCCGGTCCTCCTGTATGCAGACGATGCTGTCCTAATGGCAAGCACAGCTAGGGCCCTACAACTTCTGTTGAATTCCTTTGTACATTTCATGAAGGACTTGGACCTGCTGTTTAACCACAGTAAATCGTTCGTAATGCAGGTGGGACCTCGTACAGCTAAGCCCTATACTTTTAAGGTAGGAGCCAAGCCATTTCCTATGACAAATGTTTCCTCATATCTGGGAGTCGTGTTTGATGATGCCCTGAGCTGGTGCCCCTTGATCAGGCGTAAGAGAGGGGACCTGGCTAGAGCAACTGCTGCTGTTTTCAATTTTGCTTCTAGATTGGGTGGCAAACCGATCGGGGCTCTTCTACAGATCTACAGAGCCAAGTGTATCTCTAAGGTCATTTGTGGGATCAAGATATCGGGTTATACTGGGCAGGAGGCACTGCAAATTGTTGAAAATACATTCTTGAGACGGGTACTCTCCCTACCACAGAGCATCCTGTTGTATGTAGTGCATGAAGAATTGGGAATGGCCTTTTTTTTAGACAAGCTTGCTCTCCGTCCCCTAGCTTTTTTGGATGAAGAATTGGTTCAAGAAAAATAATGCCCTTAGCAAGTACATTCTAAGGGATTGTCTTTCCCTTGATTCCGCTAATCGTATTTGTTGGATAAAGTACTTTAGAGAATGTCTTTGCAGCCTAGGAAGGGCAGACCTATTTGACAATCCGCAAGCGATCTGTAGTAGGGACCTAACCTGGATGAAAGAGTGCTTTTTTTAAAACTCGTACTTGGGATAGAGAGGAAGTAGAGTTGAGAAAGCCCAGTGTGCGCAGGTACATTGTATTGAAAATGGTGCCAACTACTGAACCATGTCTTTTATGAGTTAAAAGTAATCATGATTGCTTTTTATTGACAAAATTTCGGCTTGATCTTTTTTATTATCTTTTGGCCCAACCACGCGCGCTCATAGAGAGCAGTGTCTTACACCCTGTGGCTGCGACGGACAGTCACCACAGGATATGATGCATTTTTTATTGTTTTTTAGTTTTTATCAGGTTCCCAGGAAGTCTTTTATTATTCCTATTCTTAAAAAAGCATGTTTTAAGAGGGTCAGACCTGCTTTTATCTTTTTACAACTTCTTTCAAGTGATTCAGTACTGTACATGCTTAGTTTTCTAAGGGCTGCTATCAGGCTTAGGTCCAGTTGTCATTAACTTTGACAGTGGGGTCTACCTTTTAACTTTGTAATTATGGGCCCATAACGGTCTTATTGTACTGTATTCTGTATATTTGTTGGAGTTGTTATTGATGTCTGTCTGACTTTTATGGTTTTAACTGTAAAAACCGAATAAAGTATAATGATGATGATGGTAACGAGAAACAGGCTTTTCATAGAATTAATTGGTCATTTTTATTTAAATCCTTGTCATGATTTGGTTCTGACTTTCAGCTCATTTATATGGATACTCATTTTTATCTTTTACTCAATGTCCGTATCAGTATTAATGGTTATATTTCACTTACTTTGCTTCACATCACCAAACAGGGCAAGGGTACCTCATGTTTCCCTTCTTATTTCTTTTATGTGTAGAACCATTCCTAGAAAGAGGATGTAAGGAAGCAATTGTAGTGTTACATTTGATGATGAGGAAGTTAATGCTTCAACCTAGGAAGATGGCATTTTGTTATACAAGTCACCTCCCAAATCATCCCTGGCCCCTTTTCCTAATGAGGTTAAACTTTCATTCAAGGTGTCAGGCTAGAAGCATAGTGTTATTAAAACTGAAGTATTTCCACTTAACAATTTATGTGTGATCATGTTTTAAAGTTTTCACTTTGAATGAAGTCCTATAAAATACAATATGTTAATGTATAGTTTTCTAACAGCATTATAAATTAAATTGCTAATAACCTATTTTCCCTCTAAAACAAGATAAATGGCTAGGTTTGCTTTTTGTTTCTACTTTACCTTTACCTATGATGTTGGTTAGCTACAACTATGACATTGCTTTCCCTTAACAACTTGTTTATGATTCCAATGCCTTCATTTAAAATTCAAAATTCAAAATTACAGGGCTGATTCACAAAGACATGTAAGGGTATGCAAAAGAATGATAATGTAGTACTATTTTATGTATTCTTCGCATACCTCTAAGATAGGTGACAACATCTAAAATCTGAATAAATGGGAATAAAATGGGAATATTCATATACAATAAGTACAAATCAAATAGACTTTGTCCTCTTTACATATTTACTAATAAGGAGTTGAATGTTTCTGGACTGATTCACAAAGGCGTGTAAGAGTACATAAAGGAATACTCCTGTAGTACTATTCTTTATACTCATAAATGCTTTTGCGAATCAACTCCTATATTTGTTGCAACTCAAATTAATATTACCAACATTTTATGTAATTTTGATCTAGGACGGCTTTAACAAAATGAAAACATCCTAAAATAGAAGATAGTGGTTTCCTCATTTTAAATATACTACGTTTCCTTTCTTTTTGTATCTGCCTATTGCTTACATCATACCTATGACTTTGCATGTTCTCTATGTTGACAAATAATTAACTTTTTTCCTCTTTCAAAGAATGTATTCGTCCATTGAATATGCCTTCTCTTAGAAAACTGACAGTTTTAAAAAGCATGTATGATTTACTAAATGATCTGCTACTCACTAAATAATCAGGGGTACCTTTTTGTCCTTCCCTATTATGGTATAACAAATGTTTAAAATTAAGAAATGTATGTTTTTCTTAGAAACATTTCACAGATAAGGGAATTTCTTATTGTTTGTTAGCAAATGTATTCTTTGTCTCAAAGTGTTATGAGCTTAGTTTAATGTATCAAATTATTTGTATCATTGCTATCATGTGCTCAATCTGATTTATTCAGTTCTTATAATGTTCAGTTTCCATTTGTTCCCCACAATAAGACCTCTACTGTAGGAATTCAAAACGCATGCGGAGTACTATTATTCTTAATTCTTATATACATTATGAATTAATCAGTCACCTGGATTTAACAGAACAAAACCAAATATTATATCACTATGAAATCTGATTTACAAGTCTCTTGGGATAATGTTGAATAAAATATGGGCTAATATTTTTACAACCTCTAAAGTTGCTACAGTTACTTATACTTTATTTTTAACTTTATACCAGAGTATTCTTTACACCAGTAAATGAAATAACATTTCTGATGGTCTTGATTCATTGTGCTGGTTGTGACATTCTGAAAATAAAGAGTTATTACATATGATGTTTAGTTTAAATTTGTTCATGTATATTGATAATTCTCAAGTTGAAGGTGCATACCTTATTTTACATTTAAAGTTCCTTATATATATCAAATACAAGACTTGTCAATTATTTTTAAAATGATATATTTATTTTTTTACTATAGCATTTCAGCTGATAACAATGTATTGCATACCGAACAAGTCTGCTAAATTATGATTTACTTAACTACTTAGTAGAATAGTGTTTTTTCAAATTTTAGAACAGGTGTTCACCATGGCCATATTTCGCAAGCAAAACAACTTACAGTTCTGGGGATATTTAAATCTCAACCTGAATGTACTTTTAGATGTTTTGCTATTTATAAACATTCCCAATACTACGCTTGAAAGATTGCACTATGCACAGTTTTCCAGGAGTTTTGCTGGGAATGTCATTTGTGTGTTTCCAAAGGCACCTTTTCTCCTATTTCTGCTGTGTTCTGCTTAGCGTAGAGCTCTGCACTCGGGAGAATGGAGTTTCCTGTACAAATGCACATATTTCTCAGTGGGGAGAATACTTTTCCCCTTTAGAAGCTATTCCCCTATACCCCCAACAAATTGCAAGGTGAACTAGTCCCCTTCCCACTTGGGAAGAAGGTTTACTCCAACCCTTAGATGGAATAACTCTCCGACTCTTTTCAAGGTTTTAAGGGGTAGGAGAAGAGTATGGAAATGCCTACAAATGTACTTGTTTGGGGGTGCTCTCAAAATACTAGGGCAAGCCACAACTTGGAAGGCTCCCTTCGCAGCCCTTGAGTGGGATTCACTACTGCACATTTTGCCACTCTCGTGGAAGAGAAATCTTGAGTAGTAAATGCTTTTACGCCTGCCAAGAGTTATCTTAAGTTTATAACTCACTTTACCTTTGTGAATAGGCCACCATTTCTTTACTACTCATCATAAAGTAAAATGAGACTCATATTTTTTAGATGCTCTGTGTTCATGCTGTTATCCTTAATATAGTCAAACATCCACCCATGTTAGAAATTTGGTCTCTAGTTGGCAGAGGTTTACACCCCTTCCAAGTAGGGACTACAATCATAGTCAGGGTAAGCTAGATACATACTTTAAATTAACCTGTGCTCACCCTCTGGTAGCTTGGCACAGAGCAGACAGGCTTAACTTAAGAGGTAATGTGTAAAGTATTTGTGCAACACACACACAGCAGCACAATGAAAACACCACAAAAAGACTCCACACAGGATTAGACAAATTGAGAATATTTTTCTGAATAAAACAAGATCAAAACGACAAAAATCCAATAATTAGAAGTCAAGATATGAATTTTTAAAGAATAAATGCAAAAATAGTGCTTGGAAGTCACTAGCGGTCGAATGGTTACTTGAGGTCGCGAGGGATCGGTACAAATTCAAATTTCAGGCTGACCGTCATGGAGGGCAGGCCGGCTACAGGACCCAGACAGGTTCTGCTAAATAAATACCTTGGCTGGAGCAAGTGTCGACATCAAGAGCTTACTGAATCATTGTTGAGCCACGCAAATGGGAGCCCGCGTCGCGCTCCATTGAAGTGAATGCAATGCGTCCTTGTCGAGCCCTGCAGAACGTTGTCATCAAGCAGCGCAGGCTGTGATTCTGCTGTCATTGAGCAGCATCTGTGTCAGCATTGAAGGGCAATGCGGGGGAATTTCTCACGCAGTTGGGGCGATGCATCGGTTTTTGCAGAAATCTGCTGCAGAACCCACTTCTGAAGGCCCAGGACTCAAGGTGGTCCAGGACTCAAAGATGGCAGAGTCCAGCAGCACTAGCAGGATTGCAGGAAGTCGTTTGTGTCCCTGAGACTTCAGAAAACAGGAGGCAAGCCAGGAAGCCTTTGGAGTCACTCTGGGTTCAAGTGAAATGGGTCCAGTCCTTGTCATCAGCAGGGAAGAGATCAGCAGGCAACAGGGCAGCTCAGCACAGCAAAGAAGCAGTTCCTCAGAACAGTCAGTCAAGGCAAAGTGGCAATCCTTACAGCACAGCAGTCTTTACTCCAGCAGAGTTTTTCCCAGGTCCAGTAGCATAATGATTTGGTAGAGTCAGAGACCCAATACTTATACCCAGAAGTGCCTTTGATATAGGGGGTCATGTCAAAGGAGCTCTCTGAAGTGCAAAAGACCCCTTTCAACCCAGACCTGTCTGCCAGGCGAACTGTGGGGGGTGAATCAGTGCTTTGTGTGTGGACAGGACATTACCTATGGAAGTGTAGGTGTCAGCCCCTCACATTCCTCCCTGCCAAGGAAGACCCATCAGAATGTAGATGAATGCAGATGAGTGCTCATAATGCAGATGAGTGCTCATAATGCAGATGAGCCACACCTTCTGTTTATGTCGCTGTCTAGAGGGAATGCACAAAGTAGCTGTCACCCAGCCCAGACGTGTATTGGAGACAGGCTGTAGGCACACAGAGCAAAGTTAAGAGCAGAGAAATGTCTACTTTTTAAAGTGCCATTTCTGAAATAGTAATGTCAAATCCAACTTTCCCACTAGTGAGGATTTACCATTACCATTGCAAAGATATGAAAAATGATTTAGCTAGTCCTTTCTAATCAGACGCTGCAGAGTAGGCCTCACAGCAGTGAAAAATGAATTTAGCTGTTTGTCACTACCAGGACATGCAAAACTTAAAAGTACATATCCTACCTTTTAGTTACACAGCACCCCGTCCATAGTGCTACCTACGACCTACCTTAGGGGTAACCTATGTGCAATAAAAGGGGGGTTTAAGGCTTGGCAAGTGGTTTTAAATGCCAAGTCGAAGTGTCAGTAAGCCACGCACACAGGCCTTGCAATGGCCATCCTGAGACAGGTTATAAAGGCTACTTGTGTGGGTGGCACAATCAGGGCTGCAGACCTACTAGTAGCATTTAGATTACAGGCCCTGGGTATATGGTATGCCACTTTACTATGGACTTATAAGTAAACTTAATATGCCAATCAGGTGTATATACCAATGTCACCATGTTTTAGAGAAGAAGCACATGCACTTCAGTATTGGGCAGCAGTAGTAAAGTGCTCAGAGCCCTAGGGCCAAGAAAACGGTACAACAAAAAGTGGAGGTAAGCAGGCAAAACGTTGGAGAAAGACAACCCTAAGAGTGAGAGGTCTAACAACCCAGTATTTATATTGTGCAATACACATTACTCATTTATTCATTAACATGCAATTGGCTTTTCGCCTTCGAGATATACTTATTTGCCCATAGTGCAGATTAATCTTGTGTCATTGGGCCTGGGTCAGAGATCCTCATGGAAGGAGAAAACATTTCCTGTCTCTACACTCATAGTTTGAGTAGTGTTATAACAGTGTTTTAAGCCTTAATAAAATTTCTAGTGGATTTTCCATGCCAACATTTTTTCGATAAGCTGCTGAAACTGCCAGCTCTGTCAGCTACTGAAGTGCCATCATCTTTCATGGCAGATATATTCTAATTTATCGTGGATCTACATTTTGAAAAGACTCTAATTTTTTCCTATGGCTTTATTTTTCGTCCCTCACATCTTGAGGAGGTTGTAACAATGTTTCCTGCATGTAACACTCTATATCCTGCCTTTACTTCCTTTTATTCTTTTATTGCAATGGACTGAAACCACTGTCAATATTCCTTGTATATATATCTTTAGGGCATTCCAGGAAATATATAGATAGAGGCTGCATCTAAGTTATGTGTGATGAATTCTGAGACACACATTAAATAATGTCTATTAAGAGTTTCCTGTCTAGAGTCCATTTTCCTTCTTGGCAATAGCCTAATCGAAAGCTTACTGTAAAAGAGAAAAAACAGCACAATGAACAAAAGTAAGCCAAAGTAAAAAAAAATTATGCTAACACTGTCTTTGATTGTATGGTTGACTAAGACAGAATCTAAATGTAGAGAATGACCATATTATCAGCCCAAGTACAGATCCTCCATCCTCTTAAATGTCCACATGTCTAGCCTGATAACTGCAGTGTAAGTCCTGCATTGTGACATGTTAAAATTACCCTTTTTGACTGGAACAAACCTTCTTTTTAAATATGAATAAGTCAACCCTCTGTAGGCCTTGCAACCCACAAGTCAGGGTGCATGGCATTTAAAAGTAGGACATGTAGAAATGTAAGGTTAACATGCTTGTTCAGTGACTAGCACCCAAAAGCTATTTTCGCTGTTGAAAGGCTCTGGCTGGCCCATAGGAAATAATGGAAGCCAGGATTAAATATTAATTCTGCTATCTCTGGATTGGCACCAGCAAGGAATATGATTAAATGACTCTTTTTAATACTTATTAAAAGCCCAACCTCATGGTAAAGTTGGATGTTTAATACATATTAAGGAAAAGTAAGTTTTAGAAAGTAACATGTTTCCTGCCTAAAGCTCCTGGAGGATAATCTGCATTTGCTCTCCAGCAGTAGTTCAGTGGGTGACTAGCCCTGGTAAGGTGTGAAAACTTATTCCAGAGAAGAGACAACGACTTGGAAGTGGAGAGGTGTTTTTCTTCCCCTAGCAGGAAGTCCTGTTGGTGTGTACCCAGGATCTTAATTTACTTCCAAGAGGCCTCCCCTGTCACATTTAAGTGTTAGAGACCACAGAGGAGGGGACTGTTCATTACCCTGCCCATATCTCTGGGTGGGCACACAGCTCTGCATAAGCTGAGAAGGGTTTCCAAATCTTGGACTTTGGGAGTGAGGGACACTGTGGGATTGTTTGCAGTACGACAAACAGGTTCTGCTGCCAATGTGGGGAGTATAACTCCTGGGAACCTTTACCCCAATGGTTAGTGAGGGGCCAGGAGTCACCCCATTTATCACCTAGTGCCAGGCATAAATGTGGCATCTCCAGGCACCCTCCTCGTAACACTTTCTGGACCTGTGAAAGACCAGAAGAGGTATTGGCCAGCTGTCTGTGACCCGAGATGAGTCCTGAAGGACTGGACTTGCTCTCTGTTGAACTGAGGACAAAGAATTGGACTCCAGGGGTCAGTTGGCTTATGTCCTGTGTGGCTGAAGGGCTTGAACATCTGCTAGAGTACTTTTCCTGAAGTTCCCAGATGACTACTACCAAATGGACCTGACCAGGTCCCCACTGGTGGTCTCTGTTGGAGTGAGTCGTTGTCCCTAAGTGCTCTTCCTGTGGTCCTGAGACCACTGGCTGTATGTAATGGAACTTCTTCTACCACCTCTGAAAATATGGGACGTAGAACATTTTTGGACTTCCAGACCTCTACAGGACCGAGGCAAACCACTTCAGCCTATCCGACCAAGGCACAACCTCGCTGGGCTTCGAAATCATGTTTCCCCCACTGGGAGCATCTCAGCAGCCACAAATCCAGTTCACCGGAACAACAGCAAGAAGGTATCCAGCCTTGTGGAACTCAATGTCAGAAGGAACCGCATTCTTGCCCCACTGGAGAATTCAGAGCTTCGAAGAAATGAGAGTAAGTCCGAAGGAAAAAACTGACCTTACAAAGGCGTCAGAAGTATCTGACAACTGGTGAGAGGACTTTCCCCCTTAGCTCGAATTTGAATTTCTCCCACTCAGAGTTTTTCCTGCAAACACCAATGGATTCAGCGGTAGCTCGCTCAATGCATATCTGACTTTGTGAAGACTTTCTCAAATACACCCTGCCGTCTTGCCCTACTGAAGGACTTTGACTTCAAGGAAAAAGACTAATACCCAAGGTAAAACCTCTGACCGGGCCAAATCTGCTTGGTATATCCAACCAGGGCTCCATTGCTGTTGGCTGCAAATAGCGTCTAGCCCTATCATTGACTACCATTAGAGATTTGCACTCTTTGGCACTATTTTCACTTAAAACTTTAAAAATTCATATCGCCAGTTCCCTTTATTGGAGTTTTGTCATCTGGTGTCATTTTGTTTCTTTAAATTTTACTCTAGTCTCCTAATTTGGTCTGGCATTTTTATTTCTTGGTGTTATTACTTCTTCACTGTTTCGGTATTGCATAATTACTTAACATAGGAGAAAGGCAAAAGTTTAGGGATGACCCTGCAGAAAGGGCCAAGTCCAACAGCTACCAAGTAATTGAGCTCAGGTTAATTTAGAGACTTTGAGGTTTCACCCTGACAAGAGTTGTGATTATTACTTGAGGTTGGCAGTTGCCCACCCCAAATAATAATCCAATTTCTTTAAAAGGGTTTTTGCATCTATGAGTATAATGACCCATTACCCCACAGATATGATAAAATGTCTTAATTAACAAGTACTATGTAGAATTTGCCAAATGGCTGACTTGACTACACTGGTGGGAAACACCATATTGTACTCATAATTCCCTACCCCATCTTAATCTTTCGTTGCTCCCTTCCACAAACTTGCCCAACCAAAGTCTTAACTGGGAGTTCAATCCAGTACCCACTTTGGCTAGATCTTTAGAAGATTCATCTTTCCACTTAGCAGTATTCACAGTAACGTAGCAAGGGGGGGGTCCGCCCCGGGCGGCACGAGTTTTGGGGGTGGCTCCACCCCCCGCTCTTACATGCGATTGCCGCAAGGGCGGCAAACGCAGAATTTATTGCCAGCACCCTCCCCTCTTCAGCACGGCCGCGGGCGGCAAAGGCAGGGACCGCCATGGGCGGCAGAGTGGCTAGCTACGCCACTGAGTATTCAGTGCCTCTGCTAGTGTGCTTTACCAGCCTGCCTCATTTTTTCCTGGACCATGTGGTTAGCCATACATACATACAATCTGTTAAGTAAGTACATTCTCAAATCTGATATTGGTGACATTGTCTGACATGTTAATCAGGTGTCTATTGATTCATGAATGATATGCACACTGTATACTTCTCCAACACGTATTTGAACTTCTTCTAAGTTTTGTTACAGATTGTGGTATAGACCTATCATATCACCAGCTTGACCCCTGTCAAGGTCTAGTAAATTACTTTATATTCTCAAGCTTCGGGTCCGATACAGTGTAATATGGCTGGTTTTCTCCAATATGCCCTTCCTCATCTGAACTCAGCCAAAATATACTGCACTGTACTAGTGGTTACCCAGGCACAGGCAACAAACCATATGGAACTAACACTTTAAGGAATTGTTGTTCAGATATGAATTTACCATAAACAAATGAAAGGCAAGAGGCATTTGGCAAAACAGGAACAAGTTGGTTTAATTAAACGCTGCAGCCGGGAGAGCCTGGACAGAATGCGTCTGCTCAAAATCTCTTGATGTATAAAGTTTTGCCCGTCAATTTATACAGTTGATGGGGCACAATAAAATGATCTCTACATTCCAAAAGAGCATATTCATTGTAAATCAATCAAATGTGTGCATCTGATAAAGACACAGGTGGCTCTCGACCTCTGGGAGAGCTGATGGTGGCCAGTGTGTATGTGTCCAGATGTCCGGCATGAGGAGCGCGTAATCATTACATGTGGTGTGCATGTCGTGCCCTGATTGGTTGAGTGTACCTATCTACATGTGGTATCTAGCTTTGTGGTATTTCTGGGGAATGCAAGCCTTTGGCCAAATGTGTTTTATTGGGGCCAATTATCTTGGACTTGTTTGTTGTGCAACTATTAATATGTGGAATCGATCAGGGTTTTTCCTGGGTGCGTGTTTGCCTTTAGTTTATGAGGGACCCCACTTGTGACCTGTTACTCTATAGGCATGGGCGTGGGTCGAGGGACCTGCCTGACCACGTATCTCTGTCTCTGGGTTGATGGAGAGGTCACCTTCAGTGAATCTGGCAGCAATGATGTGAGTTCATTGGAACTCCTAAGAATAATATGGCAGCCACTGGTATCATTTTTATCAACATTATCAACATTGCGCATACAGTTGTCATCTTGTACATTGACATTGTTCTTACTGATATTGACAAAGTTATGTTTGCTTTGATCTGAACGTACATTGACATTGTTCTTATTGGCAACAATAATATTATTTTACGAACATGAGTTATGACATACATTGGTATCATTATTGCTGATGTCGGTTCTGCAGTGTGGGCACAAGTTACGGTATAAATTGACATTGCATTGGCGGGTATTCATGTGGTTATGTGGGCACAGGCTATGGTATAAGTTCACGTTGCATTTACTGATATTGTCATTGTCGGGCCTGCACATATCATGACATTCATTGACATCGTATTCACCCATTTCAATGGCATGCTGCACAATAAATGAAAAGAAGGAAATCAGTGTCTATTGAAACTGTGAGACACAACGATAATCAAGTTATTCATCTTAGCAGTCTCCAGAGTGCAAAACATCACTGATGTCCAAGCTGTGCCAATAAGACAGAAATAAGAATAATGAGTCAGGTGCAATGTCTTCATAATTTAACACAGAAGTTTAAAAAACACTCTAGTCCTGGCACTACATAGAGCTACAATACCCAGAAAGCTACACTACTCCCAGATGCTTTTGATAAGAAAAAGCTGACCATTTGTCTCATGCTTCCTAAGCTTTTCAGAACATGTGCAAATAAAATCAGGTGGCATCTCCTTCACATCCTGTCCTTTAGCAGCAAATGATGCAAAACTGAACCCAGCTATGTCAGTTTGGTATAACTCCATGCTTGTGACACACACACACACATTCACACACTTGTACACACACAAACACGCACAGACACACTGACAGACAGACACACACACAAAACAATACACCCACACAATGGAAACAAGTGTTCAAAGAATGAGGTGTTGCATTCTTCTTTCACTGGACCGCACAGCTCGTGCATTAACCATCACTGCCTCAGTGTGTGAGAAAGAAATGAGTTGTGAGCACCAGTCCTGTAACTGTATCCCAAGGACAATAAGTGGTGAGAATCATATGCAGAGACACATCCACTATGCACAGTACAGCACAGCAAAAACAGTTGACTCCAAGGGTAGGATTATCTCTTGGGCAACTTCTTGTGGATGGAGTATTGAAGAAGACACAACAATGTTCTCAAGAACTGTGACCATCACAAGACTAGTGTTGGGGAAGGATACCTTACACATTATTCTGGACACCTGGAGGCCCATAACAGCGGCACATCAAAGGTTGCTGCTTAGAGAAACCTCAGGTAAAACAAGTCGTAGGCTCAACGCAATGTCATAGAAGTCTGCACATAAAATGTATTCAAAGAATTTACTCCAATGGTTGCCAGGAGGATTTAGATTATTCTGATGGCACGTGGTAAATCATGCCATGTATGTCAACATTCAAAATATTTTGTAGCATGCTGAAAGTTCACACGTTTCAGAATATGTATAAATAAAGCACATATGTCTTCTCTTCTATTTTACCTCCAGCTAGAGCCCTTTGATCTCATGACACTCCCACCAAAGTAATCACTCAATGGGAAAATATGGCTTTTGGCCCAGGGGCGAAAAATTCATTTTTATCCTAGTACTGTTGTGCCATTTGGTGGTCTTACTGATATTAATGGGATTAGTTCATTTTACTATGAGTGTGAAAAAAGTCCAAATATGGTTGTTTTTGCAAGATATGGTTTGGATCTATTCTGTGGGTGTAGTTGGAGACTAAAGCAGTGCTGATATTGTCTGTGAAGAAAGCTATTGACTTTAGTATGTTCTGCTCTGCTGGTTGGGGTTGACAGAAAGACTGGAGATTGCTGCTGTGCTAGTATTATTCTAGATTTAGTGGGCCAAGGTGGAAAGAGGGGGCACTTTTTCGTTTCCTTGCTCTTGAACCTTCTTCCTTTCTGTCTCATGCACCAAAGGTTTGTTTCAGGGTCACTGCTTATACTTTGAGATACCTCCTGTGAATGAATCATAAATGTAGATAGTATAAATCTTTAGGGGGAAGTCAACAGGTGATTTGTCCGCCTGAGATTTGATGGTAAGTTATGTCATAGAAACTTAAACTTAAAGCATAATACATTTGATCCTCTCTGAATTCTTTAGCATTGACGCATGTACCAGAGGGCTCTTAACGCTCACAGTAGAAATTCTTGTTGCTTAAACCGAGAGAAGATCTCAATGATAAACTTCAACAGACTTTGTTTTTGAGGTGTCAACGACACTGACAACCAAGCACTGCCGCTGTTCTGCAACCTGCGCTCCTGGTCTTCAAAACGACATTAAAGAATCAAGAGTGGAACTCCCTGAAATCTGAACCTCATACATATGTCCGTCTTTTCAAAGTCCAGTAGCTCACTGCAGAAGCTTTGACATCTTCCATCTTTTAATAAAATAGTAGATGTCCACACATTTGTGATAGTTGCTCATTAGATTAAGGAAATGCTTCTCCATGAGGGTCAAGTAATATAAAAATCATGTCATGTTAAACTACTATCGCATTACAGATACAAGGTTGATGGCTTTGTCAAAGTCTCAAAGTCACTGATCGAAGTCTATTGTGTAAGCCATTTAAATATCTTGCCTTTGCATGACATCAGGGTGTTCAGAAGTTGTGGAAGGGGCCTCCATGCTGAACATAGCAATTGACTTGACCTTTTTAGATTTTCTTAGAGAAATTGCAATGGTAGTATAAAAACAAATACATGACGGGGAGGTGGGTGATGCTCTATGGCCAAGTCTCTTGAAGATGTCCCAATGGGCATTCACTATGAGGAGGTCAGTGGCCAGATTCCTTCTGTGCATCTGCAACCAATAGCACTGTCCTGTGTTACTAAGTTGCAGTGGCAGTGGGAACATATGTTTAAATTGCTGCCTGATATTTAGGGTTAATGACTTTCAAATATTCACAAAGCCCTTTTTTCCACTAAAGAATACAAAAGGCTGTAAAGTGTCAACATTTTGCTCACATTCTCATTGTAAGCACTGGCAGCCCATACAACGACCACCGAGGCACAAGCAGCTGTGCACAAGCCAGCCCTTTGTTTATAAGACCTTTATACTGGTATTGCCATCCATGTGCACAGGCTGAATTAAATGGGATGCACTATGAAAAGACAGCCTTGTGTACACCTCTGTGTGCTTGTAGTCCTATGCACAACAGCCCTATGCCCAAGCAAGTTAATGCAGAGACAGATCTGTGCACACTCAGCCCTCCGAAGAGGCTCCAGGCTGACATGGATGCAGGGACATAGCTTGGTCAGTAACATTGGGGGAGGGGGAGCTTCAGGTTTTCCAACAATCACAGAGGCATATAATGTTAAAATACATTATACGAGAAGCAGGGCGCATGAGATGAGATTTAAGAAGTAGTGGAAAGGGAGAGGAATGCAGAATGGTAGGGTAATGAGGAAAAGCACAATATTTTGTAAACTAATCATTTTTTAAGACTTAAAACAGAGAGTGTGTGTGTTTCTGTCTGTGTGTATGTCAACATTTCTGGTGAAATCCGTCAGACACATCACCATACCTGACTGAAGGCACCTGTACCCAACTATTTAGCAGAAAATACATTTATAAGGGGGGGTGTTATGTTATGTTAACAGAACTTGTAAAGCGCAGCATATACCCGGAGGTGTCTTGACAGTAGTTCAGCAAGCAGAGGTGAGAGAAGAAAGAAAGCCTACTGATTGAATAGCCATGTTTTCAGGAGCTTCCTGATTTGAAGAAGAGAGGGAGCTGACCTTATGTGTAAAGGGAGGAGATTCCATGATTTGGAGGCTCCAGCCAAGAAACTGCTTCCTCCCCATTTAGATTTCTTAAATCTAATGGTGTTTATTTTGAACGAGCCTGATGATCTTAAGTTTCTAGTAGGGGTGTACCAAGAGAGGGCTTTCTTCAAGAAGAGAGGTCCAGAGCCATGGAGGGCTTTATATGTAAGACAGAGAGACTTAAAGTTAATTCTGTTCTTTACCTTCAGCCAGTGGAGATCTTTCAACGCAAGGGAGACAGAGTGATGCCTAGGTAGTCCCAGTAGAAGTCTGGCTGCTGAGTTCTGAAGCACTTGAAGTTTGTTCACATATTGGGCCTGCAGACAGTTATAAAGGCCATTGCAGTAGTCTATTTTGGCAAACATTAAAGTAGATATGGCTGTCTTCCTGGCAGTGGTGGGAAGAAAAATTTGTATTTTTTTAAGTATTCTTAAGGTGTTGTAAGATGAAGAGACCACAGCATTTATTTGTTTACCTAGATTTAGACGGTCATCAATAATGACCCCCAGACTCTTGGCTTTATTGGTAGGGGCAGGAAGAGGTCCCATTTCTACAGGCCAGCAAGATGCTGACCAGATATTAGGGTTATTACCAAAGAAGATCACCTCGGTATTCCCGGCGCTGAGCTTGAGATAATGCTTGCACATGTAAGAGTTGATGTGTCTCATGCAGCTCTGGATGCGATGACTGGTGTCGTTAGCATTGTTTGAAGCGGAGAGCATGATTTGCGTGTCATCCGCATATGAGGTGAACGAAAAGCCGAAGGATTGAACAAGTGCGGCCAATTCTGCAATGTAAACATTAAAAAGAGTGGGGCTGAGCGAAGACCCCTGCGAGACACCACAGGGCAGGCAGAAAGAGTTTGAGGAAAAAGAGTCTATTTTGATTGATTTTCCCCTGTCGGAAAGGAGGGATGATAATAATTTTAAGGGAAGATTTTTGATGTCTATTGCTTCCAAATGGTGGATCAGGATAGAGTGATCCTCCGTGTCAAATGCCGCTGATAGATCCAACAGGATCAAAGCGGCTGATTCTCCGTCGTCCAGGATAAACTTAAGTTCATCAGTAGCCTTGATCAGGGCCATCTCGGTGCTGTGTTCCGATCTGAACCCGAATTGAGTGGGATCAAGGCAGTTGTTATTTTTGATGAACTGGTTTAATTGGGTGTTCATAACCTTTTCGATTATTTTGGCGGGGAAAGGAAGTCTGGAGATGGGCCGGTAGTTGGCCGGGTCTACCGGGTCCAGCTTTAGTTTTTTTAAAAGCAGCAGAATGGAAGCTTGTTTCCAGATGGATGGAAAGATGCCTGTTCTGAATATGGTGTTAAAAATGTTGGTGAGGTTGGATGCAATGATGTCAGTAACATGCTTAATAACTGAAGGTGGACAAGGATCATTCGGGGAGCCTGACTTAGTGGTTAATACAAGGTCTTTGATTTGAGCTGTAGTCACTGGGAGTAAAGTGTTAAAGACGTCCAATGCTGTATCATTGTCAGGATGACTAGCCCTTGTGCCGTGACAGACTGGTAAGATAAAATTGCAAGAGTGATCAAAGGAGTCAAAGATTTGATCAATTTTACTCCTAAAGTGCCAAGCAATTTTGTCAGAGAAAGATTGACTAACCCAGTCACCGTTGTGCTCAGACTGTTTGGTGAGTTTATTAATCACCTGATATAATTCTTTCACAGAATTTTTAGAAGATTCAATTAGCGAGGAAAAGTATGTTGTCTTTTCCTTAATCAGGAGGGACTTATATTTAGATAGGGAGAGTTTATAGATTTCTCTCTCTTGAGAGTTGTATTGAGCCCTCCATTTCCTCTCTTGATGTCTGCAGCTTTGTCTTTGTAACTTGAGGGCTTCTGAGAACCAAGGGGCGGACCGACGAATCCTACCTTGGCTAGCCTCTTTGGTAGGGACCGTTAGGGAGAAGGCCGAATTAAGCCAGTTTGAATAGTTCTCCGCGGCTAGCTCTGGGTTTTCAACTGACGGTGGAGCAGATATAGTCAGCTCTTGCTGTAATTCATTTAGGTCAAGGTTCGCCAAAGCCCTATACATTGCTGGAGAATGCCTCTTTTTAGGAGCTGTGTCAGCTTCTGTATAATTGAGCCCGAAAAAGATGGCTGAGTGATCTGACCAGGATAGATGAAGCACTTTAAAGCTGGAAATAGCTTTATTGTTGGAAAAAAGTGTTTCTAACGTGTGCCCTGCGCTGTGGGTGGGTTCGGTTATATGTTGGACGAGATCAAAGGCATCCATGATTTTGAGCAGTGTGATGGTATCCTTGCTGTTGTGCTGATCTAGATGGAAATTAAAGTCTCAGAGGACTGTGAAGTCTGAGTTGCAGATATCAGCTTCGAAAAGAGAGCTGATAGAACTTAGGAAACAGGATTTATGGCCCGGTGGGCGGTAGACAAGGGATGCTTTGAACGTTTGTTTTTTGGTCAACTCAATATTGAACGACAAGGCCTCCCAGTCGTCAGACTGGATGGTTGCAAATTTGACCCTGAAATGCTCACGATAAATGATACCTAAACCCCCTCCTCTTTTTAGCGGGCGGTCCTGTCTATGCAGCCGATATCCAATGGAAGTCGCCGTGAGAAGTTCCGGCATGAACGTGCTATTAGCCCAGGTTTCGGTAATGAACGTGATATCGGGCTTATATATTTCCACCTTTGGAAAGAGATAAATACAAGCAAGGCCTGCATAGCAAGAGACTACCTGACAGCATCCATAAACCGCCTAGGCATGAAGGAGCTCTGGGCAACTTCGGGAGCGCAAAACAGCTTTAAGTCTTTGGTAAATAAGACAGTGAAAAGGCTGTCAGTAGTAGAGGACAAAGAATCGCTCAGGGGAAGGTCTCACGGATGGTACGTGCTGCAGAGCTACACAAGTACCTTCCTGCAAAATTATTTAGGTGCTGGCTTCAACAGGAAATCAAAAGAGAAATATCTTCTGTCCCGAATGGGTATCCTTCCCGTCCTGCCGCACCTTCCACCATGGAAGCGATCTTCGGAAATAACTAAGTGCCGTCTTTGCGGGAAAGCAGAAGAGAGCCTCACGCATCTATTATGCATTTGCCGTGAACTGGATCCTGAACGACGACTGCTTTTGAAAACAATCTTCAACACCAGGTGGATAAGATCCTGCAGACAAGCAGTGAAGACTTGTTAGGTTTTAAGATCCCGTCCCTGCAATGTACTCCTTTCACGTTATATTAGGTTAGAAATGTGTGGCTAAATAGATGCCAGTTGTATTTACGTTATGCAACCCCCTGAGTTATCCCCGTAATATGCAGGCTTCAGTTGGCGAATGCGACTCCATTTTGTTTTTTGCAATCCTTATTAGGCTGCTTATACTGTGCCCGAGTTAGGCCTCATGGCCCGTAATGCTTGCCTCAGCAGAACACAGTATTTCGCGAATGTTTTTTTGTTCTGTCCAAGGCTGTTTCCCGACCTGCTAATGAGGAGACAATTCAGCTCTCACATACCAATCTAAGTGTGTAGTTCTGCTACCACGTTAGGAGACGCTGAGACCCAGTGCAGTGGCCTTGGGTTTCTGATAACATGTACCCATCTGGCAGGTGGTAGCTCATCTCCCAGTCCCTCTTTTGTTCATGTTCGGCCCCGGCTGGTAGTTTTCCATGGTGGGCGGGGTTGGAGGCTTTTGGGGAAGAATGATTACTCACTGTGGACCGTTGGGAAGTAGTCCCTCGGCAGACATCTTAGGGTGCAGGTCATGATGGACTCCTCTGCAGAGCATTTCTAATAAAGCATGTAGGTTTGTATTCTCTACTGTCTGACTGACTCTTCATTCTTGGGAAGGCATAGCAGGTGGTTGTGAGAAAACCCGAGTGGCCCTAGAGGGCCACTTCCTTCAGTTGGCGCCCGAACAGGGACCTCCCAAGGTGATCCGACTCGCCCGTAATCGAGTTGTAGGGTCGAGGGGTGCATTTGGTCAGTTGGGCGGATCGGGGTACCCCACACAAGACCGAGCTTGGTTCTCGCAGCTGCCCCGCCCGGCTGATCGGGCGTCCCCTCGTCTAGTGGTCACCAGCTGGGGTCCTGAGAAGGCAAAACCTTGGAGTTGACCGTTTGGTCCGAAGAGTCGGCAGTGGAGAATAGCTTGACTCGACCTGTGTGCACCAGGTGAGTGATTTGATTCTTGGAAAAAATGGCGCCATTCTTGGACGGCACGAGCCTGCGGGCTGTGTCTTGATACGGTCTTCGGACTGTCTTGTCTGCAGTTTTTGAACTGCCTTGCTTGAACGACACGAGTCGACGGGCTGTGTCTTGGTACGGTCTCTGGACCATCTTGTCTTGAACTTGGTGGCTCTGTGGACCCTTGAAAAAGACACAGAGTGTTTGTGAGCAGCTCACCGGACCAACTGGAAATTTGGCCTGCGCTTGAAATGGTCCGGGACTGCCCGCGAACAATCTGCCAGACCAACTGGTAATTTGGCTAATGCTCGAAAAGGTCTGGGGCTGAAGCATGTCTTCTTGGATTTGATACAGTCTCCGGACTGTAGGGAGTGGTACCTGGACCGTTTTTGTTTGGCTCCGTGACTAATATTTGTTATTTTATCTTGTCTTAGTTTGTTGATTGTTGGTGTTTTACTTGTCCGTTAGGGACAGTGCATGTGTCTTATATTAAGATGCCTTGTTTTAGCAAATTGGGGTGTTTTGGATGTCGATGTTGTTCTACTGATGCTCGATTGGAAGAGAGCCAGCCTGCCCCTCCGGAGGGTTCTCCAAATTTTGACATATATGTTAAACATGGTATTGGCCCTGTTATGTTTAGCACATTGTGGCATAAATATACGAGGGACACTGCTGAGTTACAGTGGCCGCTTACTGGCTCATTTGATGAACAGAAATTGAAAGTCTTGCAGGACAAGTTGTTTGCTAGGAGGAGCAGACAGTCGATGTTTGATTCTCTGAGAGTATGGCAGAAAGAAGCAAAGCAGCGACGCATGAGGGCAGAGAAAGAGGCCCGGAAGAGGCAGACGCAAACGATAACACAGAAAGCAGTAGCTTATGAAAGAGGAAAGGTAGAGAAGGGTATAGAATGTGCAAATAGAAAGTTTCGGTTACAGACAGATAAGTGCTATGTTACTAGAGAGGAAGGTGATGATTTCGTCGAAGACCAATTGGATCTCGTCCTCCTACTCCTTATGCCCCTGAACGGATATACCCGGCAGTCTCGAACTCTCAGTCCTTGGCCTCTAGTGCCGCCCCTTCTAGCATTCTCGTTTCTGGCGCTACCGCTACAGCCCCGGCCCCTCTTGCTTCTCTTCTACTCACACCAGGCACCGGGGCGGGTGCTGTTAGTTCTCCTGTCCAGTCTGTCAGCTCTGGATCGACCGCTACTCTCCCTCTCACTCCTACCACCCTGTCTCCCTACATGATGGTGCCTGTCTCTGCGTCTGCTCCTTCCCCCGTGAGTGTGGCACACGAAGCACAGTTGAATGTCGAAACTCCCGCACGTGGCGTGCATGATGTGAACTGGGCAGCAGCGCGAGATCGAATGGATAAAGTGTTGGTGTGTTCTGCAGTGGGTGATGAGGAAAAGAAAATGGTGGCGAATCAAGCAGCTCAGTGGGCTCGACACCCGATCTATAGTGTGGAGGATGTGTGTAGTGTGATGAAAGATTATGAGGCGTTTATACAGCAGCATGCCCTTAAACACATGTCAGCGATGCTGATAGAGTTGTGGGAACAATGTTTTCAGGGTGTTGCACCGCAAATCATAGATGACATACGGGATAGGATATATGCTGCAGGTATGGCTCCCAATTAGGTTTTTAGCAATATAACGACACTAGTGGGTTACCGAGGTAGATTGCTCTAGAAGGTACCGACAATGGGGACACAGCATCCCATGAGGGATGTTCATCCCATTTACCACCCTGAAATTCCAGAACTGCGCGATTCCACTAATGCTGTGATTAGACAACGGGTCGACGCTCGGTTTCTGGAGCAATGGATCTATACTCCTTGGAAGAGGAGTGAGGTCCTAGCCTTAAAGAGCCAGCTGCCGGACCCCCGGAAAAACCCCACTGCATATTATAAAGAATTGACGGAGGCGGCCTCCTCTACAGTAATGACGTTAGCTGATATAGAGTTGTTTTTTGGCTTGTTGGTACCAGTGGACATATGGAGGCAAGTCCATACGCAGGATCATGCACTAGAGTTGGGGGGAACATGGGATGAGATTAGGGATTGGGATAAGGAGCGTAAGCCCGGCGACAAGCCAAAAGCGGAGCTCCTCGCTTTGCCAGGGCGTATTATCACATACATGCATTCACTTATCCCGCCAAAGAGAGTGGATTGGGATAAGTTGACTGCGTGTTGCCAGAAGAAGGATGAGAGTGTGTCGGATTTCTTTGCTAGATTTGAAGGGGTGTTCTTAGGTTTTAGTGGACAGGACATGTCACAGGAGGGTGGTGTTCGTTTATTTGTCAATAGATTTGTCACTAACTTGCTTCCCGAGATTGCAACGCGGTTTCAGGCTTCGGAAAGTACTTGGACAACGTCGTCCCCGTTTGTGATATTGAGGATGGCAGAATATTACGAACATAGAGAGAATGAGGACAAGGAAAGGGTGGAGAAAAAGTCAAAGGATTTGAAGACGAGAGTAATGATGCAGCTAGTTGCGAGGGGAAATGGACGAGGTAGAGGTTCGGGTTCGGCCCAGCAGCGGTCTGGCAGAGGTGGCGCATCGAATGCGCCCCTCAGGCTCAACCAATGTGCGTATTGCAAAAAGGAGGGACATTGACAGAATGAGTGTCCGGAATACTTCCCGCGCTATGGGTTGCCACGCGTGATTTGCAGTGACAACGGAAGCCACTTCAATGGGGAGAGGATGTAGCCTTGCGGTTAGAGCGTTCGACCTCGAAGCTGGGGAACCGGGTTCGAGTCTCGGCAACGTCGCTCAACATCCTGTGATTCTGGGCAAATCACTTAATCTCCCTGTGCCTAACAAAAAATGAATGTGTCCTCATGTAACGCAACTGGTGCTCATGTAAAGCGCTCTGATACCCGATTTCTCGGGTCTAGTTCGCGCTATATATAAAAAAAAAAAGTCATTGAATTGGTATGCACAGGTTTGCATATTAAGCAGAAGTTCCATGCAGCGAATCACCCCCAGTCAGCAGGCCTGGTTGAGAAGTACAATGGTACTCTCAAACTGAAGTTGGCAAAAATTCAAGGAAGCACAGGACTAAAATGGCCAGATGCATTACCCTTGGCTTTATTATCTACCAGAGCGACAGCGCATTCTAGAACAGGGTTTTCCCCCTACGAGGTGGTCTTTGGATGCCCTGCTAATGTTTGGGGCGTCCCCAGACCCAAGCGCTTTTCCGAGATAGAGTACCCCCTACTTGTAGACTACCTGTATGAATTGTCTAAAGATTTTCGTTCTCTTCATCAACAGATACACGCCACATTGCGGCCAGTACCAGAGGGGCCCGGGCATTGCATACAGCCCGGTGATCATGTGCTGATAAAGAACTTCCTACGGAAAAGCAGCCTAGAGCCGAGGTGGAAAGGGCCAGTAATTGTGCTACTCGCCACCAGAACGGCTGTCAAGGTGGACGGCAGAAAGCACTGGATTCATGCATCTCATGTGAAAAGGGTGCCTCTCCCGCTTCCGTATGACAGTTGGGTCAACGAAGGCATCGGTGATCAGGAGCGTGAGAAGGTGCCATACTTCGTTCCCTTCTCTGACACCTGAGTGAGGTGGGCGCAGACAGACGAAGAAAGTGATGCAGTTCTGTCTGAGGCGATCCCACCGGAGATAAGGGCCGCCTCGGATAACACCGTCTCTAACACACTGGAATCTGGATCTCGATGCCCATCTGATCCTGAGTTTCTGCCCCTTTTTGTTGATGAAACAGTGCCTGGAGTTACCAAATATAATTTGAGGCCCCGGAAAAAGGACGATGCACCAGCCGAACAGTCTAGGAGTTAGGGAAGGACTTGAGCTTAGAGCGCAGGTGCTGTGCCTAAGGTGCCTGTATTAGACTAGGGTGAACAACACTGGTGCACTGCCCTGGACAGGATATCTGAGGGCATTGGCCCAGGAGGGAGGGTGCCCTATCCTGAAAGAAGAAGGATTTGTTTTTCTGCAAGGGTTGCGATCGCGCAGCTCCTCCGTGTTAGTGCTTCATAGCACCGTCGTTGATGAACAATAGGAGCCTACCGGCGAGGCTCTAAACGGACGCTGGGTGACTTGTGCCCCCTGGTACTGTGGTTGCAATAAGTGGCTCTAGCCCGTGAATTTTTCTTTCCCTTTTTGACATCTATAAATTGCACTTGAAGTTGTCCAAATGTATCCATTTGGTCGTCCTATCCCTGATGAGGAGCAGCCCTTTGCGGCTCCGCGTCCTACTCCAAATGATCCTGTTTGGTCTTCTTGGTCCACTAAGAGTAAAGTAGTGTTTGTTGTCATAATTTTGCTTTCCTTGCTAGTTGTATTTGGGGTGGTTTGGTACCTAGATGAACAACATCCTGTGCATACCATGATAGGGACTACCCCGGTTCCAGCAGAGCACTCGTTAGTTACATTGGCCCCACATATCTTGTCTTAGTTTGTTGATTGTTGGTGTTTTACTTGTCCGTTAAGGACAGTGCATGTGTCTTATATTAAGATGCCTTGTTTTAGCAAATTGGGGTGTTTTGGATGTCGATGTTGTTCTACTGATGCTCGATTGGAAGAGAGCCAGCCTGCACCTCCGGAGGGTTCTCCAAATTTTGACATATATGTTAAACATGGTATTGGCCCTGTTATGTTTAGCACATTGTGGCATAAATATACGAGGGACACTGCTGAGTTACAGTGGCCGCTTACTGGCTCATTTGATGAACAGAAATTGAAAGTCTTGCAGGACAAGTTGTTTGCTAGGAGGAGCAGACAGTCGATGTTTGATTCTCTGAGAGTATGGCAGAAAGAAGCAAAGCAGCGACGCATGAGGGCAGAGAAAGAGGCCCGGAAGAGGCAGACGCAAACGATAACACAGAAAGCAGTAGCTTATGAAAGAGGAAAGGTAGAGAAGGGTATAGAATATGCAAATAGAAAGTTTCGGTTACAGACAGATAAGTGCTATGTTACTAGAGAGGAAGGTGATGATTTCGTCGAAGACCAATTGGATCTCGTCCTCCTACTCCTTATGCCCCTGAACGGATATACCCGGCAGTCTCGAACTCTCAGTCCTTGGCCTCTAGTGCCGCCCCTTCTAGCATTCTCGTTTCTGGCGCTACCGCTACAGCCCCGGCCCCTCTTGCTTCTCTTCTACTCACACCAGGCACCGGGGCGGGTGCTGTTAGTTCTCCTGTCCAGTCTGTCAGCTCTGGATCGACCGCTACTCTCCCTCTCACTCCTACCACCCTGTCTCCCTACATGATGGTGCCTGTCTCTGCGTCTGCTCCTTCCCCCGTGAGTGTGGCACACCAAGCACAGTTGAATGTCGAAACTCCCGCACGTGGCGTGCATGATGTGAACTGGGCAGCAGCGCGAGATCGAATGGATAAAGTGTTGGTGTGTTCTGCAGTGGGTGATGAGGAAAAGAAAATGGTGGCGAATCAAGCAGCTCAGTGGGCTCGACACCCGATCTATAGTGTGGAGGATGTGTGTAGTGTGATGAAAGATTATGAGGCGTTTATACAGCAGCATGCCCTTAAACACATGTCAGCGATGCTGATAGAGTTGTGGGAACAATGTTTTCAGGGTGTTGCACCGCAAATCATAGATGACATACGGGATAGGATATATGCTGCAGGTATGGCTCCCAATTAGGTTTTTAGCAATAGAACGACACTAGTGGGTTACCGAGGTAGATTGCTCTAGAAGGTACCGACAATGGGGACACAGCATCCCATGAGGGATGTTCATCCCATTTACCACCCTGAAATTCCAGAACTGCGCGATTCCACTAATGCTGTGATTAGACAACGGGTCGACGCTCGGTTTCTGGAGCAATGGATCTATACTCCTTGGAAGAGGAGTGAGGTCCTAGCCTTAAAAAGCCAGCTGCCGGACCCCCGGAAAAACCCCACTGCATATTATAAAGAATTGACGGAGGCGGCCTCCTCTACAGTAATGACGTTAGCTGATATAGAGTTGTTTTTTGGCTTGTTGGTACCAGTGGACATATGGAGGCAAGTCCATACGCAGGATCATGCACTAGAGTTGGGGGGAACATGGGATGAGATTAGGGATTGGGATAAGGAGCGTAAGCCCGGCGACAAGCCAAAAGCGGAGCTCCTCGCTTTGCCAGGGCGTATTATCACATACATGCATTCACTTATCCCGCCAAAGAGAGTGGATTGGGATAAGTTGACTGCGTGTCGCCAGAAGAAGGATGAGAGTGTGTCGGATTTCTTTGCTAGATTTGAAGGGGTGTTCTTAGGTTTTAGTGGACAGGACCTGTCACAGGAGGGTGGTGTTCGTTTATTTGTCAATAGATTTGTCACTAACTTGCTTCCCGAGATTGCAACGCGGTTGCAGGCTTCGGAAAGTACTTGGACAACGTCGTCCCCGTTTGTGATATTGAGGATGACAGAATATTATGAACATAGAGAGAATGAGGACAAGGAAAGGGTGGAGAAAAAGTCAAAGGATTTGAAGACGAGAGTAATGATGCAGCAAGTTGTGAGGGGAAATGGACGAGGTAGAGGTTCGGGTTCGGCCCAGCAGACGGCAGAGGTGGCGCATCGAATGCGCCCCTCAGGCTCAACCAATGTGCGTACTGCAAAAAGGAGGGACATTGACAGAATGAGTGTCCGGAGTTGTTACAGAAGGGTGAGGCCCCAAGAGGTCGATGTTTTCGAGGACGCGGACGAGGAACAGGAGGTAGAGGGGGAATGCAGTCAGAGGATTCATCACACAATAGGCAGAGCGGGAATTATTTTGATGATCCCAGAGGACGGCAGTATTATCACGACGATTATGACATGGACGAAGTGACAGGGTTGTCTCACAGCTAGGACAGCCGAGGACAGGGCAAGGGACCAGTTCCTGTTCCTATAGATCAGAATGGACCTTATGTCACTGCTGATTTACAGGGTACCACTGAAAGATTTTTAGTCGACACAGGGGCTATGAATAGCTCTGTTTCCCGTTCACTGGTCCCGGGGGCAGCTCTGTCTGGCCAAAATAATGTTTCGGTGGGTTTCTCAGGCGTGCCGGTCATTAGCCCCATTTCCAAGCCTCTTGCTTTGACTATTGGCCCCTTTACGGTCGATTCACCATTTTTACTGCCGTCAAATTGTAGAGAAAATTTGTTAGGACTTGATTTGTTAAAAAGGTTGCATGCGACAATTTCTTGTTCTCCAGACTGTGTTTTCATGACTATTGGACCGCAGGTAGCCCGTGCCAAACAGTGTTTTGCGAAGGATGCTCCCCTTCCAGCTGAGTTTCGAGATGTGCCACGTACGTTATGGGCTACAGGAGACACGGATGTGGGGTTACTCCAGATCCCGCCAGTTTCTATACAAGTCAGGGACAATGCTAAATTGACACGTATTCCCCAGTACAAGATATCCCAGGCAGGTGAAAAGGCCCTATTGCAAATAATACAGGATTTGATTGAGTCTGGTGTGGTTGAGGAGACTACGGCGAATGTGTGTAATAGCCCTATTCTTCCTATCCTTAAAAAGGCCCCTTGGATTCTCCTGATGCCCACCCTGATGTTTACCGCTTTGTGATTGACCTCAGAGAGGTTAAGAAGATCGTAGTTCCCCAATACCCTGTGGTTCCGGACATTACAGCGATCTTAACAATGATTCCCTCATCTGCGAAATTTTTCTCTGTAATTGACTTGAAAAATGCTTTCTTCAACATACCAATTCATACAGATAGCCGATATCTGTTTGGGTTTGCAATAGCCGGTCGGAGCTTTAGATTCTGTCGTGCTCCACAAGGCTATACTGAAAGCCCCAGTATTTATAGCCAAGCCTTGAAAGCTCAATTGGATTCTTTGGAGCTTCCACCTGGTAATGTGCTGCTGCAGTATGTTGACGACCTCCTTATTGCTTCGGACAATGAGGATGGTTGCAAAAACGCCACAGTTAAATTATTATTGCATCTGGCGCACCATGGACACAAGGTGTCACTTTCCAAATTTCATTATTGTCAACAGGAGGTCACCTATTTAGGTCACCTACTGTCGAAGGAGGGTCGCAGACTAACACCTGAGCGCATAGCTGCCATTACTAACATGTCTGTCCCTAGAAATCAATGCGAGGTACGCGCGTTTATAGGGATAACATTGTATTGTCGGCATTGGATCCCTAATTACTCCCTACTAACAAAACCCCTTCTTTACCTGACCACAAAAGATGTGCATGAACCCCTGCCTTGGACACCTGCATGCCAGCAAGCTTTTGAGCAACTAAAGACTGCGCTTTGCTCTGCTCCTGTGCTTGGTACTCCTGATTACCAGAAGACTTTTGTACTCTACGTGCATGAGGTGGACTGTTGCGCGCTTTCTGTTCTAACACAGGGTTTCGGTGGTAAGCAGAGACCCTGCGCCTACTTCTCGGCCATGCTTGATAATGTCGCCAGAGCGCTCCCGAGCTGTCTGAGAGCTGCAGCGGCAGTGGCGGTTTCTATCAGACAATCGGCAGGGCTCGTTCTTGACACGGACCTCACAGTCATGTTACCTCATGCTGTGGATACATTATTGAATAAGACAAAGACGTAGCACCTTACTAGTGCGCGTCTGACTGGTTATGAACTGACCCTGTTTGCTCCGCTCATTACCATCAAAAGATGTGCTACTCTGAACCCAACAAAACAGTGTGGGGCGACACTTCACCCCCAACCCAGTCGCACAGCCGCTAGAGTAAATATTCTCATACTCCAATGATAAAATCCATTGTACTCCATTTATTCAATGCTCTATTCCAATTCTTATTGATCCACTTGTTTAATCCACATGTAGGTTGTCATGCTGTTTCCAAAGCTTCTAATGTTCAAGATGTGCCCATCCAGACCTCTATCAAGAACACAAGAACACGCATGATTCATCAGAAAGCAGTATCCTTTTATTGAACCCAATGCATTTCGGGCTTAAACCAGCCCTTCTTCAGGGGTAACTGCAAAAATCAATAAAACATTCATAATTACTACATTATTCTGTGTTTAACATACGTAATAATCCAAGCTAATCCATGAAATATTAATTAAATCCAAATACCAAGCTGCAATGAAACCTCTGTTATGTAATTAAATTGTAATCACGTTTCTTTAAAAAAAACAAAAATACATCCCTCAAGTGCTTTTACATCAACAACTAACATCTCACCTCAACCCCGTAATACCAATGACACTCTTCCATACTACCTTACTCGATTCTCCCCACACATCTACACATCATCATACTCACACTCTATTCAAACGCTCGCATGCATCTCACTCTCCGACTCAACCGGTTCTTAATTACACATACACCCGTGCTCATGTAACAATTCCTCCTATCCTCAACCCTTGCACCACTTTCATTTCACTAGTAATTCGCAACTCTCTAATTCAAACCTTTCATTCTCACAGCCCTTTATAAATTTCTCCCCACATTTGCACTTCTGACATCTCGACCACCAACATACACGCGCTACATACACCGTCACTCTTCACTAACTCACTTTTAACACTCGCTCTTGCCCAACCACTTCTATCTTGCGCTTTTCCATCACCCACCTCAAATCTACCACACGCACAAGCAACAAGCTACCACACTGCTCTCGACTTACATACCTGCCACAACTACGTCGTGCTTCCGTACTAACATCCATTTCCGCAAACCGTTCACCTCGCGCCCGTGTAATCACTCATTTTAAAGCATCCTAATTAACCACCTGATCTTTCGTCTCGTACCCAATCACAACCTTAGTTTCAAAAAATACAAAAAATGCCCTCAGTTTAAAGAAATACAACTCCCATAATTCAATTCAATCCTGTATCCACAATAACTAATGATAACAAAAAATGTTTTTAAATGAATTGTTGAGGATTATTAAACATATGTACTCTGAACCCAGCCACGTTACTACCCCTCCCTTCGGAAGAAAAGGACAATGATGTCCATGATTGTTTATTTCTGACTGAGGAAGAAACGAAGGGACGGGTAGACCTGACTGATGTTCCCTTATCTGAACCCCAAGGGGAACTATATGTCAATGGCTCTTGTTTTAAGTTACCAGATGGCACCACCACTGCAGCCTATGCAATCACAACGTTACACACTGTAGTTGAGACATTCCGTATCCCGCACCAATCGGCCCAACCTGCAGAGTTGGTTGCCCTCCTCAGGGCTTGTGAGTTGAGTGAGGGACAGGCTGTTAATATCTACACCGACAGCCAATACGCCTTTGGGGTGTCCCATAATTTTGGGCGCCCCTGGGCGGAGAGAGGGTTCTTGATTTTGCATGGACTGTGGATTCAGAACAGGCCATTGATACATAGATTGCTGTCTGCATTGACACTTCCCAGTAAGTTAGCAATAGTGAAATGTAGCGCTCATAAGGCTATTACAGATGATGTGGGGAGGGGTAACGCTTTCGCAGACCAGACAGCTAAGGAGACAGCTCGATCAAAGATGACACAGATGTTGGTGGCAGGTCTCGCTAGGTGGATCCCAGACAATGGAATGTTCGAGGACACATTGGAGAATGTCAGGGAAATCCAGGGTGAGGCGACTTTGGATGAATTAGCAATGTGGGAGGAGAGAACAGGTCGCTTGGATGAGGATGGGTGTTGGACTGACTTGTCAGGGAAGCAGCGGTGGTTGCTGCCTAATTCATATGTGCTCCCTGTTGTGACTATGGCCCATGGCCCGGCGCACATAAAGCTAAAGGAATATGCAAGTTGCTGGATCCAGTATGGCAGAATGATAATATCGCTAAGACAGCCACGCACCTAGTGAAGCATTGTATCATTTGTCTGAAACATAACCCCGGGAAAGGTACCCCTACACCTTCTGGTAATTTTTCACCGCCTTCCTTCCCTTTCGAGGTTCTCCAAATGGATTTCATCGAAATGGAACGGGTAAATAACCTGAAGTATGTGCTAGTAGTGATCTGCGCATTCAGTAAATGGATTGAGGCTTACCTCACTAAAGAGAATACAGCTATGGCGACGGCGAAGGCACTTCTAAAAGAGTACTTCCCGCGCTATGGGTTGCCACGCGTGATTTGCAGTGACAACGGAAGCCACTTCAATGGGGAGAGGATGTAGCCTTGCGGTTAGAGCGTTCGACCTCGAAGCTGGGGAACCGGGTTCGAGTCTCGGCAACGTCGCTCAACATCCTGTGATTCTGGGCAAATCACTTAATCTCCCTGTGCCTAACAAAAAATGAATGTGTCCTCATGTAACGCAACTGGTGCTCATGTAAAGCGCTCTGATACCCGATTTCTCGGGTCTAGTTCGCGCTATATATAAAAAAAAAAAAGTCATTGAATTGGTATGCACAGGTTTGCATATTAAGCAGAAGTTCCATGCAGCGAATCACCCCCAGTCAGCAGGCCTGGTTGAGAAGTACAATGGTACTCTCAAACTGAAGTTGGCAAAAATTCAAGGAAGCACAGGACTAAAATGGCCAGATGCATTACCCTTGGCTTTATTATCTACCAGAGCGACAGCGCATTCTAGAACAGGGTTTTCCCCCTACGAGGTGGTCTTTGGACGCCCTGCTAATGTTTGGGGCGTCCCCAGACCCAAGCGCTTTTCCGAGATAGAGTACCCCCTACTTGTAGACTACCTGTATGAATTGTCTAAAGATTTTCGTTCTCTTCATCAACAGATACACGCCACATTGCGGCCAGTACCAGAGGGGCCCGGGCATTGCATACAGCCCGGTGATCATGTGCTGATAAAGAACTTCCTACGGAAAAGCAGCCTAGAGCCGAGGTGGAAAGGGCCAGTAATTGTGCTACTCGCCACCAGAACGGCTGTCAAGGTGGACGGCAGAAAGCACTGGATTCATGCGTCTCATGTGAAAAGGGTGCCTCTCCCGCTACCGTATGACCTTTGGGTCAACGAAGGCATCGGTGATCAGGAGTGTGAGAAGGTGCCATGCTTCGTTCCCTTCTCTGACACCTGAGTGAGGTGGGCGCAGACAGACGAAGAAAGTGATGCAGTTCTGTCTGAGGCGATCCCACCGGAGATAAGGGCCGCCTCGGATAACACCGTCTCTAACACACTGGAATCTGGATCTCGATGCCCATCTGATCCTGAGTTTCTGCCCCTTTTTGTTGATGAAACAGTGACTGGAGTTACCAAATATAATTTGAGGCCCCGGAAAAAGGACGATGCACCAGCCGAACAGTCTAGGAGTTAGGGAAGGACTTGAGCTTAGAGCGCAGGTGCTGTGCCTAAGGTGCCTGTATTAGACTAGGGTGAACAACACTGGTGCACTGCCCTGGACAGGATATCTGAGGGCATTGGCCCAGGAGGGAGGGTGCCCTATCCTGAAAGAAGAAGGATTTGTTTTTCTGCAAGGGTTGCGATCGCGCAGCTCCTCCGTGTTAGTGCTTCATAGCACCGTCGTTGATGAACAATAGGAGCCTACCGGCGAGGCTCTAAACGGACGCTGGGTGACTTGTGCCCCCTGGTACTGTGGTTGCAATAAGTGGCTCTAGCCCGTGAATTTTTCTTTCCCTTTTTGACATCTATAAATTGCCCTTGAAGTTGTCCAAATGTATCCATTTGGTCGTCCTATCCCTGATGAGGAGCAGCCCTTTGCGGCTCCGCGTCCTACTCCAAATGATCCTGTTTGGTCCTCTTGGTCCACTAAGAGTAAAGTAGTGTTTGTTGTCATAATTTTGCTTTCCTTGCTAGTTGTATTTGGGGTGGTTTGGTACCTAGATAAACAACATCCTGTGCACACCATGATAGGGACTACCCCGGTTCCAGCAGAGCACTCGTTAGTTACATTGGCCCCACATAAGGAGAGACATAGACAGACTTACGCACAAAATGCTTTCGTTCAGATGCTTTATCAGGTACACAGTACTACTAATGCCACGAATTGCTGGGTGTGTGGGCTACTTCCCTCAGTTATGCATAAAAATGATTTGCTAGTGTCATTGCCCCTGTCATATTTGGGTAGCTGTGAAGCCTGGTTCCAACTGCTCTCTATGGTATACATGCACTATTATGCGGACGCTATGAAAATGGTACAAGCTGACTACGAAGCAGTGTTGGAGTATATAGTGGTACACCAGGGATATACACCCGGACCAGATGGCAAGGAGGGTACCCTGCACCCCGATGCTTGTATGAATGTATTTGAAGCCCACGAAAATTTCACTTGGTTGCAAAATGAAATGCTAGATTTCCAAGGATTTAATGTCACTGAATACTTTAAATGTTTCCAGGAACGCAATATCACTGAGGACAAAGATATGCCTGTCCCTGTGATCAACTCAACAGCTAGTTTCTGTGTTGAAGGAACAGGGAACATTTCAATAGGACAGAGTCATTGTAACTACACCTACTGATTGAACACTACTAGCAGCCCACCTTTGCTTACACCTCCGAATGTATACTTCATCTGTGGGGAACAGGCTTATACATGGCTCCCGAGAGGGTGGTCTGGCCGGTGTTATGTTTCTTTTCTCTTGCCTCCCGTTTATATTGCACCGCCCAATTACCACAAGGATCATAGACTACAGCGTAGGGATCTCCAGGTACACCGAGTTAAGAGGGTTGTCAATGCAGACGATATTGATCAGACAGATACCTTGCTGCAGCAATTTACTGACATAATGAAGGGCATTCTGCCGTTCTGGGGTCCCATGTTCAATAATCGCAATATTCGTCACCTTGCTAGAGTAGTTGAGGGAGTCATTAATACTATTGCCGGTATACTGACTAATATTACAGTCGAGCTTCAGGCTATGAGGCTCGCTTCTCTTCAAAACCGGATGGTTTTAGACATCATTCTGGCTGATAGGGGTGGAGCCTGTCGCGTCATTAGCAGCAGCTGCAGTGTGTATATTCCTGAAAGTGCCCCTACTGTATACTCCGCAATACAGAAATTACACAGATTCGCCTCAGATATCCATCAGGACAATGGTTCATGGTCTCTCACTGGGTGGCTCTGGGGTCTAGTGACATCATGGGGTTGGAAAATATTACTTGTCCTAATAGCCATTGCAGGAGTCATCTTTACCTGTTGCTTATGCATTAACTGCCTTCCAGCCTGTTGCACCTATTGTATGAGTAAACTTGCCCCTACCCCTACATTGCCAAGAAGCGATAACACAATTTCTGTTATGATGATTCAGGAAATTCAGTATATCATGCTCATTGATGAGGGCATCTTCGAGTATTAGGTGCTTTCAATGTTCATGCCTTGCTTGTTTTCCCCCTGTAACATGAGTGACTTTGCTTATTCTTCCTCTCCCTTAGAATTGTAAATACCCTACCGGATAGCAATAAAGCATTTAGCCACCCATGCTAAAAGGAGGGTCTGTTAGGTTTTAAGATCCCGTCCCTGCAATGTACTCCTTTCACGTTATATTAGGTTAGCAATGTGTGGCTAAATAGATGCCAGTTGTATTTATGTTATGCAACCCACTGAGTTATCCCCGTAATGTGCAGGCTTCAGTTGGCGAATGCGACTCCATTTTGTTTTTTGCAATCCTTATTAGGCTGCTTAGACTGTGCCTGAGTTAGGCCTCATGGCCCGTAATGCTTGCCTCAGCAGAATACTGTATTTCGCTAATGTTTTTTCTTTCTGTCCAAGGCTGTTTCCCGACCTGCTAATGTGGAGACAATTCAGCTCTCACATACCAATCTAAGTGTGTAGTTCTGCTCCCACGTTAGGAGATGCTGAGACCCAGTGCAGTGGCCTTGGGTTTCTGATAACATGTACCCATCTGGCAGGTGGTAGCTCATCTCCCAGTGCCTCCTTTGCTCATGTTCGGCCCCGGCTGGTAGTTTTCCATGGTGGGCGGGGTTGGAGGCTTTTGGGGAAGAATGATTACTCACTGTGGACCATTGGGAAGTTAGTCCCTTGGCAGACATCTTAGGGTGCAGGTCATGATGGACTCCTCTGCAGAGCATTTCTAATAAAGCATGTAAGTTTGTATTCTCTACTGTCTGACCGACTCTTCATTCTTGGGAAGGCATAGCAGGTGGTTGTGAGAAAACCCGAGTGGCCCTAGAGGGCCATTTCCTCCAGGCTTGCCTTGGAGGAGTAGATCTACAGCTGGCGTGCCGGTTCGTACAATTCATGGAGACGGTAGAGGAAAAAATGAAGAGACCGGGTGCACAATAAGCAGCTTTTGAACCTGGGCTCACCATTTCATCGAATTGGCTCTCTTTATTAGGAAACGCATGATGCAAAAAGCCTTCCTTTTAATACATTAAAAATAATCTCTTGTTAAATATTGGGCACTAGACACTTTATGGATTTGCAGCACCCTTATAAAATCTAACGATGAGGCTGCTATATGATGTCAATAATATCCTTGTTATTTTAAAACACATGCAATCCAAAGGCACCTTTTACTCATGTATATACGTCACAGGGTCCTTACGAGACTGTCTTAAGGGGATATCGGACGAACTGTTACTCCACAGGAGCACGGCACAAGCCAGTTGAACGGAAAACGCTGTGTAGTTATCATAAACTGTACCATAGCTCTTTTTTATTGTTGGACTCCATAAATGATGTAACTGCAATTTTATTTTGATGATCTTTCGCCGTTGAGCGATTTTGTAAAGGTTTTTATTAACTTATACAATAAATTACTTACTTACTTTCTTACTACTTATAAAGGTCAATTAATTCTGCCATTTCAGTGGCATGTTTTACTAAGAAGCGGGCATTTACGAGGGTACAAGTGAACGCCCTAAAGCTATCCTTTCCATAGGTTCTGGGACTACCCCAAACCTAACACCCCAAACACCCCCCTTAAAGCTGTGCCACTGCCTGGATGTTGGGTAGGGGACAACCACTAGGCTGTGTGGCCAAGTGTACTTGGTCACCACTTGACATAAATCTACTTGACCTCATGACAGCACTTTCAGAACCCTGTTCGAGGGGCCATGTTGCATGCAGGAGTTACTGGACCGAACCGAGGTGGTTGAGGTCTTTTACCGCTAATGTCCCAGGGCTCACCCTACTATGGATTCCCGCTCAACTGGGCCAAGTGCCCTCTTCTGCACCTGACTCTCAGCTCGGTAGCGTAGCTCTAGCAGTCAAGGCTCCCTCAGGGGAAGCTCAGATACTGTTGAGTGAACATGACTCATAACTCAATATGAGGGCAGCACAGCAATACATCAATTTCCAGTCAAATTCTTGTTTTTGAATAAAAAGAACTATTTTTATTCTAATTCTGCACATGCAAAAGTAAACAACATTCAAAAAGCAATACCACAATCCCCTTGAAGTTGGGGCTCTAGTAGTTGTCAGGCCACTCCCTGTCCTTCCACCTTTTATATAACAGGTTTGGTGTTATTCCCCATTCACTGATGGATGCATCCAGGGAATGTAAACTAATAGGCCATACTCAAGATCTCTTCCCTTGGACTCTGCAAGTAAGTTCAGTTTTTAGAGTCTAGGGTTTAGCAGCACCAATGGTGGTATGTTTCCTGGGGCCCAAAGGCCCAGTTTTCGGCTTACCCGCTCCGGTGGTAAAGTACCCTGCAACGTTGCGGCCAGCTTCTTTCCTGGATCAGCTGAGTCGGGCTACCAACGGTCACACATGGGAGAAGCTGGCACATGCAGGCTCTCTCCCCTTCACCACGCTACCTGCGGTGGTCAAATGGCCGAGGTACTCCGGCTCCCACGGTTACACAGTAAGTCCTTTCTCCTTCGGCGAAGGGTGGGGTTGGTCTCCTTGCTCCAATGGGGGTTCTTTGGGGGCAGTCCACAAGATGTAGTTGAGTTCCACCTTGGTCACAACAGTTTCCCAGCCCCAGGATGGCATGGCCTTACCCAAAATGGAACCCAAGGTCCTCCATGTTATGTAGCTTGTGCACTCAGCGTACACTCATAGCACATTGAGTGACGAGTACTGTAATCCACATGTATTGTGCTACCACCAGCATACTCACATACAGCACACACACTCAATGTTCTCATACTGTTCTCTACTACAGTCCCTTTGTACTGTACTAGAGTGGGACACTTTCAATACACATTACCAGCACACACACATTTACCATGTGCACACTGTTCCACATTGCACCCTATGAGTAGTGCAGTGTATGTCTTGCACAGGTACATGCTTTCAGCACATGATGTTATCATGAACACACTTCCAGATCGACCTGATGTTGGACAGTGGTGAGTTGAACACACAGCACCAGAACTTTGGAAGGTGAGTGAGCCTGTAGGCCTCACTCCAGTGATCCAGGGTAGAATGGTCATGTTCACTACTACTGATCACTACATGGTATGCTGCCACCACCACGCTTGCGCTGTTTTACTCCTGGCGAAGGCAGTAGCGTTTCACAACTATGAAGGTAGCTCTTTGGGTTCCCCCTCCCGGTCCAACAAGATTGCAATCCATGGCACAGGCTTGTGTTATGGCACACACACATTTTCCATGTTCCCCTATGAGAATAGACCAGCATTAGCTATCCAGATAACAATAGAGTTGGGCACTCAGGGCAGGGGTACATAACTCTTGCCATTCAGGAGGCATTTCCAACCCAACCTCACTATTTCACCATATTTCAAATATTTGTGTATGTCCATAACCATTTGTGCTTGCATTATGACATACATGCTTCACACATTACACATCTCTGTATGCCTGAAGTGATGTGATGCTTGGCAAACATATCCCTTGTCTTACCTTTCAGGTAAATTCTATGCATTGCTCCTTCAGCAGTTTAATATCTTTTTCTACGGGCCTTTGAGCCTCCTTGCATTGCTCTGCAAAGCATGGCAAATGTGTTTTGTATCAAGTGAGGGCAAATGTAGACCTTGCATCAATCAGCCCTGGGAAGGTGTTACATGTGTGCTTTTTGTGGATCCCCACACATGCATGATTGCAAATTTGACAAATTACATTTGACATTTTGCAGAGGGCTCAGGATCAACCTTTTAATGCACCTATGACTGTGGCTGACATACAGGTGTGTACCCTGGTAACTCATATGAATCTTGTTGCGGGATTAATCCGCTGTGGAGTCCTGCCTCGCTCTCTTGCCCTGCTGACTGCTGTACTGCCTGGATGAGAAGGACTGGACATGCATCCCTTGAATCCAGAGTGACTCCAAGGACCAGCTGGCTGGCCTCCTGATTGGAAGTCTCAGGGACATAAAAGACTTCCAACCGCCCTGCTGCTGCACCTGGACTCTGCCATCTGTCACTCTTTCCCCTTGTAAGTGGGCATAAGGTGTTTATTCCAGTAGAAGTCCCACATCTTCTGTCAAATTATATTTTGTATACCTTTAGTGCTTAGGTGTTGTATTGTGTCTTTGTGATGGTATTTGTATTGTTGGGTGTTTGTGCAATTCGGGGTAATAGTTAATTAAGTATAGTTAGGTGTTTCAGGGTTTTTTTTGTTAGTGGGTTAAGGATTGAAAGGGCGTGTCCCATTATGTTGATGTCAGGGAGGGAAAGAGTTGCAAATTTTCCCGGAAGAGAGTTTTGGTGCATTGATCTGGCTGGGAATGCACTGCCTGCCACAGATGCTGGCTGCCGGATGAAGGATTCGCCAAGGATACCACCCCAAGGATCAGAAGGATTGATGGCAGAGGGTGCTGTGGCACATGCCCAAGGAGACCGGAATGTTTCACAGCTGAAACATCGTAGGGTGGATGTTATAAGTCTTCAGGCTGATGTACTCGACATAGTGGGTTTGGAGATCGGATGCCCCTGTAGGTATGTATTGATGTACCATCAGCATGCAGTAATGTAGATAAATTAGTTAAGGTACATATTAATATAAAAATTTAGCTGCAATGTGTGCATGCCTTGTGACACACAAGGCAAACAAGAGTGACACCAGGTGGCAGATATATCAATCTGTCACACAAAACAGCACACCTGGCATAAATGCTGTGTTGCTTTACGGAGAGCTAGCACTCTTAATGCGAAGTAATGCAAAGCAGGCCTTTGCCCACATGAGGGTTACTATTTAGCAATATCCAGCACTGAAGAAGGTTTTGGCTTGTCAAAGTAACAGAATTCATAGGGGCATATTCATTAAGAAGTCACCTTGCTGCGCTGTGCGAAAGTGAAAGGGTAGGACTGTGTCAGTGGCGGCTGATACATAATGGCTGTGGCAGGGCGGGTGGAGAGTTAAAAAATATATATTCACTTACCTTTCCATGGCTGCCGTCTTCTGCCATTGTCTGTCCTCGCTTCTCTTCCGGGAAGCACACAGGCTTCCCTACGCCAATCACGACACTGCTGTCACCATGACAGCAGCGTTGTTATTGGTCTGAGCACCGTGGTTCGGCGCTCAGATGGGGACTGCAAGCCTGTGCATGTTCTCCACCCAGGCTGTGCATTACAGCCTAGTGGAGAACATGCTAAGTGCACATGACGGTTTGGTCGGGCCAAACCGTCATGCACACTTAAGTGCACATACCATTCCTCCTCCTGCTGGCTGTGATGACAGCTAAGCCCCGCCCCACCGCAAAACTGGCTTCAGCAAGGAAAAATATAATGATAATAAACCGAGTTATTATCATTTTATTTTTCCTGTTTACACTGCTGAAAAACAGTGGGGCGAACCTCCTCTGCCATAGCGGAGGAGCCGCCGCTGTTTAACATACAACGGTGCATTCCTGTCCTTTCCTAGCACTGGAACACTTTTGGCTGCCTAGTGCCAATGCTTGCACCCTCGTGTCATGGTGCAAGGAGTCCTGTGATGAAGTTGGCCAGTAGTTCTTACAACATCACATGCATGGGGCATGATTCTGGCATATGATGTAAGACATATCTGACCTTTTACCTCCATCCAGCTGAGCCCTGCGAGGTGACTAGCTACGTTTCATGGTCTGAAAATGTATACATATGTGTTTCAGGGTTTTGAAATGTGCCATTGCACTGGTATGTCATAGTGCTTAGTTTAGAATTAGAACTGTGTATAGTCGCAATATTTTAATGCAATTTGTCCATTAATGTTTTGCAGGCGGACATTGCCCATTCACCCAAGGAGAAATTGACAGCTTCAGGAATACTGATGCTGAAAGTAAGTGTCATGAGTACCTGGTTGTAGCTCTGTGAAAAGTGTGTGTGATCCATGATATTTGTAACAGTGTGATGTGTATGGGGAGGTATTCTTCACCTGCCAACAAATCTCTCAGATTCATTGAGCAAACACAACAGCACTTGAAATATATGGATGTTATGCCTGTAATAGTACCTGTGTGTCATACTTAACAACACTTTGCATAGACATTCATAACAGTGTCTCCTCTCCAGGTTAGCCATCACATTGCAATCACTGCACAACAGATAGATGCTGAAAATGTGTCAGTTAGATCCCAAATTTTGGAGAATCTTGAAAACAACCCATAAAAAGGTACAATTGACATCTCAGCATGTGTTTCCCCAGAGATGTGAGTAATTTGTATGAAATCTAGACATTCCCTCAGTATGAACACTTGCCTGAGGTATAGCTGTTGTAATCCTGTCTCAGGGGTGGCTGAGCCTCCATCAGAGGTGTCCATGCCAGACCTATGTAGAATGGAGTGACAGTGGTCCCATTACACTGATGCCGTGAAGGCTGTGTGGATGTAGGGCATCTAATTTATCAATCCAAGGTCTGATTCAAAACAATAGCTCTCAGCCTGTCTAATGCACATTGTGAAGGTAGATGTCCACATGGCATTGAACTTGTGCTGTAGCCTAGCATTTGTAATGTGGATGGCAGTCTACAAATCTCAGTCATATGTGTATCAGTAGATCATAGAGTGGCAATCTCATTGTTATAAAACCTATGCAGCTCCAGACGACCTCACTGTATGGATACAATGTCATTGGTCTAAGTGTGGCCAGCAGGACATACATACTCGACTTCCCATGTATTGTCATATCAATGCCAGCCTCATGGACAGTATCTTTCTTACCTATGTTGCATTTATGTCAATTTATCATGCAGTGCAAACCATCTTTCTGCACTGCGTGAAATGGAAAGTGCAGGAATGCACAGTGATTCCATGATACAGCGCATTACTGTCCTTTCCTACTGGTATAGTACTTTTGCTTGCCTAGCACCAATGCAGGCACCCTTGCATCATGGTGCAAGGGGCCCTGAGTAGTAGGCAACAAAGTTATTGGCCAGGTGAGGACTTATGTCTGCATACACACACACTCCTATGAGTATTTTTGCTCTTTCTTTGTGTGGTGCAGAATGCAGCAAAGGGAGAATGAGTAAACTGAAATGTGAAATTAGAATCATTCTCCTGGTTTTGGTTTACCTGTGGACTTGATGCCTTATGACACGTTTCCAGGTCTAGCACTGATGCAGTGAGACACCCACCCTCCATTTATGGAATGGCTCCCTGTAAGTAAGTAAGGCAAGTCAGCAATGTGCGCTGCCTTGCGTAATTGCAGATTACTTAGGAAATGCAGAGTCACACAAGCTGGTCTTGCTTACCTTTACACATCTCATCATCATCATCCAATAACTTTTATTTTAGTTAAAAACCATTAACCGTATATATATGCAACATATACATCACACACTACTAATTCGAGAGTGTCAATAAAGTGCATTTCACAGCCAATCCTTCTTACTATAAAATGCAATCTGTTACATGAATAAAATCATTGTTTAAAAAAAGGGAATCATAGAGAATAAAATTTCAGTTCCCTTTTTCCCGTACAAACCCTACTGCTAGCAAATAGCTACTTAAGCTAAAAACTATGGGTCTCATTTAACATTTTGGCGTAGGACAGCACAGCAAGGCACCTTGCTGTGCTGCCCTATGCCAAAGTAAAAGGGCAGAAATGCACCGTATTTAAGCAATAGAGTGTATCGCTGTTCTTTCTGCCTGTGCTGGTGCCGTTTTGCCAGCCCAGCGACAACGTGAGCACCCTTGCACCATGGTGCAAGGGTGCCTCCGTTGCAGGCAGGATTGTTTTTGTGCGAGAAGGGACTCCTTCCTGCACAAAAACAATCCTTTGAGGCATTTTCCTTTTTTTATGTGTGCTGCAGAATGAAGCACACATGGAAAGAGGAAAAAATGGGGAGAAATAAAGACATTTCTCCTCGTTTCACCTCACCTCGGGAGGCATAAGGATATGGCACTTCTCCAGGTTTACATGCTCTTGTATATCTGGGGCAGCGTCCAAATCCATGGGAGTTGTGTGGGAAAACCCACTGCAACATCATATTGTAAAGCGCTCTGATATCCTTCGGGATCTTGTTCGCGCTATATAAAATTTTATAAATAAATAAATAAACACCCATGGAGCGCCTCCCAGGCACAGAATAAGACGATGCAGCAATTTGCGCTGTGTTGCTTTACTCATGATTTATAAGGTCACTTAAAGCCACGCAGGGTGGCTTTGTGTGGCTTCACAAATCTTTATCAGAGCCCTGCATCACACTTGTACCACTTTATAAGGTGCAAATGTGACGCAGGGCTCTCATAAATAAACCCCTAAGTGCGGGGATGTATCATATTTTAAAACTCTCTGTGCATCTAGGTGTTTCCTGAACCCCATATTGCGGCAGATAGGGACGATCCATTTCTTTTCAAATCTAACATATGCTATGCAGAAAAATAAAATATGTGCAAGACCTTCAATATTGTTCCAAGTACATAAAGTGCAAATAGAATCTTCATCTACATTATTATAAGGTTTCCACAGTGCTGTAAAAGCTTTGATTTGCAAGGTTGCGAAACAAAATGTTATATGCAGCATTTTTGCCAAATGAGTTTGGACAACATCCAAGTATTCTTCAAAGCATGGGTTAGGCTTAACAATGAGAAATTGCATCGTCAGCCTGCCTAAAGTAGGATTTTGGTGGAGGGAGTTTAGAACATGTTCCTAATATGTCTGCTTCAATTGTTTTTTTGAATTTGATATTAATGTTTGGGGGGTCACTCCAAAAGGAAGATAGACCAAGCTTGCTGAACCAAAGCTGGACACGGTGAAACCAGGGGAAAGTAATAAATCTGTTGAGTTCCAGTAATTCTCTTAATCCTTCTCTATAATGCACGAATTCCTGTTTGGTCCATAATCTTATCCAGTAAAGCATTGGTCTCAGGGCACCTATATGCTCTAGTCTTCTAATGTTTATTTCCTAGTAAATAGGAATCAGTAATTTGGATGTAGGGAGGACTAATAGCTTCCTTATACCTTTGTACAACCCACTTTTGCCATGACATTGCCCCCCCCCCCCTTGCATGATGCTAGGCCAACACCAAAAGTGTATATATCCGAGACATGGGTACTATTTACCATTGACACATTTGAATAAGTGGGGATCACTGGTATGAGTGAAATGTATGTTTCTATATTGTGACTAAATGAATATTTTGTACACCTGCACTGACCTTACTTGGGTCAGTTTGACATATTTTAATTGGAGAAGTCATTGTACTTAATGTATGTAGTACATTTCTCTATCCCACGATTGGAATGGCACTTGTGATTGCATAACAATGTCAGTCAAAAATCGTGAAATGTGATGTACATATGGAACTTACCCTAAAATGAGGTCCAATTTACTCCCTACCTAACATGACAGCAGGTATGACAATGACCTTTGCACTGAGACTGGCACACTATGGGCGAATCTGCAAGATAAGCCATGCATTTAAGAAAATGGGCAACCCACTCTTACGAGAATGGAAAGTCCGATGGCATTGAGGATCAACTGCATGGGGCAAGTCACAGAAGACCCTGCGGCTACAGTTTCTAAGGGTGCCATTCAGCAGCAAGGCAGGCCACAACCCACTCCTGGACACTCAAATGGACAGCAGCTGGCAGGCACAGGAGGAAAGACGGACTGAAGTATAGCACCCTCACAATTCAACATGCTGCTTGCCCGACGGTTGCGTCGAATGAACAGGAGGATGACCAGGATCGAGAAGGAGTAGGCGAGTATTCGGGGCATTTTGCTGATATACCAGGAGGCACTGGAGCGAATTGCCACCCAAATTTAGATTCTCCCTCTGGACATCCCCTTCTTTTTTTTATACATTTTGTATTGCTATTTTTAGTGGCCATAGTTATAGTTAGTGTTTAGTGTAGGTTTAGGTATAGTTTAGGGTAGTTTTAGATTAGTGAGAAGTTTTTCTGTAGTAGTCTTTTAGCAAGTTTTTATTATGGTAGGTTTATAAGTGGTGGGGGGGTTAATGTTTTGTGAATAAAACATCACTAAAAAATAATAAAAATACCCAAAAATATATCTTTGTTTATGCTTCTATGTTTAGTTAATATATGTTTAGGATGTATTTGATGTTTGTATGTTACTGACCTATGTGCTTTAAGGGGGTGGGGTTGCTGTTTAACTTGTCATGTGGTTAAGATAGGTTAAGTTTTAGATAAGGTAGTATAGGCTGGTGTTAATGATAGTGTACCTTAGTTAGGGTTAGGTAGTATTTTTAATATTAGGTTTTGCATTTCAATAAATTAATCATTGTTCTCTAGTAAGATATTATTTATTTGTCATGAGTTGGTAACATTGTGTTAGGTGAGTCCATGATGTTCAATTTGTCCTGAGTACATTGTAGGAATATGTTGCATTATCAGAGTCCTCTGGAAAACTGTAGGTCTTCCTCGCAATAGAGTTATGTATGGACCCATTTCCAAATGTTAGCCACTGTAAGTGGGGCTCAATATTTGATTTTACACAGCACACAACAGGTAGTCTCCTTACTGTAGCACCCTGTGCAAAAGGGAGACAGCAGGTAAGTGTTGGATTTGACATGATACTACAGATTGCTGTTCCCTGTCTGCGCTGAGAAACAAATTTGCTGCCTAGCACTGACACAAACACCCTTGCACCACAGTCCAAGGAGGTCTGCGTTGCTGGCTGGTTTATTTTTGTGTAGGAAGTCACTCATGTCTGGACAAAATCAATCTTCACTGACATTCACTTCTTGCTAAGTGTGCCATATCATGCAGCTCACTTAGAAAGAGGGCAGTACAAGCTCTTTTGTCCATATATATCCTGATTTGACCTCCCCTGGGGAGGTGTCACATTGTTACAGGTTCCCTGGTCTGCCACTTATGCCAATTTGTATGTGCAAATGATTTAATGTGTTGATGTGTGGATGTACTCAGACTCAACACATGTGACGCCTCACTGGGGCAGAGTAACATGAGTCAGCCTTTTTGGCCTGTGTTGCATTACTCCACATTTATCAGAATACACAGGGCCAGGCAATTTGCCCTTTGATGTCTTGATAACTGTGATTCAAGGTATTGGGTTGGCCTTGTGCATCCTTGTGTGGCACAAGTACAATGCAAGTCCATGAGGAATATGTACGTGAGTATCTGGCTAGTATTGGTACAACGATCCAGAGTCATGTATTGTTGATGAACTTTTTTGTGAGCAGTGAGGTATTCACATTAGGTAATGATGTAGTCATAGTTACATTGCAACATTTATGTTGATCAGTGGAACAGTGTTTTGGGGTCACATACCTCCCACATCCCATTTATGGTTGGGAAATATTTGCGTACTTAGCAAAAATCTCACTATGGCGGCTTGTTAATTCACTCTCTGATGTTGCATATGGAAATTACGTATTGCTCATTATACCATTGCAATGGATGTGATTGTTGTAGGTGCACAGATAAGGCCAGCATGTGCAATTAACTGTAGGTCACTCTTCTTCAGCTTCAACAAAGTGTTTTTTGTGTTTTTGATTTCCATTATGTATGAAGATTTTTAAGAATCAACCATACAAATCTCGTAATGGTATTTTAAAGATTGTTTATTTTAACACACGTTTTGGTCTTCACAGCACAACATGTGAGTAGTATATTTTTTTAACAAATCAACACATATGCCAAATTGTAATGTATTGTGCTTCTGAATACATTTGGATACAAATGTGACTTCACATTTACATGTGTTTATTGAGAGAAGTGTGGAGGTACAAATTGGCATTAGCAAATGAAGCATAGTATTTTGGAGCACAAGTGGGCAAGATTAACTACTGCACAAACCAAGAGTACTGTACTGGGTTCCAAAGAAGGAGGCATGATGTCCTACACAGGACAGATAGAAAACTGGCCAGGGGGAGGGAATTCACAAACGTTTTTCGGAAAGTTATTCTTCTGAAACTGGGGAACTCTACATCTTCCTCCTCTGATGAGTGTTCTGCTCCCCTGGAGGTTGTGGGGTTGGAATGGGAGGCAGCTGAGTGATGTTACTAGCCTCAGGCACACAAACAGCAGAGGCAAAAGACGTAAAACCCATGTTCCAAATAACGTTTGTGAGTGCCAGTAAGGCAGCATGGTAGTCCCTTGCAGGGGTTTGCTGGTTGGCCAAAAAAGCAACAACATTGCTATTAAGGGAACTCATTGATGCTATGAGGAGTCTGTCTTGGCCTTCAGGGACTGGAAGGATGTATTGATGGCTCCTAGCTGCCTGACAACTTCACTAGTGCCAGATATAGAAGGCTGGTGTTGTTCCTTCTGCATCATGACACCAGCAATGTCAGCTAGGGAGTCATCAGTCCCATGGTGCCAAGAGTAAGTGTCTGTGATTGCCTTTGTCAACCTCTTATTAGGGATAAGACACCTAAGTACTCCTTCACAAGTGCCCCCTATGGTCTCCATTCCCAACCAGGTTTCATCAGCCATTCGCTGCTGGAATCCTACTATTTGTCATTGAAAAGTAACTTGGGGCTCTCAGAGTTCTCAGCTGTAATGTGAAAGGTTGATGGTCCATTTCCTGTCTGTTCATCTGGAGACCCTACAACATGGTTTTCCCTTGACTGAATATGACATATGTGATTTTTGTTACATTCAGACAAAATCTTTTTTACTTTCATGTGCACAGGGATATGTGGAACATATGTTTCCACAAGTGAATATGTCCATGTTGTACTATTGTTGCTTTTCACATGGCAATACATGTACATTGATCACACACCCTCAGAATTTACTAGGGTTCCTATTTGTGTACATTTCACATAACGCAACGCAGCTAGGCAGCTTTCTGCCCTGCCTGAAAGAGTGAGTGCAGGTATGGGCCACATGTAACATGTTATGGGGCATTTCTGCTGTCTGGCTGCACAGATGCAAAATTTGCTGCCTGGCACCACTGCAGGGACTTTTGCACCATGTAGCAAGGGTGCCTGCATTTGCTCTGCCATCAGTTTGTGACCTAGCACTAGCCAAGAGATGTAATATGTTGTTATACCTCAAACATTCCTGTACTCTACGTTTCATGCAGCACAACACACCAAGCTGCCTTGCTATGCTTTCTTTGATGCAATTTATGCATTTTGCGCCCCGGGTCATATTTCACAAACATGCACACAACACTATGCAGGAAGCCACCTTTCTGCACTGCCTGAAGGGGGAAGGTCATGTATATGCCATGATTCAAATTTTTCAGGGGAATCCTGTAGTTTCCTGGCATACACACAGTCATCTCCAGGCTCCACAATATAAGAAACTAAGGACCATATCTAAAGTGGATAGTCTCCATCATAATTGGAATTATGCAATAGCTCAGGCTCACTTAATTCCCCCAGAACCCAAGGAACTTATCTGCAGAGTCCTGCAAATCTCTTCACTCAGCCTCACTCTCTTAAACGTATACATGACTCCTCTAGCAAGCATCATTCAGATCCAGGGACTCTACATCATCTCTTACACTGATAACACAGAGATCATACAATAACTGTCAGGAGACACCACACCACCAAAGGTTGATGCATTATGCCATTTACCAACATGGTTAACTGTGTGAGATAAGATAGAAGATAGAACTGATAATATTCTGCAGCATGAACTCACCCTTGTTGCCCTCATAACTAGGCTCGAACCCCTCATCCTCCAACCACCCCAGAAACCTGTCCATCATCCTGGGCACCAACCTCACCATGAGACTTTAAATTGCCACTAATACCTCCACCTGCTTTCACATATTTTGCATGCTCAGAAATGTCTTCATATGGCTCCCTCCTGAAACTTGTAAGACCAACACCAAGGCCCGTATCACATGTAGACTGTACTACACTAATGCCCTCTACTTCAGCATCTCTGCACACTTACTACACAAGAGGAAACCTATCCAATACACCACTGCCAAACTATTAATCAACCTATCTTGCGGCACGCACATCACGCCTCACCTCAGACAAAGACACTTGGTTCCCATTCAAGCACACTGACAGTTCAAGATGCTCACCCACACCTACAAGGCACTACACTACTAGGGACCCACCTAGCTCACACACCATCTAACCTTCTATCAACCAATCATGAACCTCCGCTCTGCATCACTTGCACTCAGCCACACCCCCTATATCCATTTGAGAAAGACAAGAGGTAGGCTGTTCTCTTACATGGCATGCTACACCTCTCCCAGGGCATAAGGACAGCTGCGTCAAATATGAATTTGTGCTAGAAACTGTACACCTATGTCTTCAAGTGATCCTACTTGCAGAGCTTGCACTTACTCAGCACCTGGATACCCTCTTGGGTGACAAGCTGATCCTCTACAAAGCCTCATTAACTAAATTTACATTACAGTACACTTTTGGCTGCCTAGTCCCAACACAAGCACACTTGTGTCATGGTGCAAGGGGACCTGCATTGGCACTGACATATCTGCCAATTTCCACGGTCCATGCATGATGTACTGCTCCAGTCCAGGTTTTTAACTTTGCATTTTAGGACTTTTAGTCCTGCTCTATAATGGAATAAATTACACTAAAAGTCCCAGTATTCAATGGAAATACCTTGACTGGGGCATCACATCACACATGGACCTGGGAAACTTAGCAGGGCTGGACTACGCTGGGGAAATTGCTACTGCCCAAGATAAGGACAGTTATGTGAAGGATGAGCTTACGTTGGGACATTCATGTCCTTTCCCTTTCACGCAACGCAGAGCTGTGCAGCGCAGCACAGGAAAGTGCCTTGCTGTGTTGCGCTGCATAACAGTTTGATAATATATGGTTTCTTGTTTTCACTCACCCTGTAATTCTTGCTGGTCCTCTTCTTCAGCACTGTCCTGACTTTCCAATCCAGCTACCAACTCTGTTGGAGTGAGGGATGCCACCTGCTCCTCCAATGGATCCAACTACTCCTAGGCATCAGGACCTCCTCCAGTTCTCATGGCTGCCTTTAGGTTCCTGGCTAGTTTTTTTTTGGTCCTGCGTTTATAGTCGTGCCACCTCTTCTTGCACTCCAGTACTGTCCATTTTGTTTGTGCAAAGCTGTTTATTTTGTCCACTATGGATTGCCAAATTGCATCCTTCCATGCTAATGGTAGTTTTGAGGTGACAAATAAGAGGTGTTTATTCTTTGTCACCTCACTTATTAGTATCTGGTTCTCCTCATCATTAAAGTTGCACTTCCTCTTTCTACTCCCCTGCGATGATGGCTGATCTTCAGCGTTGGGGTTGTTACCCTCCTGGCTCCCCCAGGCTCCTTCCATGGTTCTCTGTATTGAGGAGTGTTTGTGTAGATTGCGTTGCTTTTTCAAACATTCCTGTGATGTAAAGCACTCCTGTGTGGTGCAAAGCTGATTGGCAGCACGTAAAGGTGCTTTATGACACGCAAATCAACTTTGCGTCACATAGGTAGTATTTGGATTGAAGCACTTTGCTCCATTCCCTGAACAGTTGCATTGAAATTTGTGACACATCTCAGGGCCTTGCACCATGGTGCGCCATCCCATAAATACAGTGCATCCATGGTGCAGGGAAATGCCATAACACAGCGCAGAAACTTCTGAAACAATGCAACACCACATTGCGTCAGTAATCATAAATGTGCCCCTTAGGGGGATATTTACAAAGAAGTAGGGGAGTGAGGCTTAACGCCTCACTCCCCTACTTCTACTTCGCCACTTCAGAAACGCAAGGCTGCACCATATTTACAAGGATATGGTGCAGCCTTGCGTTTCCCCCTGCGCTGGCGCTAGACTTAACAGTGTAGCGCCAACGCAGGCACCCTTGCACAATAGTGCAAGGGTGTCTGCGTGCAGGGGAGGATTGTTTATGTGTAGGAAGGTGTCCCTTCCTGCACATAAACAATCCTGAAATGCCATTTTGTCACTTCTATGTGTGTTGCTTAATGCAGCACACATGGAAGTTACAAAATGTCATTTTTTTAAGGATTGTTTGTGTGTAGGAAGGGTCACCTTCCTACACATAAACAATCCAAGGCGTTTTGCTTTTTCCACAAGGCAGCACACATGGAAAAAGCAAAAACGAGGAGAAATAATGCATGTCTCCTCGTTTCACCAAGTTAAGACCGGGTTTTCTCTGGTCTTAATTTTGGCGCTGCCTCCTATTTACGCTGCCCTTGTAAATAGGGGGCAGCGTCAAAATCAATGGGTTTTACGGTGGAACACCCACCTCAACACCCACTGCCCACCCCTTTCACGCAAGCATAGCGTGAAAGGGTGCCTTATTTACAAGAAAGCGTTAAGCCATGTTAAGTGGCTTAACGCTTCCTTGTAAATAAGGCGAAGCCCCTATTGCCACCACAATGTCACTAAAAGTTACGTTGTGGTGGCGATAGGGGCTTGTAATTGATGCCCCTAAGTGCTCTTGTACAGTAGCTAAGTGATATGCATTTTTCACTTAACAATTTGCAATTACTCATGTTTAGGGAAATTGTCGAAACATATGACCGAATTAGCAGATGTGTTTTGAGAAGCACTCATTTAGACCTATATCAATTTTGTGAATATTCATCCTTATCTTTTCTTACAATTTAAATCGCCACAATTCCCTTTATGCGGTACATTTTTTATATTGACTTGTATTTCCCTTTCTCCTTACTAATCTGCAGCACCTACTGGCAGTCCTAGCTTTGTTCACCAATAGAATATGAGCAAAACGCACAATGTAATGTACAAGTGAAGAGATAATAAAACTTTCTAGAAAGTTTTTATTCGATAATGGTTGCCCCATGTATTTTTTTCTTGATCAATGGTCGTATTGTATTGTAGAATTGATGTAGCGCTAAATGGAGGTATTAAAGCATTTATGTAGCGCCACAAAGTCCTCTGTGGGGAAGGCGCTGCAGTGCATTTTCAGAGGGTAGCTCTCTACACCGTGAGGGAGTGTGGGGCTGGCAGAGTGTCGTATTTCTTGCGATCTTATGTGGGAAGTGGTTTTGTGTCATCCGTGAATGAACAGAGGGGTGCTCTTTTCTTGGGGAGCAGCGCCTAACAGTGTGATGAAGGAGGAGATATGAGAGCCACGCCAATTATATATACATTTAGGACTAAAACATAGGCAGCTACACAAAATCAAAATGTGCTAGAGGGCAAGCGTATGCTGCGTGCACGCTCAGAATGTGAGCTCATCACACCATTGTTGGGAAAGTTTATTGCCATCTTGTTTTTCTCTTTGTTCAACTTTGGTGTCTCATTCTGATGAGAAACGTTGTTTACAAAATGGTCACTTGTTAACTGCCTTGCGATGCATGAGATCCAGCTAAATGGAATTCACATCGTTTGCACTGCAGAGTAAGTCATGCTTGGTGAAGCAGGCATCCGACCAGACACCGCGGAGGGCACACTTGTCTGGATGGTAGGTCATTTATTGGCAACTACCAGCAAAAATATTAGGCCCTGCACATTTTTGTCTATTTAGAAAAACATGCACAGTTAAGTTGCTGGTTTTTCTTCTGAGCACTTCTAAGGTTGCAGCTTTAATTTGCTCTTAATTACAGGCAGTGATTTGCTTTGTGCCAAAATCTACTGATCGAGCTGTAGAAAAGATAGACAAATAGCTAAACACAAAATAGAAGGACCATCTAACCTGCAGCTATTCAGGAAGACTACCAGGCAGATAATCATAAAAGCTAGGCATGCTGCACTGAGAAAATACCAGTGCACACAGAGAAATCTAGGGGATAATATGTTACTGGAATTAGGGTCGATTATTTTAGTTCACTGCCATATATTATAGTGCTTTGCATGTTTATATTTGCTGAGTGACACCTGTCAGGTAGGTAGCCCCATGCTGTCTTCTCACCTCTAGGTCCCCGGACTGCAGAATGCTGCAAATTAGTAATTAATTGGCAATTCTTGCTAGGCTTTATTTAGGGCTAGCCAGCAGGTGCAATGCCTGCTACTGTGTTGCAGGTTGCAACCCCCGTGGGTTGCTGCTTGGCCTTTTAACGAATTTGGCTTTAGTTGAAAGTTGTTTGACTCACTATTCAGAAGTTGCCGCAGCTTTCGATTTTCATTGAAGAGCATGTACAATCGTCCATCATCTTGGCCAAAGGCCTTGTGATGTCACTTCCTGTGAAGTCAAAAGAGTTGGGGAAATCAACGAGCTTTCAATGTCACTTCTGTTATCCTGATTATTTTTCTAAAACAACATCACTGTGACCCCTTCTTCTTGCCAACAGTAAATAGTACACAGCTCAAGGCATTTTCTAAAGAAGAGTTAATTCATCAGTAAATACCTAATTTAAAAGGCGAGGGGTTAAACTCCGATCCACATGCCAACAAACATTGGCACAGGGAATGCAATTCTGAGTTGTGTGATAATTATCACACCACAATATTTTCCCTGGATAAATGTTCGCAGGCCATATCTGTTCTCATTTATTGGTGAAAAAAGACTGAAAAAAGGCAACATATGCAGAACGTGTTATGCCTCATTTCCAAGTTGAAAACTCAGGACATGAGGTATTTGCTAGAAGTGGTAAACACCTCATCCCAGGGTAATGTTAATTATGGAGGCCATATTATGAGCTGGGAGATAAATTCTGATCCCTGTGCAAATGGTTTTGCAAAGGGATTGAAATTCCGAGTTGTATGATAATTATCTCATCCCCGTTGTTTTCCACAGACAGGTTTTTATCAGTGGTAAAGGCCTGGAAAAAACAGGCAAAGCTTGCGGAATTTGATGAGTTAAATACAGATGCTGCATGTTATGCCTCATTTCCAAGGGCAAAACTTGGAGTAGGACCTATTTACCATAAGAGGTAAATATCTCGCTGAGCCTTAATATCCCATTAATCTTAAGGTAGGGTTGGTGAAGACAAATAAGACAGATATTTTTGGTTGTGAAATGATCAATTACAAGTCAGAAGAGCAGTGGCGGCTCGCATAGGACGTGCTGCGGGGCGTGGGGCGGGGCGGGGGAGGGGCAGGGTGGGGGGGTAGTAAACTCAGACATACGACGTAACGGAGGAAAGTAATTATTACGTTCCTCCGTTCCGTCGTATGTCCGAGTTTACTACCCCTCCACCTTGCCCCTCCCCCGCCCCTCCGCCCCGCAGCACGCCCTATGCGAGCCGCCACTGCAGAAGAGTAGTATTGTATCACAAAGTCGAGGAAATTGAAACATGCCTTGTGCAGAAAACAAAAGATGGCAAGCAAGCCAAACCACAGCTCCAAATCACAAAACTGGACAACAGCTGACGTTAACTCTACCTCTTAACACTAAAAGATTTCACTAAAGCTACAAAAGCTTGACTGATAGCATTGGAGGGCAAGGAACTTTACAGGAATGGATTGCTTCTATACTAACTGAATCCCCGTCATTTCATTTCTTAAATTCACCTCAGCACCACTCGGTTCCGTAGTGAGTGTACCTCAAGGTTGGATGGTTGCACCTAATCTCTTCAATATTTGCCTGAGCCCTGCATCAGGCCTATTCTCCAATTTCCCCTTCGACTACTACAACTATACTGATGACACACAAATCATACTTAAGATTGAAAATTCATCTGCCCTTGACTGAGGCTCAATTGTACAATGCTTCCTGGTGGTTGAACGCTGGATGCTTATGAACAACCTCAAATTAAGCATGTCAAAAACTGGGATACACGCATGCAGCAAATAGGTCAAACATCACCCGTTAGCAATATAGTCACAGTAACTAGGCCGATCACCAACCAACTCAACCGAGGGAAGAATCTACAGTTGATTATGATCGACATATCTCTAGGTCATAGCGGAAGTAAAACATGGTTCCAAATGAAGTTTCTATATGATAGAATGCCTGCAATGATTTTTCCTGTACTTAGGTTTATGGGCAGGGTAATTAGTGTTATTTATTGCACCTGGTCAATTCTAAACCAAAGAGGTTCATATTTCACCTTGAAGGAAGTGACCCGATTAGGGCCACCCGGGTCACGCGCGACCTCCTCTTAGCCTTCCAAGAAATGAAGAGTCGGTGACGCAGTAGAGAATACAAACCAAGTTAGTTTATTGAAAAATGCGCTGCAGCGGAGTCCAGTCTGACTAGCCTCCTTAGATGCTACCGAGGGGACTGAATTCCCAACCTCCGGTAACTCGAAAAAAACCTTCAAACACCTCTCGAAACCCCGCCCCTAATGGAAAAATACTGCTTGGGCACAAAGACTGACAAAGGAGGCACTAAGGAGAAGAGCTAACACCTGCAAAATGGGTACACGTTGTCAGGCTTCCAAGGCCATTCTACTCGGTCTCAGCTCTCTCTGGTGTGGGAGCATAGCTATGTCCAATGATAGGAGTGCAGAACTGAATAAACTATTCTCTTCATGCATCTGGGTTCCGACCTTGGATGAGATATGGGAACTTTCTGAACAGTAGCTTCTGCTGAGGCAAGCAGAGAGCGGGGGCACAGAGGCCGGGGATTGCTCACAGCGTAACATGGCGAGTGCTAGTTGAAAATGGCGTCTCAGATGCTAACTTAGGCCTACACTACCCTACAGAAGCTGGGCACATAGCTACATGAATGCTAACATAACACATCATACATTATGGAAGACGGGGTAGAAAAACATTTCGATTCTAACAGACCCTCCTTTTAGCATTCATTGCTAAGTCTTTATTGGTGCTATCAGGTTAGGGTCTTTACAATTCTAATAGAAGGGGAAGCATAATGTTACGTATATAGCAGTGGACCATTGGGGCAATCATTAGCAATATTAAACATGTTCACATATCAATATTCAAAAATGCCCTCATCTATGGACATTAAATCTTGAGCAGCCTGTACCATCATGACAGAATTTTTATCTTTTTGTTCTAGAACTCCGGGCTTGGGTGTTAGCTTCTGCATACAATAAGAACAACAGGCGGGAAGGCAATTGATGCACAGACAACAGGTGAATATCAGACCTGCAATGGCTACTAAGAATAGGAGTATTTTCCAGCCCCATGTTGTTAACAGACCCCAAAACCACCCAGACAGGGACCACGTACCATTCTCCTGATGGATATCAGATGGTAGTCTGCGTAACTTTTGTATTGCTGCATATACATTCGGGGCGTGATCTGGTAAGTACAAACAGCAACTACTACCGATGATGCGACAGGCCCCACCCCGATCAGCAAGGATGACGTCTAACACCATCCTGTTTTGAAGGGCAACGAGTCTCGTGGCCTAAAGCTCAGCTGTGATGTTGGTCAGTATTCCCGCTGTGGTGTTAATGACTCCCTCTACAACCCTTGTGGGTCAGCGTATACTACGGCTGTTGTGCATGGGGCCCCAAAAGGGCAAAATACCCTTCATGGCATTTGTAAATTGCTGCAAGGTAGTGTCAGTCTGATCAATATCATTTGTGTCAAGAACCCGGCTTACTCGTGACAGGTGCGCACTCCTGCGCCGTAATCTGTGGTCTCTATGATAATTGGAGGGTGCAATATACACAGGGGGCAAGAGGAAGGACACATAGCACACACCAGACCACCCCCTAGGAAGCCATATGTAAGCCTGGGACCCGCAGACGAAGTACACGTTGTGGGGCGGAAGCAATGGTGGACTACTGGTGGTGTTCAAATCATAAGTGTAATTACAAATTCTCTCTCCTACCGGAACCTGTCCAAACCCTCGGACACAAAAACTAGTGGTCGTCTTAATCACTGGCACCGGCATTGCCTTATCTTGAGTAATATTACATAACTGAAAAGATCTGAAATACTCAGTGACGTTAAAGTTTTGAAAATCTGCCATCTCATCTAAAAGCCATGTTACATTTTTCTTCCTTTCATACACATTCATGCAGGCTGTGGGATGAAGTGTGTCAGCGGCTCCATTCTTCCCCGGAGTAAATCCTTGGTGAGTTGCTATATAGCCCAGTACGGTCTCATAATCAAGGTACGTCATATTCATCGCATCTGAATGATAATGGATATATACCATAGTGAACAACTGAAACCAGGCTTCGCAGCTGGCTAGATAAGAGAGGGGCAAGGACAGCAACAGGTCATTTTTATGCATTACTGAGGGGAGTACACCACAAACCCAACAATCGAAGACATTGGTGGTATGGTGGGCCTGGTGAAGCATCTGCAGAAAGACATTGTCTACATAGGTCTGCCTATGTCTTTCCTTATGCAGAGCTAATGTGACAAAGACATGCTCGGGGGGGCAGTAGTCATTGCGATCAGGGAGTGTACAGGATGTCTTTCTTCTAAAAACCATAGGATGCCTAACACTGCTACCAATGCTACAAAAACTATTACTAGGAACACTATCTTAGTCTTAGTGGGCCAGCTCGACCAAATGAGGCTATGTTGGTCAAGACGACGTCCCTCGAATGACTGTTCCTCTTCCATAACAATACGACCAAAGGGATACATTTTCATCTATCAAACTACCAGAGGAGATTCCGTGCTATGGAGCCAGGTATACAGGGGGAAAAAAGGAAAAAATAGTCTCTTAGTGTCTATTATCGATGGTGCTAACGAGCACTTCAAAAAGGAAAAACTACGGAAAAATAGTCTCTAAGTGTCTCTCAACGGTGGTGCTAACGAGCACTTCGCGGTGAGGCTGCACGATCACAACCCTTTCTGTCTCTTCGCTCAGGATAGGGCAACTTCCCTCCTTGGAAAGCACCCCCCACTTATCCTGTCCAATGTCTCAGACAATGCACCAATCTCCCTGTCCCTAAACTGTTGTTGATACCGTAGGTAGAGTACGCGAGCCCTATTCTTCATCCAGAAGTACATCCCTACTAACCTGACTGTCCCTTGAGTGCACTGTCCCTCCGCCGGGGATGCAAATTGTACCGAGCCACCCCAGGCACTGACTTGTCTCGAAAAAGAACTTTAAACTCAGGGGAGGCAGTGGACTGTGACTCCTGTTCCTGCAAACCAGATGGAGGAGAAACCTGGACAGCCCTTATTTCTGGAGGCACTGCCTCATTCAAAGCAGCATCATTCTCCTCTTCCGTCTGTGCCCAGGTCAGTCGGGCATCAGAAAAAGGGACAAAGCGAGGGACCTTCTCCGTCTCGTGATCCCCAATTCCCTCACGGACCCACTTGTCGTAAGGGAGAGGAAGCGGGAGCCGTTTGCAGTGGGATGAATGGATCCAGTTCTTCCGTCCCTCCACCTTCACAGCGGTCCTTGTTGCGAGGAGGACTAGCAGGGGCCCCCTCCACCGCGGCTCCAAGCACCCACACCTCTGGTAGTTGCGAACCAGCACATACGTTCCGGGCTGGATACTGTGCCCTGGCCCCTCAGGTATTGGCGGCAGTGTCTCGTGGACCTGTTGATGAATAGAACGTACATTTTTAGTCAGTTCATAGAGGTAATCCACAAGCAATGGGTATTCAATGTCAGAGAAATGGCATGGGCGGGGAACACCTCACACATTCGCGGGGCGCCAAAAACCACTTCATGTGGGGATAACCCTGTTCTGGAATGTGCTGTCACTCTGGTGGATAACAGGGCAAGGGGTATTGCGTCCGGCCATTGCAACCCTGTGCTCTCCCTGATCCTTGCCATCTTCAACTTGAGAGTACCATTGTACTTCTCAACTAAACCAGCCGACTGGGGGTGATTTGCTGCGTGAAACTTCTGCTTAATATGCAGACCGTCACATACTAACTGAATCACCTTTGCATTAAAGTGACTTCCGTTGTCACTCCAAATCAAACGGGGCAAGCCGAAGCGCGGAAAGAACTCCTTCAAAAGGGCCTTCGCCGTCGCCATGGCTGTGTTCTCTTTAGTGGGGTAAGCCTCAATCCATTTACTGAATGCACAAACGACCAGCAGCACATACTTCAAGTTGTTAACTCGTTCCATTTCGATGTAATCCATCTGAAGAACCTCAAAAGGGAAAGAGGGAGGTGCAAAATTACCGGGAGGTGCAGGGGTAAATTTCCCAGGATTATGTATCAGGCAAACCATGCAATTCCTCACCAAATGGGCCGCTAGCTTAGGGATATTATCATTTTGCCATACAGGATCCAATAACTTACATATTCCTCTTGCACTAATGTGGGCTGGACCATGTGCCATTGTAACTACAGGGAATACATATGCATCTGGTAGCATCCATCTTTGCTTTTCTGATTTATCTGTCCAGCACCCTTCCTCATCTAAACGTCCCGTACTCTCCTGCCACGTTGCCAACTCCTCAACTGTTGCCTCACTCTGGCTCTCTTTCACATTTGCTAACGTATCCTCAAACATCCCACCTTCAGGCACCCATCGAGCTGGCCCTGCCACAAGCATTCTCTTCATCTTGGACCTGGCTGTCTCTTTAGCTGTTTGGTCTGCAAACGCATTTCCCCTCCCCAAATAATCAGTGATCGCTTTATGGGCACTACACTTCACTTTCGCCAATAGCTTGGGAAGTGCTAGGGCTGACAGGAGCCTATGTATCAGAGGGCCATGCTGTATCCTTGCGGTGTGTGGGGTCAGGAATCCCCTCTCCGCCCAGAGCCGCCCAAAATTATGGGCGACTCCGAACGCCCATTGGCTGTCAGTATAAATAATGACAGTCAATCCCTCACTTAGCTCACACGCTCACAAAAGGGCAACCAGCTCCGCAGCTTGTGCCGATTGGTAAGGAACACGTGATGTCTCAACTACAGTGCGCAGCGTAGTAATAGCATACGCTGTGGTGGTGGTGCCATCTGACAGTTTGAAACAAGAGCCATCAACATATAGTTCCCCTTGTGGGTCAGGTAGGGGAACATCAGTCAGGTCTACCCGTCCCTTCGTCTCTTCTTCCATCCGGTATAGACAATCATGGACATCTGTGTCCCCATTGTCCGAAGGGAGGGGTAGTAACGTGGCTGGGTTCAGAGTGGCACATCTTTTTATTGTAATGTGTGGTGCAAACAAAGTCAATTCATAACCAGTCAGACGAGCACTGGTAAGGTGCTGCATCTTTGTCTTGTTTCAAAGTGTGTCCACAGCATGGGGTACCATTACTGTGAGATTAGTATTAAGGACAAGCCCTGCCGATTGTCGAATAGAGACAGCCACAGCCGCGGCAGCTCTTAGACAACTCGGGAGAGCCCTGGCGACAGTGTCAAGAAGAGCGGAGAAATAAGCACATGGCCTCTGCTTACCTCCAAAGGCTTGTGTTAACACAGAAAGCGCACATCCAGCCGTCTTGTGTACATACAGCACGAAAGGCTTCTGGTAATCAGGCGTACCAAGCACAGGCGCAGAGCAAAGCGCAACTTTTAATTGCTCAAAAGCTTGCTGACATTCATGCGTCCAAGGTAAAGGCTCATGCACATCTTTAGTGGTTAAATAGAGCAGGGGTTTTGTTAGTAAGGAGTAACCGGGAGCGCAGTGGTGACAATACGAGGTGATGCCTAGGAAAGCATGCACGTCCCTCTGAGTCTTGGAGACGGGCATCTTAACAATGGCATCAACTCGTTCAGGTGTTAGCCTCCTTCCCTCCTTCGACAGTAGGTGACCTAAATAGGTGACCTCCTGTCGACAATATTGAAATTTGGAAAGGGACACTTTATGTCCATGCTGTGCCAAATGTAGCAGCAATTTGACTGTGGCATCTTTGCAACCCTCTTCAATATCGGAGCCTACCAACAGGTCATCCACATACTGTAATAATACGTTACCTGGAGGAAGAGAGAGGGAATCCAACTGACCTTTCAGGGCTTGAATATATATGCTAGGACTTTCAGTATACCCCTGAGGAGCACGACAGAATTGGAAACTCCGGCCCGCTAAGTTAAAACCAAAAAGGTGCCGGCTGTTTGGGTGAATTGGAATGCTAAAGAAAGCATTTTTCAAATCAATCACGGAAAAGAATTTGGCTGTGGAAGGAATTATTGTCAAAAGAGCAGTAATGTCGGGGACCACCAGGAACTGAGGGACCACTATTTTGTTAACCTCCCGCAAATCAATCACAAATGATAGACATCAGGATGCGCATCAGTAGAGTCTGAGGGTGTCTTTTTGAGGATGGGAAGAATAGGGCTGTTACACACATTGGCAACTGTCTCCTCGACCACCCCTGATTTGATCAAATCCTGTATAAACTGTAACAAAGCCCGTTCCCCTGCCTGCGGTATTTTGTACTGGGGAATACGAGGCAGCATGGCATTGTCTTTGATCGTAATAGAGACCCAGGGTATCTGCAACAACCCCACATCCATGTCTCCTGTTGCCTGGGGGTGAGTGCTTGCAATGTTCAACACTCCGTCCATCATCCCCTTTGGTTTTGCTATGTTCGCCCTAAGTTGGCAGGGTATGCCCAGACGTGGGTCCCTTGCTCACTTTGCCACTGGATTCAAGATAGCCTGGCTGATGACGGCTGTAAGCCAGAAACCGGTCCCAGGATGCTTGTTTCCGGTCCAGGGAAGACATGGCTTGGCAGTTCGGGCTGGACTGTTCCCATGAGGCACAGGGTCAGACTGATTGCATATGGCCATGTCTGAACTGGGGTGGCGGAGTGAGCTAAAGAATGATGATGGATTAAACCCAGATCAGTTGACTGGGGGTGAGTGCTTGCAATGTTCAACACTCCGTCCATCAGCCCCTTTGGTTTTGCTATGTTCGCCCTAAGTTGGCAGGGTATGCCCAGACGTGGGTCCCTTGCTCACTTTGCCACTGGATTCAAGTTAGCCTGGCTGATGACGGCTGTAAGCCAGAAACCGGTCCCAGGATGCTTGTTTCCGGTCCAGGGAAGACATGGCTTGGCAGTTCGGGCTGGACTGTTCCCATGAGGCACAGGGTCAGACTGATTTGCATATGGCCATGTCTGAACTGGGATGGCGGAGTGAGCTAAAGAATGATGATGGATTAAACCCAGATCAGTTGACTGGGGGTGAGTGCTTGCAATGTTCAACACTCCGTCCATCATCCCCTTTGGTTTTGCCACAACGTGGGCGGCACATCCTTAAATTCAGGAGAAAGCGGTGCGTCCTTCGAAAAACACTGTTTGGTACTGGCCACCTCGTAGGGTGACCAGATTCCCAAAACAAAAAACCGGGACAGGTCATAGACATAGAAGCAGGACTACCGTTTACATTGGTGGCTGGCTGGATCATGGTGCAGGCAGTGACCTCTGACTGCAGTGAGCAGAGCAGGGTCATGCTGGCGGTTCAGTCAGGCACACTGTTGCCCCGATGGCTGGCATAATGGCATTCTTGCTGCGTTGTAGAAAGAAAAGGGAAATCCAGAGAGAAAATGTCTCTCTTTAACCCCTTGACCGCGATCGGAATTACGCTCGTGTGCTGGACATTCCGATCGCGGGTGCGGTCGTGATGAGCTGAGCTCGTCACGCGCATCGAAGGGGTTAAAAGATTTCCCTTCCCACAACAACCTCATCTGTAGTGACGTCACGCCGTGACTTCTCCAGTAGTGAGAAGTGAGCATGCGCACATCTTTTTAACACCAGTGCGTATGCTCAACTCAGCCACTACTCAAAAACCAGGACATTTCTGTGCATAACCAGGCCACTATCTAAAAACCGGGACATTTATTCAGTTTGAAGGACAGTGTCGGGACACCGGGACACTTCATGAAAAACTGGGACCGTCCGGGGAAAACCGGGACATCTGGTCACCCTACACCTCGGGTCCTATTGTCATATAAACGCCATCTGGGGAACAGGAAATCTTAGCATGCAACTTCTTCAACAGGTCTAACCCCATTACATTTTCCCCACAATTCGCTGTCAACAAGAAGGGCGAGTCCACAGTAAACAGGCCAATAGTCAAAGCAAGGGGTTCAGAAATGGGGATTACAACCTGTATGCCTGAAAAACCAACCGAAACATTGTTATGGCCAGACAGAGCTGCCCCGGGGGCCAGTGAACGAGAAACTGAGCTATTCATTGCACCTTTATCCATCAGAAACTTCTTAGCCGCACCATGGAAATCCGCCATGACGTAAGGACCACACTGATCTACAGGTATTTGAACTGGTCCCTCACCCTGTCCCTGGCTGTCCTAGTTATAGGACATCCCTGATGCCTCGTCCAGATCATAATCATCGTGATAGTACTGCCTTCCTCGTGGATCATCAAAATAGTTCTGGTCAGAGCGACCCCCGAGGATACCCCACCCTGGGTCCCGTCACGACCACCTTCACCACGTCCCCGTCAACCGGAACCCCGACCCATGGGAGCTACAACCTTCTGCAACAAATCCAGACACTCACTCCGCCAGTGCCCCTTTCTCCTACAATACGCGCACTGGTTCGGCCCCACCAGACCGCCTCCTCTGCCAGCGCCCCGCAACCGCTGAGCCGGACCAGTACCACGTCCTCTGCCGGACCCCCTTGCTGCATGTTGCATTAGTACCTTAGTCTTCAACTCCTTACTCTTCTTCTCTACCTTCTCCTTCTCCTCATTCTCCCTATGCTCATAGTACTGGGCCATACTCAATATCACTGAAGGGGAGGAGGTAGTCCAGGTGCTCTCAGAGGCCTGCAACCGAGCAGCTATCTCGGGGAGCAAATTTGTTACAAATCTGTTAACGAACAACCGAACACCGCCTTCCACCGACAAATCCTGTCCACTAAAATCCCAAAACACCCCATCAAACCGAGTGAAAAATTCTGACACAATTTCATCCTTCTTCTGTCGACATGCCGCTAACTTATCCCAATCTACTCGTCTGGGTGGGATGAGAGAATGCATGTAAGTAATGATACGACCCGGCAAAGCCAATATCTCAGCCCTAGGCTTTTCGCCAGGCTTCCGCTCATTGTCCCACGCCCTAATCGCATTCCAAGTGCCACCCAACTCCACAACACGGTCATGCGTGTGTACCTGTCTCCATATATCCACCGGTACCAACAACCCGAAAAACATCTCAACATCGGCCAGTGTCATCACCGTCGATGAAGCGGCCTCTGTTAATTCTTTATAATATGCTGTAGGATTTTTCCTAGGGTCCGGCAGCTGACTTTTGAGGGCAAGCACCTCACTCCTTTCCTATGGAGTGTAAACCCATTGTTCCTGAAAACGAGCTTCCATCCGTGGCTGAACTATAACATCCTGCGCATTACGCGGTTCTGGGATCTCAGGATGAAAAATAGGATGAACCTCCTTCATTGGGAATTGGGACACTGTCGTTGGCGTTTTGTTGTGTAGCCTACCCCGGTACCCAATCATCGTTGCCACATTACTAAAGACATCGTTAGGTGCCATATCAGCAGCATATACACGATCTTGAATGTCGTAAATTATCTGGGGTGCTACACCACCAAAACACTGTTCCCACAACCCTATCAATGTAGCCGACATGTGCTTGAGAGCATGCTGCTGCACAAACGGCTCGAAATCCTTCAACACACTCCACACATTCTCTACACTGTAGATCGGACTCCGTGCCCACTGCGCAGCCTGGTTGGCAACCATTTGCTTTTCCTCGTTCCCCACATCAGATCGAATCAGCACCCGCCCCATCCATTCCCGTGCCGCAGCCCAACTCCCCTCATCCATTCCACGCACCGGTGTCCCAGCTCCTAACGATGCCGGGGACGAAATGTCTGGGAAAGTCACAATAGATGAAGGAGCAGGCACCAATGTTAGTAAAGACTGCGTTGAAGGTGTGAGAGAAGGAGGAGAAGGAGGAGCGGGGACAGCAGCTACCACAAAAGGACCCGCAGCTACTGCACTCGCAGCTTGCGAAGCCAAGGGGGAAACAGGCGGGCCGTAGCAGTAGCAGCTGGATCAGAGGCAGCAGGGCCAGATATAGAAGCAAGAGGAGCAGCAGACTGAGACGTTGGAACAACAGGGTATACCCTCTGCGGGGCATAGGGAGGCGGGGGCCTAGTGTCTAATAGTTCGTCCACAAACGCATCACCTTCCTCCCGGGCAACATAAGACTTATCACATTGTAATTGAAACTTCCTATCAGCACACTCTATACCCTTTTCTACTTTATCCCTATCGTAGGCTACTGCTTTCTGAGTTGTTGTTTGTATTTTACCCCTCCGGGCCTCCTTCTCTGCCCGCATGCGCCTTTGCCTAGCTTCCTTTTGCCATACCTGAAGGGAATCAAACATCAACTGCCTACTTCTTCTGGCAAATAATTTATCTTGCAGGTAATTCAATTTCTGTTAGTCAAAAGTACCTGTCGGTGGCCACTGAAGCTCGGCATTGTCCCTTGTATATTTGTGCCATAGTGTACTAAACATAATAGGGCCAAGGCCGTGCTTCACATACATATCAAAATTCGGGGTGCCTTCCAGAGGCGCAGGTTGCCTCTCCTCCAGCCGAGTTTCGGCAGAGCAACAGCGGCACCCCACACACCACAATTTACTTAAACAAGGCATCTTAATAGCAGACACATACACTACTCACACGAACTGAACAAAACACTAAACAAAGGGAATCCAAAACAAGACAGTCCGAAGACTGTACCAAAACAAGACAGTCCGAAGACTGTACCAAAACAAGACAGTCCGAAGACTGTACCAAAACAAGACAGTCTGAAGACTGTACCAAAACAAGACAGTTCGAAGACTGTACCAAAACAAGACGGTAGGCTCTAGCCCCAGGCCTTTGCAAGAGTAAACCAAATTCAGTCGGTGGCCTGGCAGAGCGTTCGCAACACTCCGCACCTCAAGGGTCCACAGACCCACCAAGTTCAACAAGCTAAGAATGGTCCTCGGACCATATTCAAGACTATTCAAGACGGCGCCATACCTGCCGAGAGGCAAGCCAAACTCACCTGGTGCACACAGGTCAAGCAAAGGTATTCTCCACTGCTGACTCTTCGGACCAAACGGTCAGATCCAAGGGTTTCGCCTTTTCAGGACCCCAGCCGGGACGACCACTGGGCGAGGCACCGCCCGATCAGACAGGCGGGGCAGCTGCGAGAACTAGGCTCGATCGTGTGGGGTACCCCGATCCGCCCATCTGACCTGACGCGACCTTGACCTCCACACCCAGTCGCGGGCGAGGATGGGTTACCTGGTGGAGTCCCTGTTCGGGCGCCAACTGAAGGAAGTGAGCCGATTAGGGCCACCCAGGTCATTCGCGACCTCCTCTTAGCCTTCCAAGAAATGAAGAGTCTGTGACGCAGTAGAGAATACAAACCAAGTTAGTTTATTGAAAAATGCGCTGCAGCGGAGTCCAGTCTGACTAGCCTCCTTAGATGCTACCGAGGGGACTGACTTCCCAACCTCCGGTAACACGAAAAAAACCTTCAAACACCTCTCGAAACCCTGCCCCTAATGGAAAAATACTGCTTGGGCACAAAGACTGACAAAGGAGGCACTAAGGAGAAGAGCTAACACCTGCAAAATGGGTACACGTTATCAGGCTTCCAAGGCCATCCTACTCGGTCTCAGCTCTGTCTGGTGTGGGAGCATAGCTATGTCCAATGATAGGAATGCAGAACTGAATAAACTATTCTTTTTGTGCTTCTGGGTTCCGACCTTGGATGAGATATGGGAACTTTCTGAACAGTAGCTTCTGCTGAGGCAAGCAGAGAGCGGGGGCACAGAGGCCGGGGATTGCTCACAGTGTAACATGGCGAGTGCTAGTTGAAAATAGCGTCTCAGATGCTAACTTAGGCCTACACTACCCTACAGAAGCTGGGCACATACACAATTGAAATCACGATTATATGACATAGGTACATGAATGCTAACATAACACATCATACATTATGGAAGACGGAGTAGAAAAACATTTCGATTCTAACAACCTGATGCGATAAAGAGCACCAAATCCTCTAGGATAATGAAAACCAATCCCTTATTCTCAAATATGGTCAACCCTATAATCCTTCAGTGGCTGGACCCATTACATTCACAGTAATGTGGAGTGTACCAGTGGTGTAACAAAAGCCCCAGCACCCCCCACGTTGTGAGGGGCCCCTGAGCTCTAGGGGGCCCCCTCAGCAAAAGTGGTAGGTGGTGAGTCGGGGAGGGGGGGCCCCACCATGTACTTTGCAGGGGGGGGGGCTCAAGTTTCATCACACCACTGGATTGCACAGCGAGCATTCTAAGGGATCGGACCACTATTCTACCTACGTTTGTCCAGATCTGGCGCCAAGGCTAAGGAAATTCTTCAATATGCTACTAATGTGGGAACATTTAGATTTGAGCGAAGTATGGCTCAAGGGTTATGTGGTGAGGGGATAAGAGAACTCTTCTATGGGATTAATCAATCTCTTCCTTCTGTGAAAGAAGGCATATTGAGATTTGGATCCAGAATCGCCATGCCAAAAGGTGTACTGAAAAGTGCATCAAGTAAGTGAGAATACCACCACTCCCACTCTTCAGGGTGTCAGATCGCTCAGACTCAGGAGGGTCCTATTAATGTACACTGTCTGTTTCCTCTTCCTTTCTGATATATGTTATTATCATTAGATAGAAATGCAGATAAATAATTAAAGTACTCAGCTCAGTATTATTGGGTGCCTATGTTGCATGTGTATTAACTGTTAAATAACTGTATTTCTAAAAATATTATATCTGTATCATATTCAAGTGAGAAGTTACATTTGTAGAAATTGATTTTTCATCACTCTTTCTTTTTTTCTACAGTGAAGTGAGATGTTACATTTACTGCTACATGCATTCTCTCTTCTGCCATGCACTCTCTCCTTCCTTTAATTAGCTTCCATAATCAGTGGTGGTACAGATTTTCAGGTGAAAATTATGATGTCCATCCTAAATCACCCAAAACGTGTTTGAAACCAAAACTTTAAATTACTTACAGAATTCAGGCAAACAAAAAACTTGACAGCTGCACAATTCTGAATTTGGAGCTTGTTAAGGACATACTAACCTTATCTCACACTGCACTATCCACGGAATGCAAAAAATTCCAGTTCGATCCTTCATAATAGGACTGTCGTGTAAGGGCTCACACTCTTAAGGATAGGTCGCCCCACTGGCACAAAAGCCTCATTTATTTTGTACTCACTCTAAATTTTGATAGACTTTTTGCGGCACTGTTTATGTCAACAAGTGAGTTAAGAGAATGTGGCTCTTCACAAAAAAGTACGAAGTTCCACAAAATTAAACTCCCTCAACTCCGCCTTCCTTACAGCCGGGTGTCCCACCCATCAGCTCAGGCATGTCATCTCCCTTCCATGCTAATGGTAGTCTTGGCATGAATCTTCGGGCACCTGGTAAAGTAGACCGTGCATGGTGCAGACAACAACAAAGGTAGCAGCTGCCACTCCCAGCTCTCCCGGCATTAGGAGTGCATGTGATCCTGAGTGCAATGTAGGGGTAGGAGGGGGGAGGATCAGAGGACAGGGAGTTTGGTGGCGGGGTCAAAGATGTGACTAAAAAGAACAAAATAATCTGTAACTATTTTGTTGGTCTTTGAGGTAGCTGAATTTAAAATAAGACACACACCTTAAATGAAAAATAAATGCAAGTTAAACTACTCAATGGGAAACTATTTTACGTTATGAAACCTCTACTGGATAACCTGATCACTGCAGGTGTCAGTGTATGTAACCAGAAAGCCTAAGAATTGAATCCTGGTTAGTGCAGTGGAGAATAGTGACGTGTATTTTTAGTGCTACGAGGTCTGAGCTTGTGACAGAGAGCACTGTGAATAAGTAAGTCATTATTTTCAAATTGCATTACGCAGAGTACGAAATAGGTTGTTGCAAAATGCACAAAATATTGGTTTAAGATAAAACAAATGCTTTCAAAATATATATTTTAGTACTATGCAATCAAAATGTGCCTAATGTACACATTTTGTATGTGTCCATTACAAGCACAAACTCCACAATTCAGCTGGTAACACCCTTAAGTTTTCTCTTAAAAAGAATAAATCTTTGTCATCATGAAGCATCAAGTGATTCCATCAGCTAAAGCCAATAATGGCTCCCAAAGTGCTTTACAGTTGCTGATTAACCAATTGCACACATTTACATTTCTTTCAGGTAGCAGGCACCATGGAGAGAAAGTGTGTTTCCACTTCAGCTCTCTGTCCCTCCCTTGGCTCCACAGCACAGGAGACCCTCTCTCTTTCTGTCAACATTAACCATTCCGGGCTAGTTACTTTTTAACAAAAAGTAGGTAAACTGTTTTTGTTACATTGAAAAAGTATGGGCAATTCATTCTCTATTGAGCCTGCCCACTGTGACCTTTGGCTGCAGAACCCTTTTCTAACATCAAGTTTTTTTAACTGGGTCAGCTAGATGATTTGGGAAGCTGTTTAAAAACATTGTGAACTTTAAAAGAAATTTTTTTTTTTCTCCAATCACTACCCTCTTACCAGTGCCAGTGCTGGTTATTCCTCCCTATGTCCGACCATTAGCTGAAAAAGTTAAGTTTTCCTGAAGCACAGGTATTTCAATGTTTGACTCCTATCAAATTCAGCTTCATTGTTCTGTGTTATATTGCAGATTAATTTATATAACATTTCATAGCATTATACCTCTGGTGGGGTGCCAAAGCTCATTTGCAGACAGGTGCTGTGCAACTCTGTGGGAGTGCTTTGGATGAGAGAGTGTGTCTCTGTCAGAGGGCCTAAATGTGTAATGATTCAATGTTGTGCGTGAGAACCACTGTTGGACGCTTATTGCGTCTTGCACATTTTTCCCTGAAGCTGAGAACACTGTACAAGCCTTGACTTTCTCTCACCTTGTTAGAACCAACGTGATAACCAGCATCATTAAATCACTCAGGAGCATCCTTCACACCTCTGCCTGACCGATGATGGGTCTTAGGGTGTGGAACCGAATCTCACTCGCCCTCTTCTGCATCGCCTGCAAGATGCTAAGTTTGATCAGTCTACAATATTTGGCAAGCATGATCAAGATCTCTAGTGGGCTACATAGCACTTGAAATGGCAACCTCATTAGACTCAAGGGACAAAAAATAGAGAAAGAAAATTTGAGATTTAAAACCTTTTGTTAAGCTTATTGTATCTGGAACTCTCTCTTGTCCGAAATCTGGCACTGTCCTTCACTCTTTCTCCTCAACAAGAAACTAAAGTCCATCCTCTTCCTGGCACACGTCATCAAATGTTGTGTTCCAGTTAATGAGAACCAAGCTTATTAGTCTCTCTTATTCTGCCTGTATCCCACCCCTTTCCTCCTTCTCTATACTTCTCCCACCCATCCACACTTTTGTTCAAGACTTTCCATACATATGCAATTTATATAGCATGAGTATTGAAGTCGAGATGAATGGAACCACTCTGAAGATGATCCCTTATCCTTACCAAAGGAGTGTGGGTGTTCAAACAGTTGGTAGACCATTAGCATTAAATGCTTAGGGTAGCCTCTTCTTCCTGACCCCTCACTACTCACACTTGTCTTGTGATTTGTGAGCAGAAGTTAAAGTAAGATTTTAGAAGGGTTGAGTTTCAATACCTCTGCACTGTCCACAATAATCGGAGCTATTTTTCTCTTATGTACTTCCCATTAATTTGGAGAAGCCAAGGAGATTGTTTTAGCGCAGTTCTTTCACCCTCTTTTTTGTCCAGTTATGTGACAGAGGGGAAAGGTTAAATCCTAATTTGTTGCTTTTAAAGCCTTAGGAGATTTAACAATCCATACTTTTCATCTTTCTGTCAGAGGTGGATATCTGGAATATTTAATGTTTCCAGAAAACATATCTCAAGAACTGTACAGCCTTTCAGATGATGATGCATCATTATTAGAGCTTAGAAGTAAGGATCAGGATTTTGTCTAGACAGACACATTAGAATGATCAGTGTCACCACGGAGCATTTCCAAAACTAAGATCTAGCCATCTCCAAGTGCCAGGATACACCACTCTTGGAGTAGGTGCATGGTGGTGTTTGCGCTGCTTTGCGGATGTTTGTTGCTGGCCGTCCATTCTCCCACCATGGCCCTTCACTTCTAAAATAAGGCTTAACGTCATCAGCTGCTGTGATGATGAAGAGCATCCTTCACACCTCTGCCTGACCGATGATGGGTCTTAGGGTGTGGAACCGAATCTCACTCGCCCTCTTCTGCATCGCCTGCAAGATGCTAAGTTTGATCAGTCCACCATATTTGGCAAGCATAATCAAGATCTCTAGTGGGCTATATAACACTTGAAATGGCAACCTCATTAGACTCAAGGGACAAAAAATAGAGAAAGAAGAATGCGAGATCGACCGTTCCTTCATGTTTGTTCTACTCCAACAGCTGTGAGCTTATTAAAACTGGTTCTGTGTATTTGTAATCTCCATGTAGTTTTGCTTTAAAATTCTTGTTATTTTTGGTAATCAATGGCTTGACGTTTGAACTGTTTGAACAATGCTGTTTGTTTAAGAAGGTAAAGTGCTTCTGCCGCGGTGGAAATAATGTGAAAAAGTAAAGGGCGGACAAAACAAAAAGTGCAGAAAATCCATAAATGTTAATAATCGGCATTCATGCAACATTACACTTGCATAAAATAAATAAATAAATAAATAAATATATATAACATATATATAAAATATATATATATATATATATATATATATATTCACTGAAAAAACCATAGGTTTCAGGGACGTTATAGTTACAAATTAGCATTTAAGAAACCTTTGAAATTCACTGAAAAAACCATAGGTTTTAGGGACAGTTATAGTTAGTTGGACATTGCACTCGTACAAAACCCGTGAAATTCCCCGTTATAGTTAGTCCAGCTAACTATAACTCGCGCCCGCAATGCACTGCTGATGACGTCACATATTACATCACTCATGACATGGTCAGTGACATCACTGATGACATCACTGATGACATCTCAAATGACATCACTGATGACATCATCCAGTGACTGTGTGTTTCTGTAAAGTTTAAATATTTTTAATATATATAGGAAAAGACGTATTGAAGAATGAGTGGGTGTGTAAGTGTCTGTATGGATGATTTAGTAGGTGCGTGACTGACTCTATAAGTGAGTGATTTAACGTATCTTACTGAATGCATGGGTTAGTGACTAAACTGGGTGAATGTCTGTATCCGTCTGTCTGTTGCTGTGTAAGTGGCTGCATGTGTTTGTGAATAGCTACATGAGTGTCTATATGAGTTATTGAATGCTTGTCTGAGTATCTGTATGGGTGCCTGAGTGTTTGTGTGGGAGGGGTGTGTGCAACTCTGTGCATAGATGTGTGAGTGGGTGATTCACTGGGTGGATGGTTTCAAGAGTGCATCTGTGATAGACTGTATGGGTGGGTAAGTGTGTGTAAGAGTGTGTTAGTGAGTGAATGTATGTCCCAGTGGTACATGTGTGAGTAACTACATATGTGAAAGGCAGTATATATGTGTGTTGGAGTATATAAATAGCTATAAGCGAGAGTGAGTGATTGTGATAGTGGCTGTATGGATGAGTGTGTGCTTGTATCAGTGATTGTATAAGAGCGTAAGAATGTGCTACTATTTGTATGAGTAAGTGAGCTGGTGTGTGTATAACTGTATAGGTGAGTAAATGGTAGTGTGTTTAATTATTTGCATGACTGACTAGGTGTGTGAGTACCTCTATGGATGAGTGGCGGTGTTTGAGTGTCTATATAGGAGTATGAGTGCATATGATAGTCCTGTACTGAGTGACCGTAAGTATGAGTGACTGTACGGGTGAGTGAGTGGATGTGTGCGTAGACCTAAGAATCAGTGAGTGGGTATGTAGTTATTGGTGTTGGAGTGTCTATGGTTTTGCGAATGGCAGTCTGTAATTTAGAGTGGGTGTATCAAAGGTTATATTGGGGTGTGAGGAGGTGCATCAGATTATCACGTGGATGATGTCATCAGTGATGTCATTTGAGATGTCATCAGTGATGTCATCAGTGATGTCACTGACCATGTCATGAGTGATGTAATATGTGACGTCATCAGCAGTGCATTGCGGGGCGCGAGTTATAGTTAGCTGGACTAACTATAACGGGGGAATTTCACGGGTTTTGTACGAGTGCAATGTCCAACTAACTATAACTGTCCCTAAAACCTATGGTTTTTTCAGTGAATTTCAAAAGTTTTTTAAATGCTAATTTGTAACTATAACGTCCCTGAAACCTATGGTTTTTTCAGTGAATTTCAAAGGTTTTTAAATGCTAATTTGTAACTATAACATGTCTGAAACCTACGGTTTTTTCAGTGAATTTCAAAGGTTTTGTAAATGACAATTTTTAAATGTATTAATTGTTATATAAATTTTTTTCATACTGATTTCCAAATTTTTAGAAACAATTTTTTTAAAATATTTTATTTTTTAAATTACATTGTAATTACATTATACATTACATTACAAAAAATACTTTCTCAGAATGAATTACTTTAGTTTAAATACTTTGCACATAGGCAATAGACTTTTAAGTACAGTAGTTACAGTTGTTGCAATGGGCAACACATTTTCAAACACAATGCAACATTCAGCTCAATGTGAATTTCTAGTTAAATGCAATTAGTTACTTTATGGATTACTTTTCTAACCACAGGACTGGATCCTAGATTCAGTCCTGGGACATCTCCTGTAAACAGTTGAGTAAAAGCGTTTTGGTTACAGTCGTGATTTTTAAGGAATATTATTGTACTTTAAAAGTTCACACTTAGAAACTTTTTCTCATAGAATCACCAATGTTATCCTATGGAAGGAAATTCACTTAGAAGTTAAAAACTGTTATCGTTACTTTTTCTTACTCAGTGTTGGATCCTGGATCCAGCACTGGTGCATCTCCTGTAAACAGTTGAAAGAATGCGTTTAAGTCATACAGGCGATTTTTAGGAATATTTGTAGTTTGTGAAAATCGACACTTTGAAACTTTTCTGCTGAAAACCAGACAATGGATTCCTATGGAAGAAAATATAAGTTACTGGTAAGTACGGTTAAAATTACTTTTCAGGGTCAGTGCTGGGCTAAAAGATGCAGCACTGGGTTCTCTCCTGATAACAGGTGAGTAAATTGGAATTCGTACTTTGGTTGATTTTAGAGGAATATTATAAAGTTCCAAAACTCCACACTTAGAAGAATTTCCAAGTGAAACCAGTCAATGTTAGCCTATGAAGGAAATTCAAGTTACTGGTAAGTACGGTTAAAATTACTTTTCAGGGTCAGTGCAGTACTTTTTATTTTTTATTTTTTGGGGAGGGGGGCCGCGTGGCCCCCCTCCCGGGCCACTACTTGCCCCGGGGACCCCATCCCCGGGGCTGGCCCTCTCGTTGGGGACTGTGGGGGGTCCCCAATCCCCCACAGTCCCGCCGGCTCCCCGTGTCCTACGGGAGCCGGCATAGCTTTACACATGGGGAGCAGCTAACATGCTGCTCCCCATGTGGAAAAGCAGTCGGCTTGGATATTGGAAGAGAGCAGGTTTCCCTGCTCTCTCTTCCAATATCCAAAGCAGTTTGCAATGACAGGACGGGAGCCGCGAGGCTCCGTCCTATCATTGCAAACAGCAGTGTCCCGAGGTAGGCACCCGGGACACTGCAGGAGCCGGCCCTGGGGGTGGTGGTCCCCAGGGCCATCAAGGGCTCCAGGAGGGGGCCGCGCGGCCCCCTCCCATTCAGTTCACAGCCCCGGGGAGGTGGTGGTCCCGGGGCTCTGGGGTCCGTAACGGACCCCCATATTTAAATGTTTAGTGCCCCGGGGAGGTGGCGGTCCCGGGGCGTGTGGGGGCTGGAGCCCCCCACACAGGTTTTTTAATTAATAAAAAAAAGCCCCGGGGAGGTGGTGGTCCCCGGGGCTGCGGGAGGACTCAGAGCCCTCCCGCACCATTTTTAAAAAGCCCCGGGGGGTGGCGGTCCCCGGGGTTTGGGAGGCCCTTTGAGGCCCCCACACATTAAATTATCCCCCCACCATGCCCCCGGGACTTGGGCCACCCGGGGCAAATACTATCGAGCGCGGGAGACCGCGCTTCGATTTCCTCGGCAGGATTCGCGCACCCTGAGCACATCCTGCCGATTTTTAAAACATTTTTTTTTTTTTTTGCCCAGGGGGTCCTTTTGGGACCGCCTGAGCAAACCTAGGGGGTCAGGGTGTTTCTACCCTGCCCCCTTTGTGCGCTTTGCGCACTTGTTACAAAATGGCTGCCAACATTTCCTGAATCGGAATGTTGACAGCCAGCTGACAGCCAATTAACATGCAGCTCGTGATCGGGAGGGTACGCGGACCCTACTTGGCCATAGATATCACTATCTTTTTACTTTTGATTTTCTCAGCAACTACTGAACGGATTTACACCATTTAACAAAAGGGTTCTTTCTGAACCAAGAACTACCTCTTTGCCAAATTTGGTGTAATTCCGTTCAGCAGTTCGAGGCTGTAGCCGTGTCTAAAGTTTCCTATGGAAAATTGCATGGGGAAAACGCGTTTTGGGACCCCCCTTTTTCTCGGCCCCCGCTTGACGAATCCCCCGAGACTTTCAGGGTAGGAGCGGACCGGAGCGGGCCACAAAGTTTGAAAATTTTGCGAAGATACGTCAACCGGCAAGAGAGTTATTTCAAATAGAATGTTGCGGATTTCCTATGGATAATAGGTTGTAACTATAACTATCTACTGGCGACCGCCAGTAGATAATATATATATATATATATATAGCCCAGAATCTACCTCCCTCTGCTTGAAGGTTGCGGAAAAGGATCACCTCTCACTGACTGAGTTTGAGAAAAGTCATGACATTGGCAACTCTGCGCAAGAGGCACAAACACCATGACAATTTGTCATCCTGCCATCTGACGCGCTATATGACTTAATTAGCCACTTGCTAAATGGGCTCCACGAGGCACCTTAGGCCTGCGATGGCGCTGCTTATGTTGCACTTTCCAAACGATCTGAGAAACAGTAGGGCTGCGCGACACCTCTCTTCAAGGCACTCACGAGGAACGTTACAGCTCGCGATGAGAAATTGCGAAACACTGCCAGAGGCATGATAAACAGAGCTGTCCTCCGAGCAACCAATTAACATTCAGAAATCACACACACCAGGTCTCATCTTGTTCTATTTACACACGCCGGAGTCAGCATAGAACAATCAATGCCTTATTCATTTGTTTTTACTTTTTCTAATCATGTATGTAAATAGCAATTAGCGATCAGATCTTAAATATTCCATAAACGCAGCAATGCTTTTATGCAAATATGCAGCAAGCCGGTGCCTTTGTGGGGACGATTAAAATGTTGAAGGCAGCGCGGGAGCCCCTCGGCTCCTTGACAGCTGTCACTGCTGCTGAACACAACTGTACAGTCGACGAAAGCGCTGTCTGGAAGCGTTACTGTTTTGCCACTGAGGCAATTTCTTCATTTCACACTGGCGTATGCTGCTTTATTTTGATTTTTTTTGTTTTTCTTCTTTTCTTCTCGGAAGCACAATGAAGATGTCTTGTTAAACGCGTTTACTCTTCTTTAGAACCTGTAGTTGGGGAGTGTTTGCTGACAGGTTGTTTGAATGTTCATAGGGAATTAGTCAGTAAAGCTTTTTTCGTTTTCAGAGCTTTCGTCTTTGTTCGCCATTGCTGTGTTATGTGTGGCTCCGAGTCTAGGAAGCAGCCTTTGTTTTCGAATTAATGCAGGGTCAAAAGCCTGTTCATATTTTCACATGTAATGCTCCTAATGTAATCCGTGGACGCTTTTACTGACAAAATGCCCGCCCCCAGATCCCTGTCCAATCAGAAGACGTTTTCCTTCACACCCGGATTATGTGACTGTGGGTTGGTATAGGGTGCGGTATTTACAACACCTGGACCTTTTTTTTAATCATTTTGTGCATAATTAGGGCCCTCTTTACAAGTTCTGGGCTAAATTCCGATATGTATGCAAACAGGAGACTGCACAGGGAATTACAAGTTATATGATAATCATCACAAGCTCAGAGTTTTCTCCTGATAGATTCTGACTGGTCAGACCTGCCGAACTTTATTGGGGGAAAAGCCCACAAAAGCTACAACATGCCAGACTTTCATGTGCTAAATGCCAATTCATGTGTTTTGCCTCATTTTAAGTTGAAGACTCCGTATAGGAGATATTGACCCCAGCTGATAAACACTTCACCCAGGGTAATTGTATTTGCTAAGGCCCTGATTACAAGCGGACTGTTAAATTGAAATCCTTATGCAAACACCGGTTTGTGCCGGCAATGTAATTATAAGTGGGGCAATGTTTACCACACTCAGTCATTACATGGTGTGATTAAGTATGCACCCTTCGTGAATTTTGACAACCCAAATTTGCTGAAATTTAACCGTGGACAAAATGCCTGGGGGCAGATTTACAAGGAACTGACGCATCTGCATAGATGCGTCAGTTTCCTTGCGTCAGCGCCGAATGTCCTTGCGCCACTATGGATGCGCTGTATTTACAATACAGTGCTCCATGACGCAAGGATTAACAGATGCGTCAGAAATTCTGGTACATCTGTTGGCGCAAAAGTGACGCATTGCTGGAGTTGCTCATGAAAGTGACGCAACTCCAGCCATGCGCCATAATAGATGGGTGAGTCCCATTCAAAAAGCCCTGCGTCATTCCTTACGCCTGGTCTGAGCAGGCGTAGGGATTTTGACGCAGTGAAGGCGTAGAATGACGCAGTGAAATCTTGTAGATTTCACTGCGTCAGTTCTACATGGCTTTTTCCGTGGGAACGCCCACCCTGCATACATTATACCTGACGCAAGTATAATGTGATGCAGGGCTTTACAACGTGACTCATCTCCCTAGATGTGTCACGTAGTAAATGGGCCGCAACATTTACGCCGCAGCTGCGTCACAAAAGTGACGCAACGGCGGCGCAATAGTCACGCAAGGGGGTTGTAAATCTGCCCCCTGGTATTTACGGGGACAACCAGTTTTTGGTGCGAGAAGCACCAAAATCCACAAGCTATTCCCAAAAAACAAAGTGAATATTATTGCATCCAATAAATTCCGAGCAACTTGGGGTCAAATTATTTGGGGTGGGATGATTATTGCATCCAACACAGGCAACTTACTCTCAGGTTCCAGGTGTGGTAAATACCCCACTCTATTCCGCCTAAATTATGAGGAGGGCCATAGGCCCTCATTATGAGTGGCCCAGTAGGGAATAAGTTATTTATCTTGCCTATAAATAACAACGATAGCCCAGGGATTAGTATTTTCTTGGGCCGATAAATACATTCTGTCATGTGGTTTGCTTTCTGTACCAATTGACCTGCTCAAATCCAGCTGTGGAGAAGTGCAGGGGATGCAGTAATTACTACTAAACTCATGACTACGATCCCTGGGTAAACATTTGTTTGCACAGGAGTCAGAAAGAAAGCGTGCCGCTTATAATGAGGGACACAGTGGGGTCTGTACCACACCCGATAAATGCCATTAACAAGGGGAACAGTATTTACCCGTTGTGGTAACGTAGGGCCAGGCAGGCCAATTTTTCCTGCAATCATTCCTTGGGTGGACTGGAGTGCTTGTTTTTGGCCTGCTTTGAGTGCCAATAGCTGCTGCGGGATCCTCTGTTCTTCCCCAGCTCCCTGAGGTTGATTGCAGCAGGCATGAGTGAGGCCTCAAGAGAGAGTGAAAGAGAGGGAGGGTGAAGGTCAGCCACGGCCATGCAGATAAGAGCGGCGGGGCGGTAGGGACTTCGACAGACAAATATGAGGGAAAATTAAATAATTACATTTCCCTCGTGGTCGTCTGTCGAAATCCCTCCCACCTGGCCCTACCGCCCCACCGCTCTTACCTGCACAGGCAGCGGCTGGTGAAGGTAGACAGTAAGAGATCAGAGATGGAGTGGAAACAGAAGAGAGAAGGAGAGAGAGAGAGCATGGATGGATTAGAAGAGAAAGATGGCGCAAGGAGAGTTGGTTTGAGCATTTTTGCCAGGGCTGCTTTTGGTCCCCCAGTCCGGCCCTGTGGTAAAAACATTGTATTCTGAGTTTTGAACTTCGAAATGAAGCGTAGAGGCATAACATGCAGAATCAGTATTTAACAGACCAAATTCTGCATGATTTGGCTGATTTGTGGTCCTTTTCCCACATTAAACCTGTTTAACCTTTAGAATCTATCGGGAGAAAGGATAACTAAAGGTGTGATATATAGCACTATACTCATAAACCCATTCCCTGCGCAAACTCTTGTTTGGAAAGGGATCAGAATGTAGCCCTATCCCTGAACTTATTATACTTTTACCCTGTGGTGAGGTATTTAGTAAATTTGGTAATTACCCCCTAATTTGATTACACTCAAGAAAAATTGATGTATTCTGCCTGAAATTCTGCATGTATCATTCCAGACCATGTATTTCTCACCTGATAAATTTTGTCAGGTTTGACCAGAGCCGCTGGAATTATGCTTTTGTGCGTCTGCAGCATTTTTGGCATAATTGGAGATTTGCCTCATAGGCCACATAATCAATCATCTGCTGCACAATGTGCCTATTTGAGAAAAAAAGTCTAGCTCAAATGGTTCAAGAGTTACTAAACACATAGTAACACATGTTGCTGCACAGTGGAAGGCCCTTTACAAAGATTGTCTGTCACCTTTCTGTTGCTTATTGCTATATATGGGGGGTTAGATTGGTACTAAAGAGGTGCAACCAATGCCCAGAAAGTGTTAATCAGTGTAAAACTGATAAAATAATTAAGTATTACTATCAAAAAATGTACCGCATTACACCGCATAATTTGTCTTTCCTTACCCGTACTGCATAATTTGCTCATCCCAGTGGCCCTGGGTTTGACCTGGCAAAATGTACCTGTTGAAAAATGCTGGGAATGCAGTGTTTGCCTCACAACACATAGCTCCAGTCCCTGCACAAGCAGGAGTTTGTACATGGTTTGAAATGTAGCCACACACACAGAATCGGGCCAAAATAGCAATGATGTATATGTTCGTGTAAAGCTTCTTGGTCTTTGGGGTTTACGCTAGGATACTTAGCATTTGAACCAGGGACCCACTCTGCGTACAATAATCAGGAGGCGTACCCAAGCCACCACCCTGATAAACCTACACAGCGATGCACTTCTATTTGTAATTTTCTGTTTTGCAAAGCACTTGCATTCACACAAATGTATATTGGCGCTATAGGAAATTAATGCAACGTAGGCCATTGAAAATGAGAACTGAGCCGACCTTAGGGCAAAGCCCCCTCATACTACTGCTGACTGTCAGCAGCCAAAATCTGGGGTTGTAAGTCTCTTATGAACTTCAGCTGGTCAGTTTCCTGATGCCAAGGAAGAGGCAAATGACCCCAAGGGACTGCAGTGGCCATGGAAAAGGGCCTGCCTTCTAATCCAACCCGCTTGTTCTTTGGGCATAAAGTAAGATTAACCTGGAGTGGGCAAATGCGATAGGAAACCCCCCTGATATCCCATACGCTGTTAAGGTCTACATCCACGAAGAAGACATGCAGGTGGGACTCAAAATAGCTTAAAATATCTAATGAAAAAAAGTGGTGGGGTCCAAATCCCAATACGGGCATACACTTCATGGATGTCAACAAAAAGTAGCTCAGGAGGTGGCAATGTCACTATCACAAACCTAAAAAAAAATGCTGGTGTGTGATGCCAATCCACATTAACCACCAGCTTGGAGTGCCATCCAGAATCCTGGTATCACTGACACTTTGACTACCGAAGATGTGTGAATTTCCAAGTGAAGATGCAAAGACTGCTACCCAATCGGAAGGTGGGGGAGGTACATCTACACACCTTTGCAGAGACACACCCACAGGCACAATAATAAGTCCTTTTGTTCTGCTGGGCAGGTGATATTAGTTATCAGTTGAGATTATGGTTGATGGCACCACCCACACAGGACATCTTGCACCACATCCCCAATCAGTGATCAGTGTACCCCAAATTAAAGAGTATGCAGAAGACAAATGACTCCATGTAAGGAAAGTCACGTGATGCAGATATGCCACATGATGCACAGCGTGCCCAAGTAGATAAGACAACACACTGTACCCAGGAACCATCACAGGCAGAGAAACCATAGACCTACTTGGACAGATGCCTGACAGCCAACTACAACAATACCACAACTCAGGAGTAGACACAATCGGAGGAAGATTGTAGTATCCAGGGGTTGGCACTGGTGGGAAACAACCCCCATATATATCTTCTCACACAGCTAAGACACCAACGATGATTGGTGAATGCAGATAGCAGAAGTAGGTGACGTTTATCATCTGAAAATTGTCAGCCAGTACTTTAGAGCATGCAGACCTTGCATAATTTATGAAAGAGACACAGTAGGTTTCAGGGCCTTTATATCTGTGATAATTTTTTTAAATTGTAGTTATTCGTTGTTTTTTAATGTGCTGCACTGCTAACCACCATATTATGGCCTTGTACGGCCACTTGTTCAGTCAATGCAATAATGCACAGTTTTAGTACCTAAACAGTTCACCATTTCCTCTTTCCAAGTCCTTATACAATTGCTTCATAGTTGCTTATATTTTGCAATCATAGTCCTCCATAGTATTGTATACACGTATGATATAGCGTATTTTGGGTCGAGGCCAAACTGAATTACATACAGTTGAACCCTCTCTGTAAAGACACATATAAGCTAAAACGTGATGGACTGGAAAGAGCATCACATGGTGAGTATCAGTGTCTGAGATTAATTCAAGTGTTCCATCCATCACTTTTTGTACTGTACAAGCATGCTACCGACACGTGTCACCATAGATAGTTATGTTTCTTTTGCCAACATGGCAAAAATAATGCCATAAGATGTATAATGTTGGGATTGGAAGCTGGCGCGCATCTGAGGTTGTATCAGTCCAGCTGGTGTTAATTTTACTTAATGTTAACTCTGCAATAGATAACAAGAGGTTGACTATGATGTAATCAGTTTTCCTATAAAGATTTTCCTCAGGCATGTTTTATGTACGGATATGTGTGTTTGTACTGAACTTTATCACTTAACATCCAAAAACCACAAACACGAGTACCCAGTACATGTATTTCGTGTTCTGCAGGATCAGCTTCTTATACATTTATTCCCTCGTAATTTCCCCTGTGTCCTGTAGAGTGTGGATGCATGTGGGTTAATGGTTGGTTGGTTGGTTGGTTGGTTGGACTCTGGATTCCTTTGCAGTTCCTGATTTCATTGCAAAATGAATTACATGCATGTTCCACTTACTGACCTCCTAGTACATTTTTTATGCCACACCATTACATAAGGCCCTGAAGTGAGGCACTGGCTTATTATACTGCACCATCTAGTTAACAGGAGCATGGACACTTCTGGTAGGGTCAACTTTCTGTCCTCTATCTCATTCATGCAAAGATGGTATTCCTTACCTTTCTCTTTTGTGGCATTTTGATCCACACCTGAAACTTATTTTATCATCAACTCATGTGAACCAGTTGCTTTCATCTGGTTAGACCAGTAGATGTCCAGCCCTTTTCTTTCTGATGATGTTTGAGCTAACATTTTTTTATCACACCTTTTGCGGTTCAAGGTTGAGTTTGCATTTAAGGGGCCGATTCCGATGTCGGACGGACTCAGGTCCGTCCGAAATCGGTTAGGAGCCGTAACCGACCTGCTGTCGTCGGTTACGGCCCTGCAAGTACGATGCAACCGAACCCTGTTCGGTCGCACTCGTATACTTCACAATGGGAGCATGCATTCCGAGCGGAATGCATGCTTGCATTGTGAAAGCAGGGGTGCAGTTCATCCCTGCACCCTGTGGCCGGCACCCCAAGGTGCCTGCCACCGGGTGCAGGGATCAACAGAGGGGCACCATAGGTGCCCCCAGGCCGCCATTCGGCGGCCTCGCACCCATGGGGGCCCTACTGGGGGCCCCCAAAGACAGTTTCCGACTGCCTTTTCGTGCCGGAAAGACCGGTCGTGAAGAGGCGGCCGGGGGAGTACTGAAGGATTTCTGGACGGCGGACGAGCTCTCCGAGCCCGTCGGAAGCCATCCGGAAATCCGAGTCGGATTCCTTTCCGACCGAGCCCATCAGAATGGCTCGGTCGGAAAGGAATCCGGCCGGCACGTTCCGATTCGGTCGGAAGGGCTCCGGCTATCGTTCGGTGCTCTTCCGGCCGAAATCGGAATCGGCCCCTAAGTGTGAGCTTTTGATTTAGGACACTTTACTAAGTTCCCCTTCCACTTTCACTATCATTCCTTGATAGACCTTCACCATGGCTGTCATGTCCACATCTGCAAGTTCAGATGCATCATACAAGGTGATCCCTGCTTTTGCAGTTTTATGCGTAACTCTTACCAATTCAGCTTGAATAGGATTGTTCTGAGATAGATCAATTTTGGCCATGGCCAGGCCTTCCTGACTGACTAGAGGAGTCTTGGGGTGGTGATAGTCTGATGAGTTCAAAGGTTGGATCTCCTCTTGGGCTACAAGTATTTAGGGTCTTAGAAAGGATCTTTGTCTTAATTTCGCAGGACAGGACATTTGTTTGGCTTGTGATGGGGGAATGGAGCACCAACCTCTTCAACTGCTTCTTTCACACTACTTGATCCTGCTTTTGTAAAATAATGACTAGAGTCTCTACTCTTTCCAAGGTCTCTGCAAAGATATCTGTGACTCAATGGAAATTAATCTTCCATTGTTTCACCCTATCTCCATCTTTAGTCATCCATCTGCTCATGATTTGTGGATTTATCACATCAGCCCCTTCCCACAATATACTTGCTCTTGAAATTCGTATTTTTATTGTTATTTATATTCATTTGAGGTACTTGCATAGCACAGACCCAGCCACAAGGTAAATGGAGCACTTTACATAGAAGAAATTGGAGATATAAATATCAATTTATGGTTAAAAAGGAAGCGCAGAGCAAAAGGGAACCTAGGATTAGAATAGAACAGACGTGAGAATCAATCTGAAGAGAAAGATCATTCGACTAAAAGTTTGCTTGAAGAGATGTGCCTTAAGGTTTTTCCCAAATGAGTTGAGCTGCAAAATCTAGGGGACAGGAATGAGGATGCTTGGTTAGCTGTTTTGTTTTTCCTCGTTTTAAGGAATTCGGGAAGGAGGTTCGTTTTTTCTCTTGTCGACTTTTAGCTGCCTCTTGTGTAGAGTTTGTTTTTGAGGCAAGATAGAAGACCGGAGTTGATTACTTTGTAAGACAGGCGATTTTGAAATGGATGGTGTCTTCTTGAGGCAGCCAGTGTAGATACTTAAGGATCGAGGTGATATACTCTAATTTTATTACATTAGAGATTAGCTGAGCTGCTGCATTTAGATTTGCTCTTAGAGGTGCAGTGGAAGATTTTGGTAGACCAGCATGGAGAGCTTTGCCTCCACCAATATGTAAAAGGACAAGGGATTGAACAGCATTCCTGAAATCTGCTTGAAGAAGTTTAATTTTCCTTAGGAGGTGTATTTGGTATGATGTTGATTTGGTTAGCTTAAATAAATTAACTGTAGGAGTAGGATAATTTTCCCTCTAACCAAAATTACTCATTTGTTTTTTTGGACCGTACAAATAGCTGCCAAGTTGGCCATTTAGTCTCATCAGTCCTCTATTAAGAAAATGACCTTTCACTGCTAGTATTGGCTGCCACTGATTTTGTATTTACTGTGCATTTGTAGGCTCGCAATGAAAGATCAAATCTGTTGGAACTGAGTTAGCTCTTTTAGGGTTTTATTTGTGAGAGATTGAATATTCAAAATATGGAACTGATTTCACCTGTTAAGCTAGATAGAAAACCAATTCAATCAATCAATCAGGGTTTGTAAAGCGTGGCTACTTGCCCATGAGGGTCTCAAGGTGCTGAGGGGGAGGTGGGCTGCTGATCCGTCTGGGTGTGGAGGTTCAGCCGAAAAGCCAGGTCTTGAGGTCTTTACTGAACTGGGTCAACAATGCAGACTGCCTGAGGTGGAGGGGTAGGGTGTTCCAGGTCTTGGCGGCGAGGTAGGCAAAGGATCTTCCTCCGGTTCTGGTCTTGTGGATCCATGGGATCCAGTGGAGAAGTGTGGCTCAATGGTTAGAGCGGCAGACCCTGATGCAGAGATCTGGCCCGGGACCAGGGTTCAAGTCCCGCCTCGGCGGGTCTTGGGCTCAATTTCCTCGGACCTGATAATTCTCGCCTCGGTGCCTATCTAATCATGGGTCCCACTCTGCAACTCTGGGCAATAGCTTGCTTAATCTCCACAACGGCCCCAACAGCGCTGGGATGCCTGGCTTCACCTTGGGAGTGCCCAGGAGTGGACATTTCACAGGGAAAAGCCAGGAAGGGTTCCACAGCGGTATGCGTACAGCGCCAGGACACCCCTTTGGGGGTATAAGTGCGCTTTACAAGTACAAATTTCATGGGACCGAGGCCTTGGTGAGTTGGGCGGAGCAGAGTTGTCTGACCTGTGTGTGGAAAGCGAGACAGTGGTTCAGATATTAGGGTCCTGCGTCATGGAGGCCCTTGTAGGCATTTGTGAGGAACTTGAAGGTGATTCTCTTGTTGATAGGGAGCCAGATGCAGATGCCCCGGCGGCCATCTGCCACTGACCCAGACTATTTGCTGAATTATTCAGAGATTGTTCTGGTCTTTCCAGAGGAATTCACTGGTCAAAGCAGGTTGTTGTGTGGATGGTTTTGCTTACTATTGCATGGCCCTTGGACTTTGTTAATACTAGATTATGAATCTTTTTGGAAACAGTCAACATTTTTCTGATTTCTATTGCCCCCATTGTTTTGACAATCATGGCTCTAATCTTGGGATTGAACTTGTAAGGGGATTCCTTGAAAGGCATGACTTCTTTGTGCCATCTTCAAGCTTTCAACAAATGTTCTGCTTATCCGGAGGCAGATTAGGGGCCAGAGAAGAGTAATGTACATTTTTAATTTGATATCTTTAAATCTTCTTAGATTAAATATTAAGTTTGTTTATGGAGCGTTATAAGGTTACAGAGAGATACAATGGGGATTTATGTGGCTCAGTCAGCTGCACATGCATAAAGTGGATAGATGATATGACAACAGAATCCCTATTCAAAATGACACAACTTCACTATCTTATCAATAAGCTCGACCCTACTGCAACACGAAGCTATGTCCTGCATTACTTTAAATGCCTAGTGTGCAGCTTTCTCTAATTCTTCCCAGTGGCATGTCCATCCAACTAATAGTACCATTGTCCTGGAACAATTGTCCTACCCTCCTCCATTTTCCGCGGGTTGCCTTTTTTCTCTAATGACTACTGGTGGCAGCTATAGCCAGTCACTCCCATGATGCCTCAGGTGATATCCCCGGCATCTTTTCCCAACTTCAGTGAAATGCAAGCATCCAAGCAATAATAACTATAATAATAATAACGATAATAATAGTAATAATAGTACTAACACTATTAATAATAATAATATTTATATTAATAATAATAATAATAATAATAATAACAGCAACACTAATCATCATCATTATTATTATGATTATTATTCGCCTGTATTATCTGGTTCAAAGTAGTACTTTGGTCTGCTGCATATGCATCTTGCTATTACAGAGCTTGTGTGCTGCGTCATTGTTTGAGTTCTCTGAAGGGTGGATCTTGTCATTATTGTCAAAAATGTCATATATATGTTTCTGTGTGACTGTGAGTGATCTGCTTATCATGTTCACCACTAAGTAGACCTCTTACTCCAAATCGATTATCATGTGGAACTTACCAGATCCCTTGTCATGTTTCTTATTGAGTACTGTAACTTGATTTATACCCCCCCGCCCAAAATGCTCATTGTCAGGCTTCAAAGACTAAAGAAATATACAGCCACAATGTGCCTTTATCAACAAACGCAGGACCCCATCAAGCCTGCATTGAAAGTTCTCCTCCACTGGTTCCCGGATGAAGCAAGGAATAAACTCAAAGTCCACTGCACCATGCACAAGCCATGATGGGAAAAGGTCAAAAATACATCCAAAACCTCACTCCACGCTTCCCCCAGGCAGAAATCTTCGCTCATCAACTGCTGACTTCATTCAGCAACAGTCATTCAAGTGGCGGAATCACGGAGGGGGATCCTTGAGAGTACAAGGCCCAGAAATGTTGAACCTATCACTGAGATCAGAATCTAATCACATCCACTTCAGGAAACCCCATAAAACTGATCTACTTGGACTCATTTCCTACAGACCTTCTGGACTTTAATTAGCGATGGTCGCAGAACATCTGCTTTCGTCTTCTTCCTACCTTATCGGATAGGATGCGTTCATCCCCTACAAAGCGATACCAAAGGGGATGATGGACGGAGCGTTAGAGCAAATCAAACACTCACCCCCAATCAACTGATCTGGGTTTAATCCATCATCATTCTTTAGCTCACTCCACCACCCCAGTTCAGACATGGCCATATGCAAATCAGTCTGACCCTGTGCCTAATGGGAACAGTCCAGCCCGAACTGCCAAGCCATGTCTTCCCTGGACCGGAAACAAGCATCCTGGGACCGGTTTCGGGTTCAAAACCCTCATCAGCCAGGCTATCTTGAATCCAGTGGCAAAGTGAGCAAGGGACCCACGTCTGGGTATACCCTGCCAACTTAGGGCGAACAAAGCGATACCAAAGGGGATGATGGACGGAGCGTTAGAGCAAATCAAACACTCACCCCCAATCAACTGATCTGGGTTTAATCCATCATCATTCTTTAGCTCACTCCACCACCCCAGTTCAGACATGGCCATATGCAAATCAGTCTGACCCTGTGCCTCATGGGAACAGTACAGCCCGAACTGCCAAGCCATGTCTTCCCTGGACCGGAAACAAGCATCATGGGACCGGTTTCGGGTTCAAAACCCTCATCAGCCAGGCTATCTTGAATCCAGTGGCAAAGTGAGCAAGGGACCCACGTCTGGGTATACCCTGCCAACTTAGGGCGAACAAAGCGATACCAAAGGGGATGATGGACGGAGCGTTAGAGCAAATCAAACACTCACCCCCAATCAACTGATCTGGGTTTAATCCATCATCATTCTTTAGCTCACTCCACCACCCCAGTTCAGACATGGCCATATGCAAATCAGTCTGACCTTGTGCCTCATGGGAACAGTCCAGCCCGAACTGCCAAGCCATGTCTTCCCTGGACCGGAAACAAGCATCCTGGGACCGGTTTCGGGTTCAAAACCCTCATCAGCCAGGCTATCTTGAATCCAGTGGCAAAGTGAGCAAGGGACCCACGTCTGGGTAAAAAAAAAAAAAAAGATAGATTTAGGCCCAGATCTCTGTACTGGGGTGAATGTACGACATTGTTCTGCATTCTGTCCATCAATTGTTCTTTTTGCATTAGTCACCCCGAGTGGGACGGGTATGCCCAGACGTGGGTCCCATGCTCTCCATGCCACTGGAGTCAAGCTATCCTGGCTGATGAGGGCTGAAAGCCCGAAACCGGTCCTAGGATGCTTGTTTCCAGTCCAGGGAGGACCTGGCCTGGCAGTTCGGGCTGGACTGTTCCCATTCGGCGCAGGGTCAAGACTGATTTGCATATGGCTGGGTCCAAACTGGAATGGCATGGTGAGCAAAAAATGATGGATTTAGGCCCAGATCTCTGTACTGGGGTGAATGTACGACATTGTTCTGCATTCTGTCCATCAATTGTTCTTTTTACATTTGTCACCCCGAGTGGGACGGGTATGCCCAGACGTGGGTCCCGTGCTCTCCATGCCACTGGAGTCAAGCTATCCTGGCTGATGAGGGCTGAAAGCCCGAAACCGGTCCTAGGATGCTTGTTTCCAGTCCAGGGAGGACCTGGCCTGGCAGTTCGGGCTGGACTGTTCCCATTCAACGCAGGGTCAAGACTGATTTGCATATGGCTGGGTCCAAACTGGAATGGCATGGTGAGCAAAAAAATGATGGATTTAGGCCCAGATCTCTGTACTGGGGTGAATGTACGACATTGTTCTGCATTCTGTCCATCAATTGTTCTTTTTGCATTTGTCACCCCGAGTGGGACGGGTATGCCCAGACGTGGGTCCCGTGCTCTCCATGCCACTGGAGTCAAGCTATCCTGGCTGATGAGGGTTGAAAGCCCGAAACCGGTCCTAGGATGCTTGTTTCCAGTCCAGGGAGGACCTGGCCTGGCAGTTCGGGCTGGACTGTTCCCATTCGGCGCAGGGTCAAGACTGATTTGCATATGGCTGGGTCCAAACTGGAATGGCATGGTGAGCAAAGAAATGATGGATTTAGGCCCAGATCTCTGTACTGGGGTGAATGTACGACATTGTTCTGCATTCTGTCCATCAATTGTTCTTTTTGCATTTGTCACCCCGAGTGGGACGGGTATGCCCAGACGTGGGTCCCGTGCTCTCCATGCCACTGGAGTCAAGCTATCCTGGCTGATGAGGGCTGAAAGCCCGAAACCGGTCCTAGGATGCTTGTTTCCAGTCCAGGGAGGACCTGGCCTGGCAGTTCGGGCTGGACTGTTCCCATTCGGCGCAGGGTCAAGACTGTTTTGCATATGGCTGGGTCCAAACTGGAATGGCATGGTGAGCAAAAAAATGATGGATTTAGGCCCAGATCTCTGTACTGGGGTGAATGTACGACATTGTTCTGCATTCTGTCCATCAATTGTTCTTTTTGCATTCATCCCCTACAAAGCTCTTTCTCAGACTAGACAGGGGTAAGGCCTCTTTTGTGGTCTGTAGTAACTAAAAGCTTACACCTAGTGCATTATAAAGCTCTTACTTCAATAAATACATTAAAAAATGTGTTCATGTAGGTTTGAGGATGCTCCAAAAGGGTTTTGATAGTTGCTTCCCCTGATACTCTGTGCTACCTCTGCAAAAATTTATGAATATATATATATGAGAGCAGGCACGGCCCGTGGTAGGAGTGCCGGTCGGGCAGTGACGTGGGGCGGGGGAGGGGCAGGGTGGGGGGTAGTAAACTACGGATTAAGGCCGAATAAAGGTAAGTGAACATGTAAATAAATAAAACGAATTTCGTTGTGAGCGCTGCATCGCCAAATGCAATGCAGTGCGCGCAACGAAATTCGTTTTATTTATTTAAATGTTCACTTACCTGTATTCGGCCTTAATCCGTAGTTTACTACCCCCCACCCTGCCCCTCCCCCGCCCCACGTCACCGCCCGACTGGCACTCCTACCACGGGCCGCGCCTGTATGAGAGGCTTGCATCACGTTTGCACCATGCAAAGTGGTACATGCATGACGCAAGCCTCTAAGTCAAATTTATGAAGCCACGCAAAGCCAATTTGCGTGGCTTTGAATGGCTTCATAAATCTGGAGTTAGGCAAATCACTGTGTTGACTTACTCTGCACAAAGGTGGCGTTCCATGGGTGTTACGCTGGGTGTTCCTACGCATATTCCATTGTTTTTGACGCATTCCCAGATTTACCAAATCTGGTAAACCTGGGAATGTACCAAAAAGATACGCCTTCACAGGTGGGGCGTAACAAAGAGAAATATCTTTATTTCTCCTCCTTTCTTCCACTTTCTATATATGCTGCATTCTGCAGCACACATATCATGAGGAAAACGCCCACAGCGATTGTTTTGAAGGTGCCCCTTCCTGCACCAAAACAATCCTGCCTACAACACAGGCTCCCTTGCACAATGGTGCAAGGGAGCCTGCGTTGGCGCTAGGCTGCTGAAATGGCGTCAGCGCAAGGAAAAAGGACAGGAATGTGCCGCATTGCTTAAATACGGCTCATTGCTGCCCTTTCGCAGTGACGCAGGACAGCACGGCAAGGTGACTTGCTGCGCTGCCATGCGCCTCTATTGTCATAAATATGTCCCTTAGTGCGCAAACTGCACATCCTTTGTAGATTAATTAGTTTTGAGGAGTTTCTGAGTTTTGTTGATTTATGTGAGTTGTTAGTCCCATGCTTGATTTATACCCACAGATGGTTTCCTGACTATTTTATTAATCGGCGCCTGTCTGGTACAGTTCTTTCCAGAGACATTTGTTTCGCTTCACTGGTTGTTCTTGCCTCATGTAAAGAAGGAAGTGATAGTTAATGTTGGTTTCATCAGTTACTCATTAAATGCACAGTTGACGGTCATCCGTTTCAGGGTGGCATTTTTGGTCAGGTTTGCTGCCTTTGTGGAATGATGTCAATGCTGCATAGGTCAAAGCTCAAGTAGTTCCTGGTAACCCCAGTTTAGTGTCTCCTTGGTGTTAGGAAATCTCTTGTGCTACATATAAGCAGGTTCTAATCTTGACTCAAGACAAAGTCTTCAATCGTGTTTAATCTTTAAGGGCCTGGCGTAGCTGTAAAGAAAGGTTCATGTATCGGTTTTCATATGGCTTAAAAGCTATCTGTATCCTGTAGCTGTTTTCTTCAAAGATATATCCAATCACACCCACAGACTCTTTCCATATGTGAAATGTGCAGTGTTTTATTTGTGCAGTGGTTGTCTGTGACGGGAGCCAGCTCTCATTTTTTGGGAACTGGACTTCAATTTTCATCTATGAACTTTGAACCAGACCAAGAGGAACAAGAGGGAGAACGAAAGGGGAAAAGAAAGATAGGAAAACAGTAGAAAAGGGAGAAATTGTGGATGAAAAAACGCAAGAGTGAGATAAAGAGAAAGAAGTCGTTGGAGGTTTCGGGTGGAGAGATGAAGAAAGTGGCATGAAGTGGAATCGAGACTAGGCAGTTCGTCAACCATGGCATTCGGTGACACATGAGGTGGGTTCCTAAGAAAAGCTTGCGAGCTTGCACTTTTCTATATAATTTTTATTTATTTATTTATAAGCACTGGGTCATCTTTGCCCATTTCCCAAAACATTTTAGAAATGGAGAATAAAAAAATACATTTCACTCATCTGTGTGTCAGACATTTTTTTTTTCTTCTTCATAGACGTATAGTCTTGCCCAGTACAGAAAGGGATTTCTTTAAATTAAATAGACAGCTGTGTGTTTTCAAACATTGCTCAGATATTGGCCTTTCGTATTTGTCAGATATTTACTCTCGCAAGCTCAGGAGTAAATCTCTTTCCACGGTGGTAATGGGCTGACGACACCACCACAATTGGCAAGGTTGAGGGAAAGTGGGTTTCTCCACGGGGAAAAGTATTTGCCTAGTGGAGAAAAGGAAACACTTTTTGGACCCAGGCATCCCTAAAGCCTTTTCAATTGCTAGAAATAGCTATTAATTCCTGGAAGCCTGCGCCTGTCAAGCCTTCCGGCATTTTTCTCAGAAGCCCACCAGAGACAGTAAACCTGCTGGTGCAGACTTCCAAATTCATTGTGACTCATGTTCAGCATGTGGGTTTTTTTCTTTTTCACTTTCTTGGCAACGAGTCGTGTATGTCCAGTGTATTCTCCAATATGATGCATTCTATTCTGCTATACCCAATGGTTATTACATTTTGAATATTACGCAGTGGCGATGAACAGGTCATCATCACTGATAAGCCGTGTGCTGATAGAATAAAGCATTGTTGTGTTTCTTGAAACTTGCTGCAATGCCTTTGGTGGCACGGCCTGTACTTGCATCTAGGGTACCCATCACCTTTGGCCACCATTAATGTCTCAGTAGGATGCTTTCAGTATACATAGCATACACACGGATGCTGAGTCGAGGGGGAAAGGTAGAGGAGACAGAGGATGTGCTTCTGACCATTTCTTAGTATCACTGTTGTCATTTGATCTGGTCCTGATTTCTGTCTTGCTGTATACCACAGTAAAACAGACACCATGACCGGCCCTCAGAGACAACACGGGACTGACACATATTACCAAGCCTTGAAAGTGCATGGCATGATGTGCCAAGGGGCGTAACATGAGTTGGCTGAGCTCTATTTAATAGGATTATAATTTGTAATGCTTATGATACCTTGGACATTTATCAAAATTGACAATAAAAGAAGCTGTAAAGTGTGAGGCACATTGCACTTGTTTTCTGCTTTTATGGGATCAATGTTATTAGAGGAAGTTAATCCACAAATGATGATGGTGCCTCTTGCTTAATGAATCATAAACCTAGATACAGAACATTTTCTGTGAGATGAAGCTGGTGAGAATCACCCATCAGCTGACTCCAAACAAGAAATCCCTAGGTTTCACCTTAGACAGTGTCTTCTTCCTTAAGGTCCACATCACCAAGAAGATAAAATATTAAACCTCACCCAACAGATTCTTACTTCAGAGCCACTTTCGTAGCACTAGTCATCTCAGGTAGATGTTGACAAACCCTTTGTTGCCGGCATTCCTCGAACTCCCCTGACACCACTTAAGTGTTGTACACATCACTGTTCAACTCATCAAAGATCTATTCTGCTATACCTAATGGTTATTACATTTTGAATATTACACAGTGGCGATGAACAGGTCATCATCACTGATAAGCCGTGTGCTGATAGAATAAAGCATTGTTGTGTTTCTTGAAACTTGCTGCAATGCCTTTGGTGGCACGGGCTGTACTTGCATCTAGGGCACCCATCACCTTTGGCCATCATTAATGTCTCAGTAAAATGCTTTCAGCATACATAGCATAGACATACAACATCTTCAAAACATTCTGAATCACCTATAGCTTAAGTTAATACCAACAAACACTCAACCATAATAACAAACTAAAATTATAAGAGGCACATGAAGCTGAATTAACACAGACAGGAAATCAAGATTTACAAAAAGATAAGACTAAAAAACACACCTTTTGTAGGTATACACCAAGTCGGTGGACGCTGCAGTCCACAATTATTGAGATTTGCTTCCTTACATCTCTACTTAGAAAATAGCTCAAAGCATCTCTCTTCAAGAAGCACCTTTTCCACCATCGATAAAAAAACAGGGCTCCTTTCTAATCCATACCTCAGTTAAAATTGTATGGCTTCCCCAACTCATGGTCTTGAAAGGCCCATCACCTTCTGTTTTAGAAAGTGATCTATTACTTGCCAGGTATATTTTTATTTTATTGTTATTTTGTCTTGCTTCTTTATTGTTCAATTATTTAAAATCATTACAATATACTACATTTTCCATGTTTAAAGAAGGAATAGAAAAAGGAAAAGTTACAGGGCTAACTGAGTTTGCTAAAAGCTATAAAATCGTAGAAGCAATTGTCCGATCTAAAACTAAAGTGCTGGTGCATAGGGATGGCTCCTGCGTCTGGGAGCCCAGTTTGCACGTCCTTTAGGTGGGCCCAATGCCCGATAAAATTAATGTTCATTTTATGGTGACTAAACGTTTAAAACAACATAATTTTCCTCGTATCGGTGCCAGGTACCTGGATTAGCTTGTCTGACATGCTTGTTTAGTCCTCTTGTCTTGATCGTTCTTGTTCCCTTGTGTGCCTGGGATTTGTATTGAATGGAATCCGAGGCAGGACTCTGAATATGTTGTAGACATGGGACTGATATTTTGCTTTGTGGACTGTTTAGTAGTCACTCTGGCTTGGTGGCCAACTGATTGCAACTTGTGACTTTAGTGGTTTGTTTCAGTGCAGCCCGGATTGCATCTATGAATTTCCCTAGTCGGGCCACTATTTGTGCTGTGTTGGCAAAGAAGCACAGATCTGAGACTTCTCTGCATCGTCTAAAGCCGTGAGACCTGCAAATTGGGAGTACAAGACAGTGCCGCTCTCTTGCCAACTTTGGGCAGCAACACAACAGGTGATGCCAAGATTTATGATGGTAGCTACATAGACGACAGGCGGTTGAGTTGTCATGCCGGGCCCAGGATGGATTGAAGTCCACGATGGGCAGTGCGAGAAGTCTCATGTAGGTGATTCTTTTCCGGGCCAGGACTGTCAAAGCTTGCTCAAAGTATGGCTGAGGTTTTCCCAGGATATAAGAGGCGTCCAGTGTAGAAAGATTGGGTTGGTAGTGTAAACTTTCCAGGTCCCTTTCAAATGATATTCTCTTGACCTGAGCGTTCACTGTCTTTTTCCAGGCTATGGCCGGGATATCCTGGTTGTGCAGATTTTGGACTTCTATTTCAAGTAGACTTGTAGCTGCTGCCAACTGTACCTGCCATGGGGAACCACCCTCTTCAAAAATTGTTTTGATTTGAGCTTTTAGTGAGGGTGCTGAGGCACGCAAAGTACTAATGTAGTATTATATTATGTCCCCTGAGCAAATGATATCCGGACGGGCAAGTCCGAGCTCCAGTCTCACTCTGGCTCTCCTGGCCTGTCGAGGGAGAGCTAGAACCTTCTTATAAGCTGAGATTTGGCGGTTCATAAGGAGCTTGTTGAATGCGCCGGGAAATACTAGATGACCATAATTAAGGGAGGGAACAAGTTTTGCTCTTAAAACTTTCAGGATGGGTTCTGCAGTCGGACTGTGAAGTCGCTGGTTTAAGCGTCTCAGACTGTAAATGATGCCGGCCCCCTTGCTTCTTAAGTATTTTAAGTGGGCCGCTGGTTTTGCTCCTTCCGATAGCCTGACACCCAGGTAGTTATAACTCGTGCATGTTTTAATTTGCAGATCGCCTAGGCGCCATTGAGCTTTTGTTCGCTGGTACTTCCCAAAAATGAGTATCTTGGTCTTCTCCTGGTTCGCCATGAGGTTGTTCTTTTGATTGTACCTGTGGAGGGCATTGAGAGCTTTATGTAGACCGGTCCGCGTGTGAGCCATTATTACAATATCATCGGCGTGCTGAAGGATTTGGAGCCCCACGTTCCCCAGCCTTGGTGTTAATAAACTTGCGCCTTCTAAGGCTTTTCCCAGGTCTGCTGTGTAAAGATTAAAGAGAAGGGGGGCAAGGACACAGCCTTGTTTCAGGCCGTTATTGGTTGGCACCTTAGCTGTTAAAGTAGATTGGCTGGTCTTTATGCGGACCAGGTCCCCTGATGTAGTGCGGTTATTGCCTTTAGTAAAACTGTTGGGGGATTCCCCAGGAGTCTAGTTTTTCCCACAGTTTCCCTCGATCAACCCGGTCAAATGCTGCACTGTAGTCCACAAAACAGCAAGCATATTGTTATTTTGTTTGGAAGTTGTTTAAAACTCTGCTAACTCCCATAAGGTGGCCTCAGAGTGCTTTAGGTTTGGGCACCTATAAGAGAGAGTGCTAATTAGCGCTATCATCAGTATGTTAGAACCGGTCATAGGGAACCAGTTAGATATCCTCCAGTGACGGTCAGTACCCGGAGAAGCTCTGCTGGCCAATATTACCCAAAATAGACGACAAGCCTTGAAAGCGCAAGACTCCTCAGACCCTCGATGAAGACCCTTGCCAGTATTAGGTGTCTCTCTACATACATACACCAGGCTAATCCAGCCCTCTGACTCAGATGCCTTTCTTTCTACATAGGCCCTCGAATAGTTTACATAGATACAATTTGAATGCAGACCTGAAACACTGCTAACTGGAGCCCACTGAGACTTGACGGAAAGGTATGCTTTCAGACTAAGGAAGCAGAAAAACTAATTAGACATGAAGCCACCGTGAATGAACATGTTAGCGGAATCAATAAGTGGAACTTATCAGCCATTTCTTTAATTGTGCCAGCTGAGCTGTGGCGATGTGCTTAGTTGAGTGCAATTAATGGCTCCATTCCTGCAGCATAGGTTTTCCTTTCAATCAATAGCTGGCATCTGCCATCAAGAAATAGGAAACAGAGTCGAAAAATTAGTGGAAAATGTGTCTTTTTTTCGCATGCTAGATGATATGATTGTTTAGTATAATTAGAGAATTTCGGTGTGCACCAGCCAAAAGTAGCTGAAAAGGAGAGCAAATATCAACCAAGCACGAATAATGTATTCTGAGCAAACTTGGCGGGTGACGTAATGTCCTGTAAAAGTTGGAATTTACAAAATAAAAATGTTTCTTTAATGTGTTGTGTTTATACCACGCTTCTCCAAAAAGTAGCTCGTGACCCTTTGGTAGCTCTTCATCTCTCCTGTGTGCAGCCCTGTCCACGAAATTGGAAATTTTTGTTTGGTTGAATAATACATGTATACCAACATTGAAAAGCGTATATACGAGAGAAAAAAATTGTGCATTTTTAGAACTCATGTGCTGATTTTTGGACAAAACTGGTTGAAGGTTGAATTCACAAAATGTATTGAAAAGTTGTTTTTTGAGTTATACATTTTGCGGCACTGGGAAGGTTTAATACCCACATTATAAACTTGGCATTGCAGCTGTGGCGGTTCTGTATTAACTGGTAACCCTCCCTGACGTAAAGAGGTGATCACTCATGGTAATCTTGTATGGGTGGCCACTAATGTAATCTTGTCTGATGGAATCCCTATTACAGCATCAATAATACTGGTAGATCCGGATGATTTTTCATTGATCATAGGTTGAGAAATATGCCCCTGGTCTTTAATCCCTAAGACCCTCATTTATGGGATTTTGGTGTAGGGCAGCACAGCAAGGCACCTTGCAGCACTGCCCTACGCCAAAGTAAAAGTGCGGGGAATTCACCATCTTTACGCAATACGGTGCATTCCCGTCCTTTCTCCCTGCACTGGCATCACTTCGGCAGCCTAGCGCCAACGTACGAACCCTAAAAGCATGGTGCAAGGCTGCCTTTGTTGCATGCAGGATTGTTTTTGTGCAGGAAGGGATACCTTCCTGCACAAAAACGATCCTAAGAGCTGTTTCCTCTTTCTGTATGCTGCAGAATGCACACACATAGAAAGAGGTAAAAACGAGGAGAAATGAAGATATTTCTTTTCTTTACGCCTGACCTCGGGAGCCGTACAAATCTGGCGCTTCCCCAGGTTTACAGGATTTTGTAAATCTGGGGTAGCGTCAAAATCCATGGGTGTAGCGTGGGAAAATTCACCACAACGCTCATGGAACGCCTTCCGAACGCAGATTAAGGCGATGCAACGATATTCGCTGCATTGCCATACTCAAGATTTATGACGTCACTCAAAGCCACGCAGGGTGGATTTGTGTGGCATAAATTGGATTGAGAGCTCTGCGTCACGCATGTAACACTTTTCGTGGTGCAAAAAGGATGCAGGCCTCTCATAAATAAGCTCCTCAGGCCCTTAGTTACGGGGATTTGGCCTAGGGCAGCACAGCAAGTCATCTTGCTGTGCTGCCCTACGCCAAAGTGCAAATGCAGGAATGCACAGTATTTAAGCAGTACAGTGCATTCCTGTCCTTTTTCCTTGCGCTGGCACCGTTTTGGCTGCCTAACATCATGGTGCAAGTGTGCATGCGTTTTTGGCAGGATTGTTTTTGTGCAGGAAGGGGCACCATCCTGCAGAGAAACAATCTTAAGAGGCGCTTTCTCTTTCTGTGTGTGCTCCAGCACACAAAGGAAGAGGAAATAATGAGGAGAAATAAACCTCGGGAGGCGTAAGGATTTGGTACTTGCTCAGGTTTACATGATCTTGTAAAAATGGGGCAGCGTCAAAATCCAGCGGTGTTACATGGGAAAACACTCCGCAAAGCCCATGGACCACCTTCCGAGTGCAGGGTAAGGCAACTCAGCGCTTTACTCTGCCTTGCCTTACTCCATATCTATGAGGCCATCCAGAGCCATGCATAGCGACTTTGAGTGGCCTCATAGAAATTATTTTGTAATCTGCATTGCCTGAGCGTCACAAAAAGTGACACTTTGGCGGCGCAAGGGGCTTCTATATAAGCCCCTAAGTCTAGATGTGAAAGCACATAGGGAGATGACATGAATTCACTCTGTTTTGAAGTGGGAAGACTTGTAGACAGCTGGTTGATATTTCGGGCCTCATTTATGGCATTTTGGCATAGGGCAGTGCAGCAAGGCACCTTGCTGCACTGCCCTACGCCAAAGTGAAAGGACAGTAATGCATCGTATTTAAGTAATATGGTGCATTCCTGTCCTTTCTGCCTGCGCTGGTTACATATTTGGCAGCCTAGTGCCAATGTAGACACCCTTGTGCCTCATTTGGAGACAGGATTGTTTTTGTGCAGGAAGGGGCACATTCCTGCACAAAAACAATCCTATGAGACGTTTTCCTCTTTCTATGTGTGCTGCGGGAGGAAACAACGAATGGAAATCAATATATTTCTCCTGGTTATGCCTCACCTCTGGAGGTGTACTGATTTGACGCTTCCCCAGGTTTACATCACTTTGTAAATCTGGGGCTATGTCAAATTCCATGGGTGTTGCGTGGGAAAAGCCACCGCAACGCCAATGGAATGCATCCTGGGTGCAGAGTAAGGCGGCTCAGCAATTTGCACTGCATCGCCATACTCATGAGTTTATGAGGCCACGGAGGGTGGCTTTGTGTGGCTTTGTGTGGCTTCATAAATCTTTATGAGAGCCCTGCGTCACGCATGTACCACTTTACGTGGTGCAAAAGTGACGCAGGGCTCTCATAAATAAGCCCCTTCGTTTAGATGGCACTGGCATTCAAATATCTGATTTTTCTAGGTCAGCAGAAAAGACATGATTCATTTACTGTGATCCCTGTATTGTACTCTACTGGCAAGAGATGGAGACCTAAAATGTGCATTGTTTATTTAAAGAACAAAATCATTGTCTGTCCGGGGTCATAATATTCGTAGGTTAGAGGAGCTTAAAATTTGCTTTCTTTTCTGATTTGCCTTATTTTGGCCGCATCTATTTTGGGCGTATATTCAAGAATATTTTTTTAAATCTCTTTTAGGTTCTTAGCAGAAGGAAAATCAGCAGTTTCAATCCCAGGACAGATGACTATAGCAGACAGTGTGAAGAAGCAGAATGGCTCTTTTCAAAACTGTGACCAGCTGTAGAAAATAAATTGAACAGAAATTGGAATTTTAGAAGAAGAGGCCTTGCTTCAGTGAACAGTGAAAGTGCAATTTGTAGGGCTGTTACATGATACCTGCAGTGAGTAACACAGCACTTGTCTTTCCAAGCCGTAGCCCTAGAAAAACAGGTACAATATTACCACCAGGGTAAACAAACTAAATCAATAAACAGCTGCCAAACGTGCTTTGCCTTTTTGTCAAATTCTCAACATTATTCATTTTAAATATTTGATTAGAATCATCATTTTTCATCAAGAACACAGTTTATGATTTCAGAAACCCTTATCGATTTTGGCGACCTTTCTCCTGGCTGATTATGTGATATTTGGCCACTAAGGAGCTAAAACCCTAAAGCAAGGTACTAAGAAAATAAAACTGTAAAGCCGTGTAAGGAGAGGTAACAAAGTGAAAGCTGATAGGTAGATGACTGGTATGGATGCCACCCCAAGATCCCTTTGGTATGTTTACATCACAAGTTAAAACACGCATTGGCAATGCCAATAGTTTTCACATTTGTGAGAGTTAAGGCTATTGGCGTTGTAAATGACAATGTCTTTTACCTATGCGTTTTGGTTTGGAGTGGAGTGGAGTGGATGTGTGTGGTGTGGAATTGTATGGGTTGGATTGGAATTGTTAGTTGTGGAATTGTGTGTGGTGGAATTGTGTGGTGTGGAGTGGATTTGTATAGTGGAATTATGTGGCATAGTCTTCGGTTCATTTGTTTCAAAATGTCCACTTGAGCCATGAAATCTTTAATTCAGCTACAATTTGAGGCTGCTTATGCACAAAATATGGTATCATCTACAAAGCTATCAGGCGGTGCCTCAAGTCTCTGACACCTGGCTGTTAGCAGCATTGGGAGTCTTCAGCACGCATGCCATGGTTGTGTCTCAGGGCCTGGCTCACCGCTACACCAGTGGAGTATGTGGTACAGTAATGAAAGGAGGTGCTGAGAGAATGCAATGCATATCTGACGCAGGGAGACATGCAGACCATAAAGGAACACTACTCCAGTGTTGCTAACCTCTACTTTTCTATGTACCACCATGGTTATTTCTCCATAGGGGTATATCTGGACCCAATTCTAAGGGCAGCTCAGAAGTGTAGGAGGCTGGCAGTCTGATCCAAGAATGGGCAGAGGTGCTCTTTCAGCAAGGTGGTGCTCACAGTTCAGGTCATGAACAGCCTTCAAGTCAAGGATCTGGAGGAAAAAAAATACAATTCTTTACAGGTGCAAGACAAGGAGAGGAAAAATATGTGCCACTGGTGTCGAGAAGCACCCTTCAGGTCCATGCTGGTCAACAGGATGTATCTGAAGAACAGGCTAAAATCAGCCTGATATACGTTCATTTCACTACTTCTAGATGGCCCCAATCAGCCAGAAGCTTTGATTACAATTGTAGATTACCAGCAAATGCGAGAAGAGAGGATTTTCATGGGCTAACTTACAGAGCCGAATGGCTTGGGTAAGGTGGACGCATCTTCCAGCTACAGGTTAAACATCAGAATAACTTCTTAGTTAGTCAACGAATACAGGAAAACATTGAAAGGGTGAGGTCACATCAATAGAATTTATCTTCTGGTGAGGAGCCCCTAGACAAAACATGCACCCTATTAAGGATGGCATCCATTTACTACATCAATCATACTTTGCACGCACTGAGGAAGGAGGCTCAAACATGGGGCACTGTGTGGGTTTCAAACGTGTGATGGAAGAAATTAAGTTGGTAGCCTTCATATCTGTGAGCAGATTAAAGGAACTCTACCACAGAATGCCTTCAACCAGACAATACTCCAACAGATACAATTACAGTATGGATCGATTCGAGTGTCCTGTCAGATCATGGACTTCTACTGAAGGCACAATGGCTGGCACCTAGATGGTATCTGAATCAGAACCCCTGCGTCGGATGGGGTGGGGGAGGAGTTTAAGGAATGGATGGATGGGGGCTGTGTGTTTAAGGGAAAATATATGCAGGCAGGGGCAGTTGTAACATACAGCTCCAGAATTCATGTTTACACCAGCTAATCAGCATTTATTTTTGTTTAAATCTCTTTTATTAAGTTTGATAACAAAGAGAAAAGATTAACAACACCAGGCAATACACAGGATTAAGCAGGCAAGAGTACAGTGTATACAGGGTTGGTCGACATCTTTAAGGTACATAATACACAACACAGCACTTAGTCACCCAATACAAGGAAATAAGCACTTGGTTAACCATGAGTGAGAGGGGGAAACGCCTCCTGACTAATAAATATCAGCACTAGCTAATCAAGAGGGGGCCCTCTGTTTCTCAAGTTTAGTATGCCTGGGCGATTACACTCGCGACTCCTGCAATCCCATAATGATTGTGGTGATCTGGTTACGAAAGCTAAGTGAACAATAGTATACCACCAAGCAGTAAATACAGCAAAAAGATAATGTCATGGGCAACAATGATAGGAGTGCGACCTGACTGAGGACAAACACTACGGTTTCTGTTAGCGTATAACCTGCTACTTAAAACATCATATGAGTGTCTCTATCGCTAAGTAACAAGCTCATCAAGGACCAACAGCCACTAAATGCCCAGAATGCAACCTGCAACAAATGATAAAGGGGAAAACCCCTATACTGCCAGCCTGTGAAGGAAGGATAAAATGAAGAATAGCCAGATCAGAACACGAGAAGAAGAAAGAGAAGAGATGAGAAGAAAAGAAGAGTAGGGGAGAGGAGGTGGCGCAACACCCCGTTCGAAAGAACAAGCAGTGGTAGAGGAGGGAAAGGTCTCCCGGATATAGCCCCAGGCACAACCATCCCAAGCAATAGCTGCCCACTCCAACCCAGTTTATTCCAGCGCTTCCACATAAGATTCACCCCTGGGGAGCAGAGGGTCATCGAACAGTTGGAGGGCCCATAGGTGGGGAGGGACAGAGCGAGCATGTTCCAATGTAGATAGGTGTACCCCCAAAGGTTGCCAAATGCGTTTGAATTTAGCGTTAGTATGTGCTAGGCGATGGGAAAGAAGTTCCATCGCCATTACCTGCCATAGACGTGTGAGCCACACCGAGGAGTGGGGGTCAGGGCCTTCTTCCAGTGTAATGCTATGACCTGTTTCGCTGCGTTAAGCCTGTGGAAGATCAATCGCCAATCCGAGTGTGTCATCGCTTTAAGAGATTTCGGCCGAAGTCCAAGGATCACTACCCCTGGGGCACTCGGAAGGGGAAATTCCACTACCTCCTTGATATGGCTCAACACCTCCTTCCAAAAGAGCGTTATAAGCGGACATGACCACCATATGTGCATGAAGGAACCTGTAATCAGCATTTTTAAGGAGCAATGCTTCCATTAAAATAAAGTGGAGAAGGCCCTCAGACTATTATTTCAGCATTAAGGGCCCCATTACAATGGCGGGCGGACTTTGTCCGCCCGCCACCGTAACGGAAAATGGGACGGACCGCCGGAGGTGCAGCGGTCCCACAAGGCCAATTAGGATGCGCCCGCCACACCGGCGGGCGCATTCTGGCCTTTAACATTGCGGACGGTGCTGCTGGGTGCAGCTCCATCCGCAATGTTAAAATTGCATGGTTTGCATTGCCATGCACAACGTGACAGGCATCTTGTGTATGGCAATGTAGGGGGGTACCATAGGTATCCCCCAAGTGCAGCCCCCCACCCCCCGGGGGCCCGTAACAGGCCCCTTAGCTAAACACCGTATGCCTTTCCATGGCGGCATCGCCGCCGTGGAAAGGCCTTTAATATTGCACATCATGATATGGATGGCGGTGCCTGCTCGGCACCACCACCATATCATGCCCCTGCACCGTCCGCCAGGCAATCGTAATGATTGCCTGCCGGTGGACGGTGTTTGCGTCCGCAGCGGACGCTTTTGAGTTCCCACCGCCATCCTAATCTGGCGGTGGGACAAATTGTGCTTGATGGCGGAAGGATCGCCACCGCAGGGCCGGCGGCTGCCACCGCCGGCCCTGCGGTGGCGATCCTTCCGCCATCATAATCACCCTCTAAGTTCAGTTCAATAATCTACATAGGCATGCAGGACTCAAAACACGAGTAAGACATTAACTATGTTAATTTGTCTGCAGTTCTATCATAAAGGGAACGTCTAATTAAAAAGCCCATAGTTCTTGTCAAAAAGTGCAACCCTTCACATGGATATGGACACAAATTCTCAAAACACCTTGTGGCGTTGCTCCACCTATGGGAATAAGAGAGTGTGCAAGCAATTAGGTTCTGCCACTAAGACATCCATAACCTGATAAATGCAATATGCGAAAGACTTTGATTAGTCACTTGTGGGTGGAAATTTCCTAGAAGTTTAGTTTGCAGAGAACATACCAAGGCGAATTGGGCAGTAGAGACAGCTGAAGTGGGTGGAAAAAGCGTGACAATTGCTTCACTGCAAGAAGACACCAGCTGCAGAGGAAGTTGCTGGTTGAGACGAACGGCTGGCAGCACACAATGCTAAGGAAGACATACAAAGCACATAATAATTAAATGAAAATTAATATCAGCCATGTGCTTGAGTCTTATGCAGGTCCACTGGAATTATGCGATTCTTCGTCTGTGGTGTTTTCTGCATACTTATTATCGATTTGCCACATAATCCATCCTAAGCTGCCCAATATGCAGATTTAAAAAAAAAATGTTTCTAGCACAAACGGATAAAAAGTTACTAAAACAATTGCAACGTGTTGCCATATTGGAAGTCACTTTGCAAAAGTTGAAAAGGTATCTATTAGTTGCTTATTGCGGTATTTAGTTGTTAAGCAACTGGTACTCATGAGGTGAAGTCCTTGACCAGAGAGCATTACCGTGAGTAAAAATGACAAAATAATGAATTCATACCATCACAAAATGTAGTGCATTACACTGCATAATTTGCCTTTTCTTGCTCAAAAATTTTGTCAACCCTGCCGCATTATTCCAGTGGCCCTGGTTTTATGTAATGCTCGAGCAATGCCTCCTTCTTCAGGAAGGCACCTCATTCTTTTACCACATCATGATTGATGAACGGTGCTCCGCTTGTTATGGATTCATAAAATAGTCCCCCAAAGAACAGAGAAAGAATCAAAGCATAATCATACAGTACTTGGGGGCCCATTACGATGTCGGGCGGAAGCACTACCGCCGTGCTGTCGGAGGCAAAAACCGCTAGTTACCGTCCGCCAGCAAGGGCCCACACGCCCGCCAAATTAGGATGTGAAAAGTCAGCCAAACACCGCCCGTAAGCCTGCGACGCCGCCCGCCATCAAAGTGCGCCCGTCTACGTAGCGGCGCGAGCCAATGGAGACACACCGTCCGATGAAATGACGTACCGCCCGGCGTCCAAATTACGATGCCACAACCAAACAGCCTCACCGGCAAAGAGACACCGCACGAGATACCAAGGCGGAAACCCGACTGTTGAGTACGGAGACCAAAAAGGCGGCCCACCCCGAAATGAATCCTGCTCTCCAGGCCATCCCCATGCTGTACCTGATGCACCACCTAGGAGTGAACGCGCCACCACGACGCAGGTAGGCAGACACACAACAAGGGCACGCAAACACTGCACACAATGCAAGGGCTGAAAAACTGTACATGTCCCCCCCAGACACCCATGTGTGGACAGGACACATCCACCACTGTACCCACACATGTCCCACCTGTTAAAATAAAACAACTCGCAACATCCTGGGCACCCACTACCCGGGACCAGGAAGTGACGTCCCCGTCACGGTACTGCAGCGCAGCGGCGATGACGCAGGTACCCATGCGCACAACGCAGAGGCCAACAACAGCGCCACGCATGGGCTGCACACAAACACCACAGGGTCACAACTACACACCCCACACACCAGCCCCACCCTGAAGGCACATGTCACGTGGCCTTCCTGCATCAATCATGTCCCCAACCGACAACTCACAGTTGTCAACTGGATGTCACACAAGTGTCCCTAACAGGGGAGTAATGTGATGGCAAAATAGGACACACCCTTGTGTGCAAAACATGGAGAAGCACACGGCGGCTGCTACATAACAGCGCAGAATATGGACATTGTCCGCCAAAGGCACGCCAGTCTCATCCAAAAATACCTATTCCATCCTGCTCGCCATATCAAGCCATGCAATGTACAAAATAGAAAAACCCTGCTGCCTGAGAACAGGTGTTCCCAATTACTACACCCACACAGAAGCCTCAATGTACAGCGGCAACGTAGTGTCCCGCCCACACACGGGAGAGCAGATAGCACTGAATGGCCTTCCATTCCTACTCTGAAATCACATTGCAACAAATTCTGCAGGAGAATGGAGCCATTGTACCAACAAGAAGCCAAACATAGCCATGCAGAGTAATCCTTCCACTGGCAGATAGCGCCTAACATGAAAGAAAGATAATACTATAAAATACAATTATACCACTCCTCCTTGTGGGTCAAATGCAAGTAATCTGGAAAGAGTCAGACACCACTGGCCTTGACCATTCATTGAAGCATGTGGGATGAGGGCCTGTGTCCTCCGCCCAAGCTATACCCCAAGTCCTGCCGCCGTACATCCATTCCAGAATTCCCAGCATCGTTGGAGGTTGCACTCTGCTGACTCTCAGGCAGCCGGAGCACGCCATCACATCAGCCTGTAGCAAAATGGCTGTTGCACCAGTGCTTCCCAACTACGCCGGACAGATGCAGCTGTACAGTGACAGCTTGCTACAGATAGTGGGCTGTGCAAATCTGGCTATGCTGAATGTAAGTTACCGAGTAACTTACCGCATTGCAATGTTCAGCTGCGTCCTCCCCGTTTTCTACTGTCGGAGGTGTCAGTTCCACTGGCCCGTGGATTTATGTCTCTCCAACCCGGCATGTCCAAAGGCGGACTTGGTACACTTGTTTGCACCCCTGGACGCCCACAACAGGATCTGTTCAGTGTATGTGGGCATGGCGTCTGTGGCTGCAATCGGACACACACTGCAATGGGACCAGTGTGCCTCCACACAACGTATTCTGGATCACAGTTTCATCGAATGTCATCCAACATGTCCCATCAGGCTTCTACAAGGGACAACTTACGATGAACACGTTGCTACCCACCATCCGCTTCATTGGATGTCATCCATGTTTACCACCAATGCGAGGGATGCTCTGCTGGAAGGTATTGCATACCTGACAACTTGTCAATTCATGGGTCCCCGACTCAATACCCCCAATTGAACATTTATGTGCAACACCGTACCTATGCTTGGCTTTCGCACGGAGTGGGCAGTTAGCTGTACAACAACTATACCATACAATCTGCAACAAACACCTTACCATCAACTCCACTGCCATGACATTTGACATTTGACATTTTCGGGACATGCACTCTGTTCCTCACCCTATCCCGTGTCTCTGCATGAACAGGGGGAGGCAGAGGTATGGGACTTGTGTACAGTAACCACATGGCCAATCCTGCACGAACAACTATGCTATAATATGTATTCTGCGCACCTGAACACATGCACCTGTCAGTGCACACTTATCTGTCTGCTGTATTACGTGGGAACTGTCACCTCACCTTTGTCTGTACTTCTGTGCCAGGACTTTTGCATGGACAACAAATGCAACCCCCTACAACATGGCCCTAGTTATTGTGTCATGTTCAGTAGCCACCACATTGCAACAACTTGTGAGACGCTGCTGCATGCATGTAGGCTCATGCTCTGATGTCACCTCTGACGCAGGTGTGTCTGAGTCACTATTGTAGTAATCCTGTACCATGGAACTGAGATGTACTGTGCCTACATTGTTAAGCTGTCTGGTAGGCAAAATGAATACTGTCTGTGTCAAAGTCTAGAGCTCTTCAGTAATGAGCAAATGTACTTTAGCATAGCAAGGGCAAGGCAGTTGTAACTCTGAAGCCTTTATTCCACAATCAACAACTAATCACATCTACCTGTACCCCCTTTTGTATGTGTAATCATGCTAAGTATATCCTCCACATGCATTTCGCTGCCAGTAGTGTCCACTATACTGCATCACAGAGGAAGTAAGTTCAAATACATGCCTTGAAGTAAATATGTGACTTTGTAGAATTATTTATCGAAGACAAGTACGAATGAGAGAGGATGAGAGTGTGTGAAGTACACGAGAGTCGTGAGATGACCATGTAGTCTAGTGTCATTGGATGTCAATGCATATGAGTTGCAGCCACAGTGGACCTAGTGAAATACCAGAGGTCGTGGGCCTTGGCTTGTCAGACTCTGACGTGGCCCAACAGATCATCACATTAACACTGACGGCCTGGTCACTACAAAGCACAGTCCTACATATGTGTACAATTACCTTCACAGTCTGACATCACACTCATCAAGCAAAATTAGGAGCCACGCAAGAAGCATGCTACAGCAATGCATGACAAAACACACACACGATATCAGTGTGGGTGGGCAGGTCTGCACAGTGAGTACGAACTGCAGAAATTCACATACATGCTTAATTAAACAAGGCACAATCTTGACAGTCACACACCCTGCAGACCCACAATGGCCAAAACATATCAAGTAGGAGTCATCCTGAACTGCATGGACACACCCACACACTGCACACTGTGCAACATACAATACACACATGTGCTCACATTCACAGACCTGAACACGGATACAAACACCCACCATGCCCCTGGGTAACACATGTGTGTAGTCGACATTGCCAGAGCGCACACACACACACCAACACTACCCCAAAGTCACACCCTTCACACCACACACACCTACACCTCCCAAATGCACACATTGAAAGTAAGCCATGTGCTCAGGCTCAATGTTCATCACAAGATTAACATACACCTACACTGCTGGCCACCCAGAAAGTAAGCTCACGCATACCCGCACACTCTGCACATGCTACCTGTCATCCTGTGGCTAGACTCACACCCTGTGCTTTGCTTGCACGCAAACATGACACGTATACATTTTCCAAGAACTAACACCAAATACATGCAGACAATCCGTGTCACAAAAATACTTCTTCATCACAGACACAAGTAGCAGAGTCTGAAAGAAGTGAAGTCCCAGCCACGTGTAAAACACATTGGAATGTGAGACCAGACATTGCAATTGTTGAGGTACCATACACGGCAAGTGCCTCACTTAACTATGCACACACAGTAACAACTGCAATCAGCAACTACACAGACACAACCGACTACAGGAACAACAGCATCCAGTCACAGATTACATAGACAGGCGGCAATATTGTTCAACACCAGGGACAGTGGCCAGTCTGATGTGCAGAGTAGTGATACGAAAAGCTGCATATGCATTGTGTGTGAGTGTACCCTGCCATGGCCAGCCACACTGCCATGGCAGTCACAATAGCCATTACAGCCACCACTGTGTCACAGGTAGTTGTGTGAGGGTGCCTACCATTCAAACAGGATGCCAGTCCGACTCGGTGCTGTCTGTGTGCTACGGGACAGTTGGAGGTCCGCCCCTGAGAGAGAAGCACAACTGTGGAAGACACACATGTGGCATTTGAAGCGGGAGGGCTGCTTGGCCCAGGTGGGTGGGTGGCACGGGTAGGTGCACTCATGCAGTGTTGAAACACACTGTGTGGGGAGGATCCCGGAGGGGTAGATTTCCACTGTGTTGGGTATTTGGAAAGCCTACCTGTCTGGGGATGAATGTGAACTCGTGTGGGCACAACAGGCGGGCACACGATCAATGCTGCATCAGGTGTAGACGTTAGCCCTCCCTCTGGGGACATGCTGGATACTGCTGTGCGTCTGCCAGGCCCTTGCCAAGGCACTTACATCCCCTGTCCTCCAGGTGTACCCCCTACATTGTCCACCTGCACAGGCTACCCAGGGCATGGGATGGCAGTGGAGCTTGGTGGGTGGGAGGTCATGGCGCCCTTCTCCTGGTCACATCTCGCAGGCAACACATTCTCAGTGTGCACTGTGCAGGCTAAGTGTCCTATTGGCTTTGCGATATGTGTGAGTTGCATGACACTCTTGGTGGGGGATGGCTCGGAGGCCCATCACCCTGAGGCCCATATCTCACTCTATGGGTCCCTTGTCAATGACAGCGGATGTAATGACTATGCGCGCCGGGGTGGTTCTACCTTTCGTCTGGGATGGTGTTTGCGGCCTGGCCCGCTAGGGCAGCTACAGCTTCTGTGTGTTGCATGTGGTGTATCCGGACTCCGGAGACTGTCATGCATTGTCACTGTTGTCCAGGGCTCGAGTCGGGGTACCACGCGGGTGGACGGCGTCCCCCCACTTATTTTACCGCGAGCTCGATAACTGGAGCAAATGGAGCCACACATTCACTCTTTGGCCTCTCTGGGGCGAGATCGGAGCTGCTGGTGCACGCGCTGGCTTCTCTGATGCAATCGCATATAAGGGTTGAGCGAGGGGAGGCAATGAGTCTGACGGTGCAAGCCACCTTTCGTGATGTCACTTCCTGTCGTGACGTCAGCGTCCCCCCACTTTTCCTTTTTAGGACTCGTGCCCTGCTGTTGTCAGATGTGCCACTCTCCAGGGGGGTGGAGAAAGGGTCAGGAATGTCAGCCTGAGATTGGCCCAGTTGAAGGCCCACCTTGACTGGGGAGGACAACCATTGGACAGTCTGGTGTAGCCCACCCACGCGTACATGTAGGCCCTCCATGAACTCTGTCACCTGCGGCAAGGTGATGTCATGGGCATGGGCAATGAAGTCATTGAGGAGAGCTGTCTGCCCCATGCAGAGATGCCGCACAAGCTCAACAGACCCAGCACTGAGGGCAGCAGGGGTCACATGTGCAGGGGCAGCTGTGCCTGGTGTGAAGGACACTCTATCCTTCATCCTTGTGCCGACACGTGTTGCACCAGTGGAAGTAGATGGGAGGGCGGGCATTGGCCTCCGCGTGGCTGAAGAGGAGCCAGAGTCCATGTCCCCTGTGCTAGCAAACATGGATGCATCACCTCTGTCCTCAGATGACGCAGAAATTGCCGTCTCGGCCTGTGATTCATCCAGCACACGTCTGGCCCGTCCAAGGCGCTGGTCACATCTGTCTCACTCAGCTCCTGTGCAGCTGCTTCATCCGATGCCTCACCACTGTTGACCGTCCCCTGTCCCTCAGCACCCACGGGAGATGCTACATGAGAGAGAGCGAGGTGGCCTCACTCATTTGGCATCAATTAAACAGACATGTGCAAGGGAAGCAGCACAGAACATTCCCAAATCCACATGTTGCATGATACCTGTGCAATTGTATACAGCCACCACAATCAACACGTAATGGCTGGCGTACAGAAAATGAAGCCGCTAATAAGTGGCACATGCGTTGTGCACATAGCACAACCCCCGGCCTGTGTCACCCTGCGACCATAGCCACAAATCGCTGTGTGCACACCCACTGTCCTGATGGTGGCAAGGATGACCACTACGTAATTAGGCCAAGGACATCCCTGCATGGAGCAGAATGGGACACCACTCACACAGACTGCAACATGACAGTCCACAATGGTCATGAGCCCATGCCATCAACCTGCCGTTCGCACGAGCACAACTACTGTTGCACAGTGTGCCGGATGTGTAAGTACCAGGAATATGAGGTGAGGCATCGCACACATATTTCCGTACAAAATCAGAGTAGGCACAGTGCCTCAAACATACATGTGAATTGCCACTCCAGCCTACTACAGGTTGTTCCTGAGGGCTACGACTCTGAATGCATTGACAATGCAGAGTGCTCAAATTACATCTTGACCCTCAGGAATCGCATATGCATGTCAGATGCACCCAGCACAGAGTACACTTACAACCCACTGCATCACACAACGAACATCACATTACCCAGATTATGGGTAGGCTGTGGACACATGCTGCCTCTCACAGCAAAAGACACCATCCCACAATACTGTACACTTGCTTGCTGCTGATGCCCCTACAAACGTGCATCCGGCACAGGCTGTGTGACTGTCAAGATGCAGACCATTAGTGGTGAAATGCAGCGCCGTGCTAACCTGACAATACGAGGGGGCATCCCCCGATTCGTCTCCGCCACGTAGTCGCTCATCCGGCATATGATGTCACATCCTTTGCGGAATTGGCTGCACTGTCGGTTACACATACACAGAGGCATCAACTTGGATGCAATGGCTCATCACAAGGCCTTGGGCTGGAGGACTTCCAACTGCAGGGATGGTACACAAGAGGGTTGAAATATCACTCATACACTTCTCATCATCACCCACATCCACCAATCACAGTGGCATGATGCTGACCCATCCAAAACACTCAGAGATGTGTAACAGAGCCAAAAAGTAATCGGACATGGCATAACAGCATGTGTACACCACACGTGAATGCATGCTGGTGGGAGTGTGTACACAGTACCTGTCCATCCCATTCACATGCAGGATGCCAGCACATTGAGCAATGTGTAGTCTGCCCACATCTACTGTCCATTGTCAGGTAGACCAACACATAGATCACAAGGCAACACATCTTTGTGGGTGGACTCACTGTGTCCAACACTGCGCAGCCCTCAACGTACTCGCCCTGTGAATGGCTCACCCCGCAATGGAGTTCACATTCAGTGCCACTATCTCTCACACACATCCCTATCACAAGGCCTGGAGTGTTCAATCGACAGGGCTGAGTTTGCGCATTTCCGGAGAGTTATGAACAAAAGACACATGTAACCCGCTATACAGTCAATGTTGTTTCCTTCTAGGATTGGGCGGTCAATGTGCAGCCCAGGTCTGCTGAGACTGAGAAGGCCAGCAGGGACCCAGCCAGCCATTCACACAAGCAATAACTGCCCTGAGTCCTGCATTGCCAAGTGGCTGCGTCACTGGATGTCTGACATGAAAATGCCATGTACCACCACTCGGGAGGGACATGCATGGGAAAGCGCCAGAGAGCCTACATACCCCTTCCACCTGTAGTAAGCATGGTAAGCAGTGCATGTTGGAACCCCACAGGCTCTGACTCATAGTGCTGCGGATCAATGACATGTGTGTCCCCCACATGCACTCCCACACACACTGTAGTTGTCTTACACACACAACTTTTGCAAGAAATAGCCTTGGGCAGTGTGCGTGGAGCTCGGAATCCAGGATCTCCAGCTCCTCGCTGGTGAGTGGACCTGGACATATCTTCAGAGTCCTCGACATGAAGGTGGACAGGTGGCAGCAGCAGCAGGTGTTGTTGAGGGATGCCAGGCAGCAGTCCCTGGAAGCTGTGGTAATGCCGGTCTCCTTCCCACACTCATGTAGCCCCCTGGGGCTGTTTCAGTGGGTCCAAGCTGCTGCAATTGGTGTACCATGTCTGCCTACTTCAAATGCACACAATGGCCTGCTCCGAACTGTCCCGGTACGCTTACCTCTATAGTCGAACACGCAGGATGCAACCGCGAGGGCCATTAGAGTTGGCCTCAAGGCCCTGGTCCATGACGGGTACAGTCCGCTGGTGCCATGTGGAATCCACAGTTTAATGTGCGCCATGCATTTGCAGGTGTGGCCATGATTTGTGTGTGGGAGCATGTCCACACTAGACAGGGCCACTTCATGCTGTGTGCTTAGGCATTGACGGACAGTGCTCAGCCTCCACATGTCTGTTGGCACATCATCATGTACACATTAGCATGGGAGCATGGGATGTGCATATGCACACACATGCCATATTTCTCAATGTACATCTCCCACTTGGCACGTGCAACGTTACGTGTCACTTGTGATGTGTATTTGCATTCACACAGCTGTGTTGTCATGGAGTTGTCAATGTGTACACCTGTCAATGTGTGTTGGAGGTGTGATACGTACAGTGCTGTACATTGGGTGAACTAGGGACATCATTGACTGTCTCATATCCCGTTGTGCAACAGGACCCACTTGTTTGGGCCGCGCAGCCTGTGTACATTGTGCTGTTGGTGTGTGCCATACTCACCCAGCCTCGGAAGCTGTGTCAGGCACAGCAGCTAGGTATATTGCTGTGGTGTTGCCGCTTCCCACATATGCAGTCTGAAATCATCATCATGCCTTGCAAGCTATTATGGCCTAAATCCCCATGTGCATGCTCATAGCAATGGTTTGTGTCAGTGGTCATTGCTATTGGTAAGGGGACCTGTGTAAGAGTATTGTAGCTGTGCTGTCCCTACTTGTCAGCTGATCTGTGATTCTATTGCTTTGTCAGTAATTTTAGTTTTGTGTATGTGAAAATGCCATGTGGTGTGTTGCATTGACATGTGTCCACTTCCATCTGTCCTAGGAGGAGACCAAACATACATCGCCCCTACCAATTGCTGTCAGACATGGAGGATGTGGAGGTTATACGGAAATTCCATCTGGACCGACCCACCCTGCATCACCTATGTGCAATGTTGGAACCCCACCTTCGTCCTCGCAGGGTGTATCCTACAGCATTCACCCCCACGGCTAAGGTGATGGCTGCACTGCATTTTCTCGCAACCGGATCTTTCCAACATACGGTGGGCAGTGGAGGTGGGATGTCCCAGCCCATGTTCAGCATGGTGCTACGGGATGTCCTGTCAGCTATGATGCTCTACAGGGACAGGTACATCCGATTCCCCAGGGCTCGTGATTTGGCGGCAGTGAAGGGTGCTTTCTATGCCCTTGGACGCATCCCCCACGTTGTTGGTGCAATTGATTGCACCCATGTTGGCCTTGTTGCACCACAGGCCATGGAGCACATCTATAGGAACCGGAAACATTTCCACTCCCTGAATGTGCAAGTGGTGTGCCTTGCGGACATGATTATCACACACGTGTGTGCGAGGTTTCCCGGATCCGCCCATGACTCGCACATCATGCGCCACAGCATCTTCCCACGAATGATGACCAATCTTCAACCGGACCGGGCATGGATTGTTGGTGAGTATGCATACTCGTGCAGCGTGCTGGGTGTGACATGCTGTCTTGTATCCTGTTGGAATTGCAACGATTCTCTGTGTTTCTCACACACAGGTGACTCTGCATATCCTAACGGGCCTTGGCTGCTGAGCCCACTACGTAATCCTAGGACACCAGCTGATGTCAGATACAATGAGGCACATGGGAGGACCAGACGTGTGGTGGAGCGGACTTTTGGACTCCTGACGTCCAGATTCAGATGCCTGGACTGCACCGGGGGTGCACTGGCATACTCCCCACAGAAGGTGTGCCAGATAGTTGTGGCATGCTGCATGCTGCACAATCTCGCGATTCGCAGGCAGATCCCCCTGATAGTGGATGACGGTGATCAGCCAGGGCCCCCGCCTGCAGACCAAGCCGTGTCCAGTGACGAGGACAGTGGAGAGGAGGAAGCAGTGAATGAACGTCAGCAGCTCATCGCCCGCTACTTCACTTGACGGTGAGTGACCATGTACGACGGCTGATGTTGCTGTAGTTGTGTAGGTGTATGTGTGCATTGTCACGGCGGCCTATTGTTCACTGAGTGCTGTGTGGCAATGGTCCATGTCCAGGGTAGTATGCCACTGACAGTGGCTGTAGCATTGTGCCCTGTTGCTCTGTGAGATGTGTGTACATTGCTTAAACTTGATGACAAGTACTGTGTGATGAGTGTGTGACACTCACATTCAATGGACTCTTGTTCTGTTTTTCACCCCTAGGTCCCTACAGCCTCTCCTGGCCTATCGACATACCACATTCCAGATGCATTTCTGATCATGGTGACGGTTGCACATCCTTGCTTAAACACAGAGCAGCTAAAACAGAATGTGATCCAGGTGTATTTATTTTAAGCGGTGACATGTGATTGTGGGCAAGGTGATCACAAAAGTGGTGCATGCTGCAACAATGAGTTGACGGTCATGTCCGCGTGATGGTCAAGGTGCATCCATGTTGTTCTGGGTCCACAGTCCAACAGACACATGCCATTCACATGGCAGTGTGGGGTAGGATGGTAGTCCAAGTGAATGCAGTAGATGGCCACCGTGGCTGGCTGACTCACTGGCGTTTGGAGCGTGCGAAGTCATCTCTGGACACCTGTTTCCTCTTCGGACGACCCCTTCCACGTTTGAGAGGGGGGGGTTGTGTTTGTGGGCTGCTGGTGGTGGCTGAGGATTGCCCACTCGCTGTGGACGCAGGGGAACTGGATGTTGCACGACCCTGCGCCCCAGCAGGTGGTGGCGGAGGTGGTGTGGTTGGCCTTGATTGGGCCCTCACCACCACCACTAGCTGGCCCATGAGGTCGACAAGTTGGCCCATACGGGTCACGAATTGGCCCATATGGGCATCCATGGACCTCAACACCCCATGGACTTCCCGCGTAATGGCAGCTGACCGGGCCCATTGTCCCTGGGCCTCTTCATAGGCCCCAAGGACTCTGGCGATTTGCGGCAGGGCTTGGCTCCCAGGCTCTGATGGCGTTGGCCTGACCCTGCTCCTCCCACCTGAACTGCTGCCACCGACCTGCGCACTCGCCACATTGGTCACCCGGGGCCTCGTTCTGGCTCCCAGGGTCGATGTCGACGTGCGTACCACCCCTTGCGCAGGGTGAGTGGTCAGGGAGGCCCTGGTGGTGGTGGTGGTGGTTGCGGCGGTGGTGGTGGCCGCAATGACCGTGGCAGCAGGGGCCTGGGACTGGTCACCAGCCCTGGGAGATGGGTCGGTGGGTAGGAGGGGTTCTGGGGAGCGGTTGCGCCCTGCCACACCAGATGTGCCTGGTCGGGAGTCCTCGTCCGAAGAGGTGTCCAGGTCTTCCACATCCGTGAGTCTGGGTGGAGGGCTTGTGGACTGGCTGTGATGGCTGCTGTCTCCCTCTCCAGCATCATGCTGTTCGTCACCTGTGGGGCGGAGACGAAAGGTTATTGTGTTGCATCTTGCAAGGTTTGTGTTAGATGTCTGACATTCACAGTTTGTGCACAGTTGTGCACTGATTTCCCAGATGCGTGTGTATGGCTCTACAATGTGTGTGCGTGATCAAGGCAATGGAATAGTGTGATGGGTGCATATGGCATGGGACGGATTTGGAATGCCAATCGGTGTGTGTTGCAGTACCCCTACATTTTGTGGCTTTGGTGGAAACGGGGTACAGCCCCATGAATGCTTTTGAGATGAAATATGGTTTTGGGGTTCAAATGAACCGCTTAGAAACGCAGATGGGAAAAGGAGTACAGCTCCATCAACGCTTTTGATATGAAATATGGGTTTGTGGTACATACTGTGACATATGGGTGCAGAAGGGGACATGTGTTTTGGACACACGACACTACAGAGACAAAGGTGTGTGTATGTCTGACATACCCAGCATATCTGCTCACTGTTGTCATTTAGGGACATTACACTGCAAGCATTGTAGTGAGTGAGTAATGGTTGTGTGCCACACAACGTATTGCAGATGGGACAATTCCTTGGTGTGCGTGCTACCCTCAGCCATGTGCAGCAATGCAGTGCTCTTGGGGTGTTGACTATATTAGGTATGTTGTAAATCACAGTGTGACGTGCGCTTCAGACACTGCAGATACATTTTTGGTCATCGGCAGGAATCTTTGCTGAACTACTGTATATGGGACAACTGTTTAGATGATATACCTTTCATGACACTGTGGCTGAAAGATGAGATGGTTGAGATTTTGAATGTGCATTGTGTAGCTGTGTGGTTCATGGGTCCAGTGGTGTATGTGACATTACTGGGGTTCCACTCTGTTACATTGAGACTAGATAGACTTACATGGGTGATGTTGTACAATGTCAACGGAACAAGCAGACACGACTACATGGACAAGACTTCGATGGTGTTGCTGATGTGTGATGACTGGCACAGTGCACGCCATGTGGGTCAGTACTCCAGTGAGACTTGTGCATGCAGACGTGACTCCTTGCGTGTTACTGTATTTGAGAGGGCTCATGTGGGCTATGACTCTGTAATTCATGTCCGTGTGCACATTAGTCACATGATTATGACATGGAGCAGTGCTACCTGTTCCTCTGCTACGTGACATGCCCCAAATGTTAGTCGTAGTACAGTCCTCATGCCTACAGACACCCCGCCCTGTACAGTAGTCTACCTACTTGTTGGTTTGGAGGGAGCAATGCAATGGCTAACACATGGTTATGAGAGGGTGGGGTGCTCCATCTTGCTGGTCTGTGGGAGTGGGGGCAGTGTTGTGAGTTGTGGTGATGGCTTACCACCCACAGACACCCCTCCATGTAGGGAAACATATCTACCTGTCGGGTGAAGGTGTGCACTGCAATGGCTGACACATGGGTGTGGGGAGTGCTCTATCTTGCTGCGCTGTAGGACTAGGGGCCTGGTGGGGGTTGTACTTCTGCAGTCCCCCCTCTGATACACGGACTTTGTGGTAAGGCTACTTACCTGTTACTTGTTGGTTAGTGCAGCTATGGCTGACACATGTGTGTGGGTGTGGGGAGTGCTCCTTCGAGCGCATCTGGGGTACAAGGGGAGCTGGTGGGAGTTGTGGTCCTGGCTGACTGTACACATGCCCCCATGGTTTTGTTTGTTGGTACCTTTGGGCTGAGTGTGTGGGAGTGTCTGTTGCATGTGTGAGAGATGTCTTGTGGATTGTGTAGTGGACATGGGGGTGTTTGGCCCTCGGAGCTATGGCATTCTGGTAGTGCATGACAGTACATAGCGGTGTGCTGGTATACATTTGTTTGTACTTACCAGCCTCCACTCCCCCTGGTATTCCGGTGAGACTCTCCGGATGTAGAATGCCTCGCACCTTCTCCTCCCACGCTTTGAAGGTCTTGAATGGCGCGGGATTTCCGCCGCCAGTCCTGTCAGCCAGCTCACGATTCTTGGCCTCCTTCTTCCTGACCACGCTTTTCAGGTCGTGCCACCTCTTTGTAATTTCACACCGGTTGCATGGCACGTTCCCAACTGCATTCACCTGGTCTACGATCCTGCTCCACATTCTGTTTCTGGTGGCTACTGTTGTCTGTTGGACCTGGTTCCCATAGATTTGTGGGTGCACCTTGATGATCTCGTCGACCATGACCGTCAACTCAGTGGCAGTGTACTTAGGCATTCTTTGTGCTGCCATGGTGTGTGGTTTGGTATTTGTGTTGCTGGTGTGGTGGGTGTATGGTGTGTGGTGTGTGATGTGCAGGGGGTTAGTGGTGCTGGGGTTTCAGTGGTGATGGTGGTGGTGTTGTTGGTGATGAGTGTGATGTGTGCGTGCGTGTGGTATGCTGCTTTCCTTTGTGGCTCTCTGTGTTCTCTGCTGTCATCTTCGCTTTGTAGTAGTGCAAGGGATTGTGGTCTGTGAAGGGGCTGCTTTTGTACTCACCTATGTGGGTGTGTCATGATGGGCTGTCATTTTCAGGTGTGTTGTGCCTGGTGTCCTGGTATTTGTAGTTTTTTTGTTTTGCCAGGGGGGATGTGTCTTTGGGATGTGTTCTGTGTTTGGGTATTTTGGCGTAGTTTGCTGTGTGGACTTGTTGGCCATGTTGTGTGTATTTCTTTGGTCCACCAATGATTTCTGTGTACGGACGTGGCCGCCAGGCCTTCCGCCGTGTCAGTTATTCATCTCTGTTGTTAACCGTGGCGGGCGGGAAATATGTAGATTTTCCGCGCTCATGTCGGGGAGATCATAATTTCACCGCCGGTATCTCGGTCGTCAGAGCGGGCGGATTTGGGTTGTCGGGCGGGATTGCGTCCGTGGCGGACGGATGATCTTCTACTCTGACATGGACGGCGGAATTTTGTGTTTTTACCGCCGCGGGCGGTAGTTGCTTCGCGACATCATGATTGCTCGGTCAGTTTCCCATGGTGCAGGCGGGCGGTTTTTTCAGGCTATAGTAGATGGCGGATTTTTTACCGCCGGTTATCGTAATAGGCCCCTTGGTCTCTGCTCCCTGGGAGGAACGAAAGAGAGAAAGGAGGGACAAAGAGGCAGGACTGACTACTAGCAATCAAGGATTTTGAAAGGACACTGAAACAAACAAATGAAAGTCATTAAACCCACAAGAGAAGGTTATACTAAAGTATATAGAAGAGGCCTCGAATGCTGTACTTTAGAGAAGTATATACTAAATAATGTTCCAGCTGCAATGGACCCAATTTGGAGTATGCAAATTAAATAGTGAGACAACTGCTGCATTTAGAGACGTCATGAAATAGGATTGGAAGGGCATGACAGAATCCCTCCTACAGGGCCCTTGTACTCATCCCATTTGCATGTCCTGCCCATTGCGTGTGTCTGCTAGGCCTTGTCAATGGTTTGCTACCTCGTACGAAGCAGATTAGGAGTCATTCCATTGATTTAGGTTTTACTACATTTACATTAGGTGTCACTACATTGCATAGGACATTATTTCACAGTTATTAGTAACAGGTGACTATTTCAAACACTTTAAATGTAATTATCTTTTCTCAATACACACACACAACTCATACACACACATACAACTAAACACATATATAAAATGGAAAAATATAGGACAAATATTAAGTAAATTTAAAATGTAGACTACAATTAAAATACACTACCAACAAAACGGTAAAAAAAATAATGAAAGATAATGTTAATGTAAAAATGAAAGTAAATTAGGGACAATATAGAAAAGTAATAACATTTTTAAAAAAATTGGAGAGCGAAATACACACACATTTCCTATGGTGTGCCTACAAAATATCGAGTTGGAATTATCGAAGTACAGAGATATCGAGTCCTAAATATCGTCAGTAGGAAAAATCGACAGCAAGAATGTCGTGGTCAAGAATATCGAAATTAAGGTAAGAACTATCGTTTAAAAAAATATAGAAGTCAATAATATCGTTTGCAAAAATATAGGTGTCCATTACGATACCGGGCGGTAAAAATCTGCCATCTACCATAGCGGTAGAAATCCGCCCGCCCACACCGTCTGAATACCGACCGAGCAATTACGATGGCGCGAGCCGCAAACCGCCGGCGGCAGAAAATACACAAAAAATACCGCCCGCCCATGTCCGAATCCAAGTCCATCCGCCCGCCACGGACGGAAATACGCACGACAACCCAAAACCGCCCGCCCTGACGACCGAGATACCGGCCGTGAAATTAGGATCGCACCGACATGAGCGCGGTAAATTCACAAATACACCGCCCGTCAGCGTAAACAACAGTGACGAAAATGGACACGGCGGAAGCTCAGGCGGCCACGTCCCTGCACAGAAATCAACCGCGGACAAAAACAAAGACACACAACATGGCCAACAAGTCCACACAGCAACCCATGCACAAATACCCAAACACAGTACACATCCCGTAAACACATCCCCCCTGGACAAACAAATAAACTACAAATCCCAGAACACCAGCCACAACACACCTGAAAACAACAGACCATCATGACACACCCACATAGGTAAGTACAAAAGCAGCTCCTTCACAGACCACAATCCCTTGCAACACTACAAACTGAGGACGAAAGCACAGAACACAGCGAGACAGAAAGGACAGCAGCACACCACAGACACGCACCCATCACACCCATCACCACCACCACCAAACACCTGACCCACAAACCCCCTGCACATCACACACCACACACCGCACCAGCACCACAAACACCAAAACACACACCATGGCATCACACAGAATGCCCAAGTTCACTTCCACTGAGCTGACGGTCATGGTCGACGAGATCGTCAAGGTGCACCCACAAATCTATGGCAACCAGGTCCAACAGACACCACTATCCACTAGAAACCGGTTGTGGAGCAGGATCGTAGACCAGGTCAATGCAGTCGGGAACGTGCCACGCAACAAAGGCAAAATCCACAAAAGGTGGAACGACCTGAAAAGCGTGGTCAAGAAGAAGGAGGCCAAAAATCAGCAGCTGGCTGCCAGGACTGGCGGAGGTAATCCCGCGCTATTCAAGACCTTCAAGGCGTGGGAGGAGAAGGTGCGAGTCATCATACATCCGGAGATCCTCACCGGATTAACAGGGGAGTCGAGGCTGGTAAGTACAAACAAACGTATACCAGCACACCGCTATGTACTCACATGCACTACCACTATGCCATAGCTCCGAGGGACAAACACCCCCATGTCCAGTACACAATACACAAGACATCACTCACTCATGCAACAGACACTCACACACACAGCCCAAACCTACCAACTGACATAACCATGGGGGCATGTGTACAGTCAGCCAGAACCGCAACTCCCACCAGGTCCCCTCGTACTCCAGAAGCGCCAGAAGGAGCACTCCCCACACCCATGTGTCAGCCATAGCTGCACTAACCGACAAGTAACAGGTAAGTAGCCGCAACACAAAGGCAGTGGGTCGGAGGGGGACAGCTGAAGTACAACAGCCACCAGGCCCCCAGTCCCACAGCGCAGCAAGGTGGAGCACCCCCACACCCATGCGTCAGCCACTGCAGTGCACACCTGCATCCGACAGGTAGACATCTCACCCCACATGCAGGGGTTCCTGTGGGTGTCAGGCCATCACCACAACTCACAACACCGCCCCCACTCCCACAGACCAGCAACATGGAGCACCCCTCCCGCCCATAACCATGTGGCATCCATTGCATTGCGCACTCAAAAACAACCTGTAGGTGGGAGACTGTACAGGGCGGGGTGTCTGTAGGCATGAGGACAGTATTACGACTGACACATGGGACATGTCACGAAGCAGAGGAACACGCAGCACTGCTCCCTGTCACAATCATGTGACCAATGTGCACACGGACATGTATCACAGAGTCATACCCCACATGACCCATCACAGATACAGCAACACCTAAGGAGCCACGTCTGCATGCACAAGTCCCACTGGAGTACAGACCCACACGGCAGGCACTGTGCCACCCATCACACACATCAGCAACACCATCGAAGTCTTGTCCATGTAGTCCTCACTGCCTGTCACCCACACATCGTACAACAACGCCCATGTAAGACAAACCTTACTAGAAGTAACAGCGTGGAACCACAATATTGCACACAAACACCACTGGACCCATGAAACACACAGGCACACAATGTACATTCAACATATCATCCATTTCATCTGTCAGCCCCAGTGTCATGGAAGGTATGTCATCCGAACAGCTGGCCCTCATACAGCAGTCATGCAGAGATACCTGCCTATGACAAATCATGTGCCTGCAGTGACTGAAGCGCACGTCACACTGTGAGTAGCAACACACATAATATAGTCAACACCCCAAGAGCACTGCATTGATGCACATGTTCGAGGGCAGCACGCACACCAAGGATTTTGCCCATCTGCAATACGTCGTGTGGCACACAACAAGCACGAACTCACAACAATGCCACCAATGTAATGTCCACAAATGATGACAGTCAGCAGATATGCCGGGTATGTTAGACAGACACACACCTTTGTCTATGCACTGTCATGTTACCAGAACACATGTCACGTTCTGCACCCATGACTCACAGTATGTACCCCAAAACCATATTTCAACCCAAAAGCGTTGAGGGGGCTGTACCCCCTTTTGCCATCTGCGTTCCTAAGCGTTCCATTTGAACCCCAAAACCATATTTCAACCCAAAAGTGTTGAGGGGCTGTACCCCCTTTTGCCATCTGCGTTCCTAAGCGTTCCATTTGAACCCCAAAACCATAGTTCAACCCAAAAGCGTTGAGGGGGCTGTACCCCTTTTGCCATCTGCGTCTCTAAGCGTTCCATTTGAACCCCAAAACCATAGTTCAACACAAAAGCGTTGAGGGGGCTGTACCCCCTTTTGCCATCTGCGTTTCCAAGCGTTCCATTTGAACCCCAAAACCATAGTTCAACCCACCATCGTCGATGGGTCTGGAGCCCGCATACACCCGAGCCACAAAATGTAGGAGCATAGCAACACACACCCATCGGCATTGCTAATCCGTCCCATGCCACATGTCCACATCACACAGTACCATTGCCTAGCCCACGCATACACACATCATACATCCACACACACGCCCCTGGGAAACCTGTACACGACAGTGCACGAACTGTGAATGTCAGACAACCAATACATACTTTGCTAGGTGCAACACAATGACCTATCACATTCTTCCCACAGGTGCCGAACAGCTGGATGCTGGAGAGGGAGACAGCAGCCAGCACAGCCAGCCCACAAGCCCCCGACCTGGACTCACGGATGTAGAAGACCTGGACACCTCTTCGGACGAGGACCACCCACCAGGCACATCTGGAGTGGCAGGGCCCAACCGCTCCCCAGGGCCCCTCCTACCCACCAACACATCACCCAGGGCTGCTGACCAGTCACAGACCCCTGCTGCCACGGTCGTTGCGGCCACCACCGCCGCAACCACCACCACCACCACCACCACGCCATCCCTGACCACTCAACCAGTGCAAGGGGTGGCACGCCCGTCGTGCTCGACCCTGGGAGCCAGACAGAGGACCGTGGTGACCAATGTGGCGAGTGGGCAGGTCGGTGGCAGCAGTACCGGTGGGAGCAGCAGGGTCAGGCCAACGCCATCTGAGCCTGGGAGCCAAGCCCTGCCGCAAATCTCAAGAGTCCTTGGGGCCTATGAAGAGGCCCAAGGACAATGGGCCAGGTCGGCTGCCGACACACGGGAGGTCCTTGGGGTGTTGAGGTCCATGGACGCCCATATGGGCCAAATCGTGACCCGTATGGACAAACTTGTGGACCTCATGGCCCAGCAGGTGTTGGGGGAGGGCCCAAGCAAGGCCAGCCACACCACCGCCGCCACCACGTGCTGTGGCGCAGGGTCGTGCAACATCTAGTTACCCTGCGTCCACAGCTAGTGAGCAGTCCTCAGCCACCACCAGCAGCCCACCAACACACCCCCCCCTACCAAACGTGGAAGGGGCCGTCCGAAGAGGAAACAGGTGTCCAGAGAGGACTTTGCACGCACCAAACGCCAGTGAGTCAGCCAGCCACCCTGACCACCTACTGCACTGACTTGGACTACGATCCTACCCCACACTGCCATGTGAATGGCATGTGTCTGTTGGACTGTGGACATAGAACTTCATGGGTACACCTTGACCATCACGCAGCCATGGCCGTCAAATCATTGTCACAGCATGCACCACTTTTGTCATCACCTTGCACACAATCACATGTCACCGCTGTAAATAAATACACCTTGATCACAATCTGCATTATGTGTCCTGGGCTTATTCAACGATGTGCAATCGCCACCATGAGCAGAAATGCATCTGCTGTGTGGTATGTCGATGGGACAGGAGAGGCTGTAGGGACCTAGGGGTGAAAAACAGAACAAGAGTACATTCAATGAGTGTGTCACACACTCATCACACAGTACTTGTCACCAACTACAAGCAATGTACACACATCTCACACAGCAACAGGGCACAATGCAACAGCCACTGTCAGTGGCATACTAACCTGGACATGGACCATTGACACACAGCACTCAGTGAACAAAAGGCCTCCGTGACAGAGCACACATACACCTGCACAACTACAGCTACATCAGCCGTCGTACATGGACACTCACCGTCAAGTGAAGTAGCGGGCGATGAGCTGCTGATGCACATTCACAGCTCCCCCCTCCCCACTGTCCTCATCACTCGACCCGTCCTGGTCTGCAGGCTGGGGCCCTGGTTGATCTCCGTCATCCACAATTAGGGGGATCTGCTTGCGAATAGCCAGATTGTGCAGCATGCAGCAAGCCACTACTATCTGGCACACCTTCTGTGGGGAGTACGCCAGTGCGCCCCCGGTGCGGTCCAGGCATCTGAACCTGGACTTGAGGAGGCCAAAGGTCCGCTCAACCACACGTCTGGTCCTCCCATGTGCCTCATTGTAGCGGACATCAGCTGGGGTACGAGGATGTCGTAATGGGCTGAGCAGCCAGGGCCCATTCGGGTAAGCAGAGTCACCTGGGTGTGAGGGACACAGAGAATCGTTGCAATTCCAACTGGACACAATACAGCATCGCACAGCCAGCACGCTACACTACTCCACATACTCACCAACAATCCAAGCACGGTCCTGTTGCAGATTGGTCATCAGACGTGGTAGGATGCTGTTGCGCATGATGTGCGCGTCATGTGCCGATCCTGGAAACTTCGCACACACGTGTGAAATGACCATGTCCGCAAGGCACACCACTTGCACATTCAGGGAGTGGGTGTGCTTCCTATTGCGGTAGAGGTGCTCAGTGGCCTGTGGTGCAACAAGGCCAACATGGGTGCAATCTATTGCACCAACAACGTGGGGGATCCGTCCAAGGGCATAGAAATCACCCTTCACTGCCGCCAATTCAAGAGCCCTGGGGAATCGTATGTACCTGTTCCTGTACAGCATCATAGCTGACAGTACATCCCTCAGCACCATGCAGAACATGGGCTGGGACATCCCACCTCCACTGCCCACTGTGTGTTGGAATGACCCAGTGGCGAAGAAATGCAGTGCAGCCATCACCTTAGCCGTGGGGGTAAATGCAGTAGGATACACCCTGCGAGGACGGAGGTGGGGTTCCAACAAGGCACATAGGCGATGCAGGGTGGGTCGGTCCAGACGGAACTTCCGGATCACCTCCACATCCTCCATGTTTGACAGCAATTGGTAGGGGCGATGTATGTTTGGCCTCCTCCTAGGAATGATGGAAGTGGACACATGTCAAAGCAACACGCCACAGGGCATTTACACATACACAAATCAAAAATGACTGACCAAGCAATTGAATCACAGAACAGCTGACAAGTAGGAACAGCACAGCCACAATACACTTACACAGGTCCCCTACCAATAGCAATGGGCAGTGACACACACCATTGCTATGAGCATGCACATGGGGAGTTAGGCCTTAACAACTTGTAAGGCATGCTGATGGAAACAGACTGCATATTCGGAAAGCTGCAGCACCACGGCAACATGACTAGCTGCTGTGCATCACACTGCTTCCGAGGCTGGGTGTGTAGGGCACACACCAACAACGCTATGGACACAGGCTGAGCGGCCAAAACAAGTGGGACCTGTGGCACGAGGGGATATGAGACAGTCATTGATGTCCCTACTGCACCCTATGTACAGCACTGTACGGATCACACCTCCAGAAACATTGACAGGTGTACACATTGATAGCTCCATGCCAACACGGCTGTGTGATTGCAAATACACCTATCAGCCGCCTTCGACACGGTCTGCCACCACACACTACGAACACGCCTTCACGACGCCGGGATCCAAGAGAAGGCCCTGGACTGGACCACATCCTTCCTTTCCGGCAGAACACAAAGCGTCCGCCTCGCCCCCTTCCGATCCAAGGCCACCAAGATCATCTGCGGCGTACCCCAAGGCTCCTCCCTCAGCCCAACGCTGTTCAACATCTAAATGGCACCCCTCGCCCACGTCGCCCGACAGCACAACCTCAACATCATCTCCTACGCCGACGACACCCAGCTGATCCTCTCCCTCACCAAAGACCCTCACACCGCCAAAGCCCACCTCCACGAAGGAATGAAGGCCGTCGCCGAATGGATGAGGACCAGCCGCCTGAAGCTGAACTCGGACAAGACGGAGGTCCTCATCCTTGGTTCCAACCCTTCAGCCTGGGACGACTCCTGGTGGCCAACATCACTGGGAACAGCCCCGCTACCCACCGACCACGTACGCAACCTAGGGGTCATCCTCGACCCCACCCTCTCCATGACTAAGCAGGTCAACGCCGTTTCCTCATCCTGCTTCAACATCCTCCGAATGCTCCGCAGGATTTTCAAGTGGATCCCCACCGAAACAAGAAAAACAGTCACCCAGGCCCTCGTCACCAGCAGGCTGGACTACGGAAATGCCCTCTACGCAGGAACGACGGCTAAGCTCCTGAGACGGCTGCAACGCATCCAGAACGCCTCTGCACGTCTTATCCTCGACATCCCCCGACGCAGCCACATCACACCCCACCTGAGAGACCTGCACTGGCTCCCTGTCAACAAGAGGATAACCTTCAAGCTCCTCACCCACGCACACAAAGCACTCCACAACTCCGGACCAGCCTACCTCAACAGACGACTCAGCTTCTACACCCCCACCCGCCAGCTCCGCTCGACCAGCCTCGCCCTCGCCACAGTCCCCCGCATCCGGAAAACGACCGCCGGCGGCAGATCCTTCTCCCACCTCGCCGCCAAGACCTGGAACACCCTCCCCACCAACCTCCAACAGACCCAAGACCTACTGGCCTTCAGAAGACTCCTCAAGACCTGGCTCTTCGATCAGTAGCAGCACCACCCCCCTCTTCCCCCAGCGCCTTGAGACCCTCGCGGGTATGTAGTGCGCTTTATAAGTGACATGATTGATTGATTGATTGACAAGTGACACGTAACGTTGCACGTGCCAAGTGGCAGATGTACATAGTGAAAGATGGCATGTGTGTGCATATGCATATCCCATGCTCCCATGCCAATGTGTACATGATGATATGCCAACAGACATGTGGAGGCTGGCCACTGGCCGTCCCTGCCTATGCACACAGCATGTTGTGGCCCCGTCCATTGTGGACCTGCACCCACACACAAATCATGGCCACACCTGCAGATGCATTGCGCACATTGAACTGTGTGGTGCACATGGCATCAGCGGACTGTACCCGCCATGGGCCAGGCCCTTACGGCCAACTCCAATGACCCTCGCGGTTGCACCCTGCGTGTTCCACCATGGAGGTAAGCGTCCCGGGCCAGCTGGGAGCAGGCCATCGTCTGCAATTGAAGCTGGCAGACATGGTACACAAATTGCAGCAGCTTGGACCCACTGAAACTGCCCCAGGGGGCTATGTGAGTTTGTGAGTGAGACCGGCATTACCACAGCTACCTGGGACTGCAGCCTGGCACCCCTCAACAACACCTGCTGCTGCCACCTCTCCACCTACACGTGGATGACGCTGAGGATATGTCCAGGTCCACTCACCAGCGAGGAGCTGGAGATCCTGGATTCCGAGCTCCACGCACACTGCACATGGCTATTCCTTGCGAAAGTTGTGTGTGAGAGACAACTGCAGTGTGTGTGGGAGTGCATGTGGGGGTCACACATGTCGTTGATCCGCAGCACTATGAGTCAGAGCCTGTGGTGTTCAAACATGCACTGCTCACCATGCTGACTGCAGGTGGCAGTGGTATGTGAGCTCTCGGGCGCTTTGACATGTCTGTCCCTCCCGAGTGGTGGTACATGGCAACTTCATGTCAGACATCCAGTGACACAGACAATTGGCAATGCAGGTCTCAGTGCACTTGTTGCTCGTGTGAATGTCAGGCTGGGGCCATGCTGCCCTTCTCAGTCCCAGCAGGCCTGGCCTGCACATTGACTGCACAATGCCAGTAGGTGACAACACAGAATGACTAGTGGGTTACATGTGTCACCTGTTCAGCACTCTCCGGATGAGCGCAAACTCAGCCCTGTACATTGGTCACACCATGCCTCGTGAAAGGGATGTGTGTGTGAGATAGTGCCACTGAATGTGACCACCGTTGCGGGGTGGGCCATGCGCAGGGTGAGTACGTAGGCTGTTGCGCAGTGTTGGTCACAGTGGGTACACCAACACAGATGTGTTGCCTTGTGAACTTTTGCTAGGTCCGCCTGACAATGGACAGTAGATGTGGGCAGACTACACATTGGTCGATGTGCTGTCTATATGCATGTGCCTTCACACCAGGCACAGCTGCCCCTGCACATGTGACCCCTGCTGCCCTCAGTGCTGGGTCTGTTGAGCTGATGCGCCATCTGTGCGTGGGGCAGACAGCTCTCCTCACTTCCGTCATTGCCCATGACATCACTTTGCCGCAGGTGACATGGATCATGGAGGGCCCACATGTACGCGTGGGTGGACTACACAAGACTGTCCAATGGTTATCACCCTTAGTAAGTGCTTCGAATGGGAAGGATGTGGTGCTGGTACTCATTTTAATGTGTAGAGTGGGCGGGGCTAGGTACGGGGCTACATGCAAGCCATGGGAAGTTCATCGGCTTATCTACTAGTTGCAATACACACGAGACACGTCTTTTCATGACCACATCAGGGTCATACCTTGAACTGACTGGAAGTCAAACAGTCGTATTTTACCCTGTCCTCATGGCCTCCCCTCGCTCACCAAAATATGCGTTAGCACCTGGGAAGCCAGCGCATGCACAAGCAGCTCCAAGCTCGCCCCAGAGAGGCCAAGGAGTGTATGTGTGGGTCCAGTTGAACAAGTGGTCTGTCTCGCGGCATAATAAGTGGCGGGACGCCGTCCACCTGCGTGGTGCCCCGACTCGAGACCCGGGCAACATTGACAATGCATGACAGGCTCCGCAGTCCGGATACACCACCTGCAACACACAGAGGCTGTAGCTGCCCTAGCGGCCCAGGCCGCGTCCAACTGGAGCTCATGGACCCACACATTCACTCTTTGGCCTCTCTGGGGCGAGCTTGGAGCTGCTTATGCACGCGCTGGCTTCTCTGTTGCAATGGCATGTAACGTGTGTGGGGATATAGGCAATGAGTGAGATGGTGCGAGCCACCTTCCGTGACGTCACTCCTGCTCGTGATGTGTGCGTCCCCCACTACTTCCATTAGACTTGTGCCATACTACTAATTGAGGATGTGTTGCCTGCGTGATGTGTCCAGGAGGAGCGCGCCATGACATCTCACCCACCATGCTCCACTGCCATCCCGTGCCCTGGATTGCCTGTGCAGGTGGACAATGTTGGGGATACACCTGGTCGACAGGGGATGTGAGTGCCTTGGCAAGGGCCTGGCGGACGCACAGCAGTATCCAGCATGTCCACGGAGGGTGGGCTGACGTCTACACCTGATGCAGCATTGATCGTGTGCCCGCCTGTTGTGCACACACAAGTTCACATTCATCCCCAGACAGGTGGTCTTTACAAATTCCCAGGAGAGCAGCAATGTACTGTTCCGGAATCCTCCCAACACAGCGTGTTTCAACATTGCATGTGCGCACCTACCCGTCACACCCACCCACCTGAGCCATGCGTGACTCCCGCTTCACATGACACATGTGTGTCTTCCACAGTTGTGCTACTCTCTCAGGGCCGGACCTGCAACTGTCCCGTAGCACACACACAGCACCGATTCGTACTGGCATCCTGTTAGATTGGTGGGCACACTAACCCATCTCCTTCTGAGACAGTGGTGGCTGTGATGGATATTGTGACTGGGCACATGGCTTACTTTCAATGTGTGCATTTGGGAGGTGGTGGTGTGTGGTGTGTGATTGTGGTAGCGTTGGTGTGTATGTGTGTGTCGTGTCCATGTCGACTGCACACATATGTCACCCCGGGACATGGTGGATGTTTGTTACCGTGCTGAGGTCTTTGAATATGATGTGATGGGTGTGTTGTATGTTGCACAGTATGCGGTGTGTGGGTGTGTCCTTGCAGTTCAGGCTGACTCCTACTTGTTATGGTTCAGACGTTGTGTGTGTGCAGGGTGTGTGACTGTCAAGATTGTGTCTAGTCCAATTGTGCATGTCAGCATTTCAGCAGTTCTTGCTCACTGTGCAGTGCTGCCCACCCACTCTGATGTCGTGTGTGTGTTCTGTCAGGCATTGCTGTGGCATGCTTTAGCGTGGCTCCCACTTTTTGTTGCTGAGTGTGTGGTCAGACTGTGTGGGTCATTGTAAACATGTGTAGGACTGTGCTTTGTAGTGAGCAGGCCGTCAGTGTTGATGTGATGATCTTTCGGGCGACTTCAGAGTGTGACAAGTCCTGCTCCACGAGCTGTGGTATTTCCCTGTGGCCACTGTTGCGGCTACTCATTTGCGTTGACATCCAATGACAGTGGACTACATGGTCATCTCACGACTGCCGTGTACTTCACACACTCTCATCCTCTCTCATTCGTACTTGTGAAATGAATCAGCAGAGACACATTTTTGCTTCAAGCCATGTATTGGGACTTATGTCCTCTGTGATGCAGTATAGTGGACACTACTGGCAGCGAAATGCATGTGGAGGATATACTCAGCATGATTACACATAGCATAGGGTGTAGGGGTACATGTCATTAGTTGTTGACTGTGGGATGTGTGCTTCAGAGTTACAACTGCTTAGCCGTTGCTGTGCTAATGTACATTTGCTAATTACTGTGGAGCTGCTAACTTTGACACAGACAGTATACATTTCGCCTACCAGACCGCTTGACATCATGGGCACAGTACATCTCAGTTCCATGTTACAGGTTTGCTGCTATGGTTACTCATACACACGTGCGTGGAGGTGACATCAGGGCATGGGCTTACGTGCATGCAACGGCGTCCCACTTGTTGTTGCAATGTGGTGGCTACTGGACATGACACAGTCACTGGGGTCATGTTGTTGGGGGATGCACTTGTTGTCCATGCAAAAGTCCTGGCACGGAAGTTCAGAGGGAGGTGAGGTGACAGCTCTCACATACTACAGCCGAACGATTACTGTCCACTGACCGGTGCATATGTTCATGGGCGCAGGATACATATTATGGCATAGTTGTACGTGCAGTTATGTCCATGTGGTTGCCATACACAAATCCCATGCCTCTGCCTCCCCCTGTTCATGCAGAGTTACTGGATGTGATGAGGTACAGAGTGCATGTCCCGAAAATATCCGATGTCATGGCAGTGTAGTTGATGGTGTGGTGTTAGTTGCAGGTTGTGTGGTATAGTTGTTGTACTGGTAACTGCTCAGTCCGTGCGGATGCCAGGCATGGGTACGGTGTGGGACATCATTGTTCAATTGGGGGTGTTGCGTCGGGGCCCGACGAATTGACAGGTTGTCAGGAATGCGATACCTTCCAGCAGGGCTTCCATGGCATTGGTGGTAAACATGGATGCCATCCAATGTAGCGGATGGTGGCTGTCAAGGTGTTGGTCGTAAGTTGTCCCTTGTAGGAGCATGATGGGACATGTTGGATGACATTCGATGAAACTGTGATCCAGAATCCGTCGTGTGGAGGCACAGTGGTCCCATTGCAGTGTGGGTCCGATTGCAGCCACATACGCCATGCCCCCATAGGCTGAACAGACCCTGTCGTGGACGTCCAGGGGTTGAACAGTTGTACCAGGTCCGCCATTGGACATGCAGGGTTGGAGAGACATAAATCCACAGGATAGTGGAAAGGACACCTCCGACAGTAGAAGACGGGGATGACGCAGCTGAACAATGCGATGCGGTAAGTTAGTCGGTAACTTACGTTCAGCAAGGCCAGATTTTCACATCCCAATATCTGTATCAGGTAATGTTTGTACAGCTTCATCTGTCCGGCGTAGTTGGGTAGGTGTGGTGCAAGTGCCATTTTGCTGAAGGGCGATGTGATGGCGTGCTCCGGCTGTCTGTGCAGTCTGCAGAGTGCAACCTCCGACGTTGCTGGGAATTCTGTTATGGTCGTAGGGAGGCAGGGCTTGGGTTATAGTAGCTTGTGCGAAGGACACGGGCCCTCATCCCACATGCTTCTATGAATGGTCAAGGTCAGTGGTGTCTGACTCCTTCCCGATAACTTGCATGTGAACCACATGGGGGAGTGGTATCATTTCTTTTTTCCCTTCGGAATGTTCTTTCGTGTTATGCGCTATCTGCCCAGTGGACGGTTCCCTCTGCATGCCTGTGTTGGGCTTTTTTGGAATAATGACTGTGTTGTCCTGCTTGAATAGTTGAGCTGTGGTTTCGGTGTGGGTATGGAAGGCCATTCAGTGCTATCTCCTCTCCCGTGTGTGGGCGGCACGCTGCGTTTCCGCTATACGTTGGGCCTTGTGTGTGGGTGTTGTAATTGGAGCCACCTGTTGTCGGTCCCCCGGGATCTTTGATGTTACGTATTGCATGTCTTGGTATTGGGTGCAGGGTGGTATCGGTGTTTCTGTGTGGTACTGGCGTACCTTTTGCCGACGGGGTCCATATTCTGCTGGGTGATGTTGCCGCCGCTGTGTGCTTCACCATGTTTTGCACACAGGGGTGTGTCCTAACTTGGCGTGACATCACTGACATGTTCGGGTCAGTTGTGTGACGTCAGGTTGGCAACAGTGAATTGCCGGTTGGCGACATGACTGTGGCAGGACTGTCACGTGACATGTGCGTTCTGGGTGGGGCTGGTGTGTGTGGTGTTTGGTTGTGACCCTGTGTTGTTTGTGTGCGGCGCATACATGGCGCTGCCGTTGGCCTATGCGTTGTGCGCATGTGTGGCTGCGTCGTCGCCGCTGCGCTGCGGGGCCGTGACGGGGACGTTAGTTCCTGGTCCCAGGTGGTGTGTCCCCGGTTGTTGCGAGTTGTTACAATTTGCCCGGTGTGACATTTGTGGGTGCAGTGGTGGATGTGTCGCGTCCACGCAGGGGTGTCTGGGGGGGCCATGTACAGTTTTACCGCACTTGCACTGTGTGCGGTGTTTGCGTGCCCTTGTTGTGTGTCTGCCTACCTGCGTCTCCGCGGTGCGTTGACTCCTAGGTTCTGCATCAGGTAGAGCATGGGGAGGGCCTGCAGTGCTGGATTCATGCTCGGGGGTCCGCCTCTTTGGTATCCGTACTGTGCGGTCGGGTTTCCGCCTTGCTTTCACGTGCGGTGTCTCTTAGCCGGGGGAGCTGTTTGGTTGTGGCATCGTAATTTGTACGCCGGGCGGTACGTGATTTCGTCGGGCGGTGTGTCTCCATTGGGCGGCGCCGCTACGTGAACGGGCGCACTTTGATGGCGGACGGCGTCGCTGGCTTACGGGCGGTGTTTGGCTGTCTTTTCACATCCTAATTGGGCGGGCGTGTGGGCTGCGGCGGGCGGACGGTAACTGGTGGTTTTTCCATCCGCCAGCACGGCGGTGGTGCTTTCGCCCTCCATCCTAATGGGCCCCATAGTTGTTTAAAATATCGATTTTTTAATTAGTGTTATGTATTTTAGTATATATTTTAAATGTATGTGATGTATTTTTTTGTATAAGTTTTGTTTATGGTTTTTAAAATATGTGTTAAATTTTTAGTAGTTTTTAATTTTTTTATTTAATTAAATTTTGCATTTTTTTGTTCCATAGCGGGTTGTGGGTTTATAGGGGAATAGGGTGGGAAGTAATTTAATTATGATAAATTAATGATAGTTTTTATTTATTAATATTTATTTAATTGATATTTTATAGTGTTAATTGTGGGAAGTAATTTAATTTAAATTAATTATTAATTTGTTCTTAATTAACATTAATTAATTAATTGAAACTTAATATGGAAATGGTGTAATTCATTTTAGGTGCGGGTTGTGGGGTCTATAGGGATATAGGGTGGGAAGTAATTTATTTTGAATTAATTAATAATGAGTTGTTAATTAATATTAATTAATTGAAAATTAAATATTGAAATTGTGTAATTAATTTTAGGTTCGGGTTGTGGGGTTTATAGGGGTATAGCGTGGGAAGTAATTTATTTTTAATTAATTCATAATTAGTTGTTAATTAATATTAATTAATTGAAAATTAAATATTGAAATTGTGTAATTAATTTTAGGTGCGGGTTGTGGGGTTTATAGGAGTAAAGGGTGGGAAGTAATTTATTTTTAATTAATTAATAATTAGGTGTTAAACATTATCAATTAATTGATTGAAAATTAAATATTTAAATTGTTTACTTAATTTTAGGTGCAGGTTGTGGAATTTATAGGGGTAAAGGGAGGGAAGTAATTTATTTTTAATTAATTAATAATTAGTTGTTAATTATTATTAATTAATTAATTGAAAATTAAATATTGAAATTGTGTAATTATTTTAAGGTAAGGGTTGTGGGGTATGTAGGGGTAAAGGGATCACTGACAGAATATCGAGAGTCAGAATATCGACCTACAGAAATATCGACGCAACAATATCGATGTCCAGAATATCGAAGTCCTATCTACATAATGGTAAGTACAAAAATATCGATAAAAAAATATTTGTTAAAAATATCGTTGTTAAAAATATCGTTCTTTTAATGTATAAACAATAATGTAAAATAAAGTAAATAATACATATAACTAAAATAAACATAGTTAAAAATATTTAAACTGTTTAAAATTATAAGTAATACAAATAATGTAAAATCAATTAAACATATATATCTATAAAATATAATATATATACTTACTTAATAATATTTTTAAATAATTATTTTAATAACTTATAAATTGTTTTAAAACATATTAAAAATTATAAATACATATATATACACATACACCAATAATATAAATTAAAATTAAAAAATATATATAACTAATTAAGGCGCCCATTACGATGGCGGGCGGAAGCACAACCGCCGTGCTGGCGGATGCAAAAACCACCAGTTACCGCCGGCACGCAGCAGTCCACACGCCCGCCCAATTACGATGCGAAAAGCAGGCCAAACACCGCCGGCAAGCCAGCAACACCGTCCGCCATCAAAGTGCGCCCGTACACGTAGCGGCGCAGCCCAACTGACACACACCGTCCGATGAAACACGTCCCGCCCAGCGTATAAATTACGATGCCGCAAACAAACGGCTCCCACGGCTAAGAGACACCGCACGTGAAAGAGAGGCGGTAACACGGACGCAGAGCACGGACAACGAAGATGCGGCACCCCGGGCATGAATCCAGCACTGCAGGCCCTTCCCATGCTTCTGCTGATGCACCACCAAGGACGCAACGTACCGCGGAGACGCAGGTAGGCACACACACAACAAGTGCACGCAAACAGCGCACACAGTGCAAGGGCGGAAAAAGAGGACAACCCCCCACCAGCGCGTGTACACTACACATCCACCATTGCATCCACATATGACACACAGGCCAAATCGTAACATCGCGTAACACATGTGTACACACCACCTGGGACTAGGAACCAACCACCCCGTCACGGCCCCAAAGCGCCGATGACGCCGCCACACATGCGCACAACGCAGAGGCCAACCGCAGCGCCATGCATGCGTCGCACACAGACACAGGGACACAACCAAGCAGCACACACATCAGCCCCACCCCGAATGCACATGACACGTGACAGGCCTGCCACAGACATGTCCCCAACGCCCAATTCACGGACAACACCCAACGCCACACAACCGACGCACACATGTCAGTGAAGTCACGCAACAGCAGGACACACCCCAGTGTAACAAACATGGCGTAGCACACAGCGGCGGCCACACCAACTAGGAGAAGCAGGGCCCATTCGGGAAGAGGAACGCCAGTACCACACTGAAAACCCATACCACCCTGCACATATGAACAAGACATATAAAACGGAACACCAAAGAGCCCGGGGACCGACAACAGGTGGCCCAAGAATAACATTCACACACAAGGCCCAACGCAGAGCGGAAAGGCAGCCTGCCGCCCACACAAGGGAGAGCAGACAGCACTGAATGACCTTCCATTCCAACTCCGAAACCACAGCCCTACGACAGAAGCCGGTGAATACAGCCATTGTCCAAGAATAGACCAACACAGGCATGCCGAGGAGACCGACCACAGGGCAGATAGCGCATATCACAGAAGCACACAACGGACGGGGAAGAAAGAAGAAAACACTCCCCATGTCGGCCACATGCAAGTTAATTGGAAGGAGTCACACAGCACTGACCTTGAACTGTCTGAGAAGCATGTGGGAAGAGGGCCCGTGTCCTCCAAACAAGCCAACAGAACACAAGTCCTGTCTCCCTACGACTACACAGAGCTCACAGCAACCCCGGAGCGTGCACATTGCAGACTGCACACACAGCCGGAGCACGCCATCTCAACGAACCGCTGCGAAATGGCAACCGCAACACACCTACCCAACTACGCCGAACAGCTCAAGCTGTACAAAACCAACACGATACATACATTGGGATGCGATCTCCTGTCCCTGCTGAACGTAAGTTACCGACTGACTTACCGCATCACATTGTTCAGCTGCGTCATGCCCGTCTTCTACTGTCGGAGGTGTCCCTACCAGCATCCCGTCGAGATATGCCTCTCCAACCCGGCATGTCTGAAGGCGGACCTGCTACCACTACTCCTCCCTCTGGACGCACACGACAGGGCCTGCTCTGCCTATGGGGGCATGGCGTATGTGGCCAACATCGCACCCGCACTGAAATGGGACCACTGTGCCTCCACACGACGGATCATCGAGAACAGCTACATCGAATGTCACCCAGCATGCCCCATCATGGTCCTCCAAGGGACAACTTACGAACAACACCTTGACAGCCACCATCCGCTTCATTGGCTGGCAAACATGTACACCACCAATGACATGGAAGCCCTGCTGGACGGCATCGCATACCTGACAACCTGTAAATACGTCGGACCACAACGCAGGTTCCCCGAGTGACCTATGAAGTCCAACCCCGCACCCATGCTCAGCTTCCGCACGGACTGGCCAGTCACCACCACAACAGCCATACCAAACGACCGGCAACTGTAACCACACCATCAACGACATCGCCATGACATCGGATATGACCGGGACATGCACACTGTTCCCCATCACATCCAGGAACACTGCATGCATCGTGGGAGGCAGTGGCATGGGCTCTGTGTATCGCACCCACATGGACGGAACTGCACGAACAACCAGGACACGACATGGATCCAGCGCACATGGACACACACACCGCTCAGTGGACATGAATAGGTCGCCTGGAGTCTGTGGGTGCTGCACCCCTCCCACCCCCGCCCCGGGAATCCCATACCAGGACCTTTGCATGGACGACAAGTGCATACAACAACAACACGACCCCAGTGACTGTGACATGTCCAGTAACCACCACAGTGCAACAACAAGTGGCACGCCGCTGCATGCACGCAAGCACATGCCCTGATGTCATCTCACATGCACGCGTGCATGAGGAACAACCGCAGCAAACCTGTCACATGGAACTGAGATGGACTGTGCCCATGATGCCGAGCGGTCTGGTAGGCTACATGTATACCGTCTGTGTCAAAGTCCGCAGCTCCGCAGCTATACGTAAATGTACATTAGCACAGCCTTGGCCAAGCAGATGTCACTCTGAAGCCCACATCCCACATGCAACAGCCAATCACATGTAACCCCACACCCTATCCAATTTGTAATCATGCTCAGTATATCCTCAACATGTATTCCGCTGCCAGTAGTGTCCACTATACTGCATCACAGAGGACAGAAGACTCAATATAATGTTTGAAACCAAAACTGTCTCCGCTGACTCATTTCACAAGTACGAATGAGAGAGGATGAGAGTATGTGAAGTACACGGCAGTCGTGACATGACCATGTAGTCCACTGGTATTGGATGTCAACGCAAATGAGTAGCACTACTGTGGAAGACACACATGTGTCGTGTGAAGTCGTATGGACGCAGTGCTCAGGTGGGTGGGTGCGACGGGTAGATGCGCACATGCCAAGTTGGAGCACGCCAGTGTTGGGAGGGGTCATGAACAGTACACCACCGCTTCCCTGGGCATTGTGAGAGGACACCTGTCGGGGGAGTGAACACGTGTGTGCACAGCAGCCGGGCACACGTACAAAGCGGTACCAGGCGCACCTCAGCCCACCCTCTGTGGACAAGCTGGATCCTGTTGTGCGCCCGCCATGCCCCTTGACAAGGCACACACAGCCCCAGTCGACCAGGTGTAACCCCAACATAGTCAATCCGCACAGGCGATACAGGGCACGGGATGGCAGTGGAGCATGGTGTGTGAGAGGTCTCCTTGCGCTCCTCCTGGTCATATCACGCAGGCAATAGAACCTCAACGTCCAGCATGGCAAAAGTCAAATGGAAGTGTAGGGGGACGCACCACAGCACGAGCAGCACTGACGTCATGGGAGGTGGCTCGCACCATCCCATCCATTGCCCATCATACCAACCACGCCACATGCCATTGCGACTAAGTGCAAGCGCGTGCGCCACCACCCCTGAGCCCTCCCCAGAGAGGCCAAAGAGTGAATGTGTGGGCCATCAGCCACAGACGGATGCGGCCTGGCCGCAAGGGCAGCCACAGCCACTGGGTGTCGCAGGTGGCGGATCCGGAAGGCGAAGACTGTGATGCATAGTCCATGCAGGCCGGGTCTCCATTTGGGGCACCACGCAGGTGGACGGCGTCCCGCCACACATCATACCCTGAGACAGCCCACTCGTGCAACTGGACCCACACATACACTCCTTGCCCTCTCTGGTGCGAGCTTGGGGCTGCCTGTGCAAGCGCTAGCCTCGCAGGTGAGCATGCATATTGGGGGGCGAGGGGAGGACATGAGGGCTGGGGTGAAGATGACTGTATCACTGTCAGTTAGTACAAGGGATGACCCAGATGTGGAAAGGAAGAGACGTGTCCCGTGTGTACTGCAACTAGTCGCCAATCCAACTACCCCCCATGTCCGGAATGTAAGCCCGCACCTAGGCCCGCCCATCCGCCACATCGAACATACCACCAGCACGACAACCTTCCCATTCGAAACACTGACTGGGGGTGGCGACCAGTGAACAATCATGTGTAGCCTACCCACGCGTACATGTGGGCCCTCCATGATCCATGTCACCTGCGGCAAAGACATGACATGCGCAATGAGGGAAGTGAGGAGAGCTGTCCGCCCCACGCGCAGAAGGTGCATCAGCTCCACAGACCCAGCAGCGAGTCCAGCAGGGGTCACATGTGCAGGGGCAGCTGTGCCTGGTGTGAAGGCACATGCATATAGACAGCACATCGACCAATGTGTAGTCTGCCCACATCCACAGTCCATCATCATGCGGACATAGGAATTGAACACAGGGCAACACATCTTAGTTGGTGCACCCACCGTGACCAACAATGCGCAATCATCGACGTACCCGCCCTGTGCATGGCCCCCCACCCAACGGAGGCACATCCAGTGCCACCATCCCACACACACAAGCCTTCCACGGAACATGCTGTGTCCAATGGTCAGTACAGAGTCAGCGCCCATCTGGTGGATCCTGAACAGGAGACACATGCACACACATGCCAGCTCCCACTATGTACGTCTGCCACCTGGCACGTGCAATGTAACCTCTCACCTGTGACGTGTGACTGCAAGCACACAGCCGTCTTGGCATGGGGCTGTCAATGTGGACACCAGTCAATGTTTCGGGAGCTGTGATCCGTACAGTGCTGTACATAGGGTGCAGTGCTGACACCTACTACTGTCTCATATCCCCTCGTGCCACAGGTCCCACTTGTATTGGCCGCTCAGCCCGTGCCCACATCGTCGTCGTCGTGTGCCATACTCATCCAGCCTCGGAAGCAGTTCCATGCTCAGCAGACACTCATGTTGCCGTGGCGTTGCCGCTTGACGAATATGCAGTCAGTCCCCATCAGCACGCCCCGCAAGTCATTGGGGCCTAGATCCCCATGTGCATGCACATGGCAGTGGTATGTCTCACTTGCCATTGCCATTGTTGGGAGACCTGTGTAAGTGTATTGTGGCCGTGCCGTCCCAGCTTGACAGCTGGGCTGTGGCTCATGTGCTTGCTCAGTCATGTCAGTGATGTGTATGCGAAATTGCTATGTGCCGTGTTGCTTTGACATGTGTCCTCTGCCATTTACCCCAGGCGGAGACCGAACATTGACCGCCCATACCAATTGCTGGCGGACATGGACGATACAGAGGTTATCAGGAAGTTTCGGCTGGACAGGCCAACCCTGCATCGACTGTGTGCGATGTTAGAGCCCCATCTCCGTCCCCGCAGGGTGTATCCGACTGCTGTCACCCCCACGGCTAAGGTGATGGCCGCCATGCATTTCTTCGCCACTGGGTCATTCCAGCACACAGTGGGCAGTGGAGGAGGGAGGTCCCAGCCAATGTTCAGCAAGGTGCTGAGGGATGTACTGGCAGCCATGATGCTGTACCGAAACAGGTACATCAGATTCCCCAGGGCTCGTGAATTGGCGGCAGTGAAGGGTGCATTCTATGCCCTTGGCAGAATCCCACACGTCGTGGGAGCCATTGACTGCACACATGTTGGCCTTGTTCCACCACAGGCCACTGAGCACCTGTACCGCAACAGGAAGCACACGCACTCCCTGAATGTGCAAGTGGTGTGTCTTGCGGACATGGTGATCACCCACGTGTGTGCCAAGTTTCCAGGCTCGGCCCATGACGCACACATAATGCGCAACAGCATCTTGCCACGACTGATGTCCAATATGCAACAGGATCGTGCCTGTATTGTCAGTGAGTATGTGGAGTGGTGTAGCGTGCTGGCTGTGCGATGCTGTCCCCTGTCCAGTTGGATTAGCAACGGTTCTCTGTGTCCCTCACACCCAGGTGACTCTGCGTATCCGAATGGGGCATGGCTGCTCAGTCCATTGAGGAATCCTCGCACCCCAGCAGACGATCGATACAATGAGGCACATGGGAGGACCAGACGTGTGGTCGAGCGTACCTTTGGCCTCCTCAAGTCCAGGTTCAGGTGCCTGGACCGCACCGGGGTGCGCTGGCGTACTCCCCACAGAAGGTGTGCCAGATAGTGGTGGCGTGCTGCATGCTGCACAATCTGGCCATTCGGAAGCAGATCCCCCTCATTGTGGATGACGGAGATCAACCAGGGCCCCAGCCCGCAGACCAGGACAGCTCGAGTGAGGTGGACAGCGGAGAGGAGGAAGCTGGGAATGTGCGCCAGCAGCTCATCGCCCGCTACTTCACTTGACGGTGAGTGTCCATGTACGACGGATGATGTGTCTGTATCTGTGCAGGTGTGTGTGTGCTGTGCCAGGGTGGCCGTATGTTCACTGCGTGCAGTGTGTCAACGCTCCATGGCCAGGGTAGTATGCCACTGTTGGTGACTGTGGCATTGTGCCCTATTGCTCTGTGCGATGTGTGTACATTGCTTGTAGTTGTTGACATGTACTGTGTGATGGGTGTGTGACACACTCATTGAATGTGCTCCTGTTCTGTCTCCCACCCCTAGGTCCCTACAGGCCCTCCGGATTCCATTGCCATGCATCAGGTGCCTTTCCGCCCAAGGTGGCCGTTGTATTCCGTACAAATAAAACACAGGGCACAAACAGCAGTTAGTGAAAAAGGTGCATTTATTCCAAACTGTGACATGTGATTGTGTGTAAGGTGATGACAAAAGTGGTGCGTGCAGTGACAATGAGCTGTCGGTCATGGCTGCGTGAAGCTCAGGGTGTACCCACTGGTTCTATGTCCATAGTCCAACACACACATGCCATCCAGCTGGCTGTGTGGAGTGGGATCGTAGAGCAAGTCAATGCAGTGGCTGGTCAAGGAAGGCTGGCGGAAGGCTGGCTGGCTGCCTCACTTGCGACTGGAGCGTGCGAAGTCCTCCCGGGAGATCTGTTTCCTCTTCGGACGGCCCCTTCCACGTTTGGGAGGGGGGTATGTGGTGGCGACCTGCTGGTGGTGGGTGAGGTGTGCTCACTGGCTGTGGACGCAGGGGAAGTGGACACTGCTGCCCGACCCTGCGCCCTAGCAGGTGGTGGCGGAGGTGGTGTTGCTGGCCTTGCCTGTGACCCCACCGCCACCACCAGCTGGCCCATGAGGTCCACGAGTTGGTCCATACGGGACACGAATTGGCCCATATGGGCGTCCATGGACCTCAGCACCCCCAGCACCTCCCGCGTGTCTGTAGCAGACCTGACCCATTGTTCTTGGGCCTCCTCATAGGCCCCAAGGACTCTGGCCATTTGAGGCAGGGCATGGCTCCCAGGGGAGGCTGGCGTTTCCCTGACCCTGCTCCTCCTACCAGTCCTGCTGCCACCGGCCTGCCCACTAGCCACATTGCACACCACGGTCCTCGCTGTGGCTCCCAGGGTGGATCCAGTCGGCCGGGCCACCACCTGCGCTGGGGCTGGTGCCAGCGAAGACGTGGTGGTGGTGGTGGCGGTGGTGGTCGGTGCGGCGATGGTGGCGGTTGCGGCAGTGGTAGTGGCCGCAATGACCGTGGGTGTGGCCGCAACGACAGTGGCAGCAGGGGGCTGGGAATGTTCAGCAGCCCTGGATGATGGGTTGGTGGGTAGGAGGGGTCCTGGGGAGCGGCTGGGCCCTGCCACACCAGATGGGCCTGCTTGGTGGTCCGTGTCCGAAGAGGAGGACAGATCCTCCAGATCCGTGTGTCCTCGTTGGGGGCTTGTGGGCTGGCTGTGCTGGCTGCTGTCTCCATCCCCAGCATCCGGCAGTTCGTCACCTGTGGAGAGAATGAGATTTGTTATTGTGTTGCACCTGGCGAAGTATGTATTTGTCGTCTGACATTGGCAGTTCGTGCAATCTCGTACATGGGTTTCCCGGAGGCGAGTGTGTGGCTGTGGCATCTGTAGTTGTGTGTGCTAGGCAATGGGACTGTGTGCTGTGCACATGTGGCATGGGACGGATTGGCCATGCCGATGGCTGTGTTGCTGTGCCCCTACTCATTGTGACTCTGGTGTATGCGGGCTCCTGGCCCATCCTGGGTCTGGTTTGTACTTTGCTTTTGGGGTTCATATGGAACGCTTAGGCACCCATATGGCAACATGGGGGCCATGCCCCAGATTCACATTTGGGAGGGGATATGCTTTTGGGGTTCAAATGGAACGCTTAGGAACGCATATGGCAACATGGGGGCCATGCCCCAGAATCGCATTTGGGAGGGAATATGCTTTTGGGGTTCAAATGGAACGCTTAGGAACGCATATGGCAACATGGGGGCCATGCCCCAGATTCGCATTTGGGAGGGAATATGCTTTTGGGGTACATGCTGTGAGCCATGGGTGCCGAACGTGACATGTGTTGTGGCAGCATGACAGTGCATGGTTTGAGGTGTGTGCATGCTTGACATGGCCTGCATATTTGCTGTCTGTTGTGATTACTGGACATGGCATTGGACGCATCGTTATGAGTGAGTGTTGGTTGTGTGCCAGCCAACGTATTGCAGTTGTCCCATCTCATTGGTGTGCGTGCTGCCCTGTGCCATGTGCATCACTGCAGTGCTCGGGGGGGGTGTGGCCCATGTTGTGTGTTGTTGCTCACAGTGTGTCGTGCGCTTCATTGACTTCTGGCACATGGTTGGTCATGGGCATGTGTCTTAGCGTGACTGCTGTATATGTGGCAGCTGTGCGGATGACATGCCTTACATGAGACTGGGGCTGACGGATGGGATGGATGGTATGTTGTATGTGCATGGTGTGTCTGTGTGTTTGATGGGTTCAGTGGTGTTCGTGTGCATTTATGTAGTTCCGCTCTGTTGCGTCTAGTGTTGTTTGTCTTACATAGGCGTAGTTGTGGGGTGTGTGGTTGACAGACAGTAGGGGCTACATGGACTGGACTTCAATGGTGTTTCGGTTGTGTGTGATGGGTTGCACAGTGGCTGCCGTGTGGTACTATGTTCAGTGTGGCTTGTGCATGCAGACGTGGCTCCTTGGGTGTTGCTGTGTTTGTGATGGGTCATGTGGGGTGTGAGTCTGTTGTTCATGTCCGTGTGCACATTGTTCACTTGTTCGTGACGGTGGGCGGTGCTGCGTGTTCGTCTGCTACGTGACATGTCCCATGTGTTGGTCGTGTTACGGCCCTCATGCCTCCAGTAATCCAGCCCTGTCCAGTTTCCCACCTGCAGGTTGTTCGGGCGTGCACTGTACTGGATGCCACATGGTTCTAAGCGGGGGTGCTCCATGTTGCAGGTCTGTGGGGGTGGGGGGTGTTGTGGGTCGTGGGGTGGCTGGACACCCACTGACGCCGATTGCTGTGGACCGTGATGTCTGTCTTTCGGCTGTCGTTGTGCACTGCGGTGGCTGACACGTGGCTGTGGGAGATGCTCCTCCTTGCTGTGCTGTGGGACTGGGGCCTGGTGTGTGTTGTACTTGGGCTGTCCACCCTCCCACCCACTGCACTTTGTGTTCCTGCCACTTACCTGTTACTTGTCGGTTAGTGCAGCTGTGGTGGACACATGGGTGTGGTGGGTGCTCGTTGTGGCGCTTCTGGCATATTTGTGGACCTGTTGGTGGTTACGTGGCTGGCTTAGTGTACACATGTCCCCACGCATTTTACAGTTGTTCGGTTTGGGCTGTGTGTGGTAGTGTCTGTTGCATGTGTGTGTGATGTGTTGTGTATTGTGTGCTGGACATGGGGGTGTTTGTCCCTGGGGGCTGTGGCATGGTGGTAGTGCATGTGAGTACATAGCGGTGTGCTGGTATACATTAGTTTGTACTTACCAGCCTCCACTCCCCTGCTAATCCGGCGAGGATCTCCGGATGGATTACGACTCGCACCTTCTCCTCCCACGCTTTGAAGGTCTTAAAGAGCGCGGGATTCCTCCGCCAGTGACGGCAGCCAGCTCTCTGTTTTTGCCCTCCTTCTTCTTGACCAGGCTCTTTACGTCATTCCAACGTTTGTTAATTTCACCTCTGTTCCTGGGCAGGGTCCCGACTGCATTGACCTGGTCTACGATCCGGTTCCACATTCTGTTTCTGGTGGCTAGTGGTGTGTGCTGGACCATGTTCCCATAGATTTGTGGGTACACCTTGATGATCTCAGTCGACCATGACCGTCAGCTCCATGGGCGTGAACTTGGGCATTCTTTGTGGTGCCATGATGTTTGTGGTGCTGGTACGGTGTGTGTTGTGTAATGTGCAGGGGGTTTGTGGTGCCGGTGTTTGGTGGTGGTGGTGGTGGTGGTGGTGTTTGGTGGTGGTGGTGGTGGTGGTGGTAGTGATGTGTGCGTTTCTGTGGTGTGCTGCTGTCCTTGCTGTGTCACTGTGTCCTCTCCTCTCCTCTCTGGTTTGCAATGTAGCAAGGGGTTGTGGTCTGTGGGAGTGCTGCTTTTGTACTCACCTATGTGGGTGTGTCCTCATGGTCTGTTGTTTTCAGGTGTGTTGTGTCTGGGGTTCTGGCCTTTGTATTTTTTGTTTGTCCGGGGGGTGTTTTCGGGATGTGTACTGTGCTTGTGTATTTGTGCGTGCCTTGCTGTGTGGACTTGTTGGCCATGTTGTGTGCTATTGGTTTGTGTGCGGATGGTTTCTGTGCAGGTACGTTGGCGCCATGGCTTCTGCCGTGTCGATTCTCATCGGCGTTGTTTGCGCTGGCGGGCGGTATATTTGTGGTTTTTCCGCGCTCATGTCGGTGCGATCGTAATTTCACGTGCGGTGTGTCGGCCGTGAGGGCGGGCGGTTTTGTCTTGTCGTGCGTGTTTCCGTCCGTGGCGGGCGGTTTGACTCCGACTCGGACGTTGGCGGGCGGTATTTTGTGTGCTTTTTCCGCCGATGGCGGTATTCGGTTTGTGTAATCGTAATGGCGTGGTCGGTGTTCAGGCGGTGTGTGCGGGCGGATTTTTGCCGCTTCCATGCCTGGCGGAATTATTTACGCCGGGTATCGTAATGGGCCCCTAAATTATTACAATATTTTAAATCTTTTTAAAATACATTTTACACTACATTAACTAAAACAGTAGAGAAAATATGGGATGGCGGAGGGGATAAAATTACTATTCCCACTCCAGACAGTGCAACAGTAGGGAAAGTGTTGGATAGCGTAAGGTTAAAATGACTATTCCCACTCCAGTTAGTGCAACAGTAGGGAAAGTGTTGGATAGCGTAGGGGTAAAAATTACTATTCCCACTCCAGAGAGTGCAACAGTAGGGAAAGTGTTGGATAGTGTAGGGGTAAAAATTACTATTCCCACTCCAGAGAGTGCAACAGTTAGGATAGTGCTGGATAGCGAAGGGGTAAAAATTACTATTCCCACTCCAGTGAGTGCAACAGTAGGGAAAGTGTTGGATAGCGTAGGGGTTAAAATTACTATTCCCACTCCAGAGAGTGCAACAGTAGGGAAAGTGTTGGATAGCGTAGGGGTAAAAATACCTATTCCCACTCCAGTGAGTGCAACAGTAGGGAAAGTTTTGGATAGCGGAAGGGTACAAATTACTATTCCCACTCCAGTGAGTGCAACAGTAGGGAAAGTATTGGATAGCGGAGATGTGCAAATTACTATTCCCACTCCAGAGAGTGCAAGAGTAGGGAAAGAGTTGGATAGCGTAGAGGTGAAATTTACTATTGCCACTCCAAAGAGTGCAATAGTAGGGAAAGTGTTGGAAAGCAGAGGGGTAAAAATTACTATTTCCACTCCAGTGAGTGCAACAGGAGGGAAAGTTTTGGATAGCAGAGGGGTCCAAATTACTATTCCCACTCCAGTGAGTGCAACAGTAGGGAAAGTATTGGATAGCGTAGGAGTAAAAATTACTATTCCCACTCCAGTGAGTGCAACAGTAGGGAAAGTGTTGGATAGCATAGGGGTAAAAATTACTTTTCCCACTCCAGTGAGTGCAACAGTAGGGAAAGTGTTGGATAGCGGAGGGGTAAAAATTATTTTTCCCACTCCAGTGAGTGCAACAGTAGGGAAAGTGTTGGATAGCGGAGGGGTAAAAATAACTACTCCCACTCCAGTGAGTGCAACAGTAGGGAAAGTGTTGGATAGCGTAGGGGTAAAAATTACTATTCCCACTCCAGTGAGTGCAACAGAAAGGAAAGTGTTGGATAGAGGAGGGGTAAAAATTACTATTCCCACTCCAGTGAGTGCAACAGTACGGAAAGTGTTGGATAGCGTAGGGGTAAAAATTACTATTCCCACTCCAGTGAGTGCAACAGTAGGGAAAGGGTTGGATAGCGTAGGGTAATAAATTACTATTCCCACTCCAGTGAGTGCAACAGTAGGGAAAGTGTTGGATAGCAGAGGGTTACAATTTACATACTTATCAATTAAAAATTAAATAACCAATTAATAATTAATTATTTATAAATTATTTATAAATACTAATAAATAAATATAAAAAATTACTTTTTTATAATTAAATTACTTCCCACCCTATTCCCCTATAAATCCACAACCCACTCATAAAAAACACATTTAAAATAATTATCAATAAATTAATTAATACTAATTAATAACCACATTTTTTAATAATTAATAATACATTAATTACTAAATAATAATAATTACTTTATTAAAAAAATTACTTCCCATCCTACTCCCCTATAAACCCACAACCCGCTCCTATAAAAATAACAAAATTAATACAATTATCTATTATTTAATTAATATTAATTAATAACCAATTAATAATTAATTATAAATTAACTATAAATACTAATAAATAATTATTAATAATTACTTTATTATAATTAAATTACTTCCCACCCTATTCCCCTATAAACCCACAACCCGCTCCTAAAAAAATTAAACAATTTAAATAATTATCTATTAATTAATTAATAATACTTGATAACCAATTAATAATTAATTAATAATAAATTAATTATAAATACTAATAAATAAACATTAATAATTACTTTATTATAATTAAATTACTTCCCACCCTATTCCCCTATAAACCCACAACCCGCTACAGAACTACATTCCGAAAAAATTATTTTACATAAAAATATTTACTACTAAAAATGTAACACATACATTAAAAAAATAAACTACACTTATTACCCAAAAAATACCTAACATACTTTTAACACACATATTAAAATACATAACACTAGTATAAACATCGATATTATTAACAATGATATTTTTACAAACAATATTACTGTCTTCGATATTAAATAAAACGATATTTCTTACCTTACTGTCGATATTCTGTACCAAGATATTCTTGATGTCGATATTCTTGACCTACAATATTTAAACTCGATATTCTGGTAGGTCGAAATAAAAAACTCGATATTCTGTCTGTGCACCAGGGGTAAAGGGTGGGAAGTAATTTCTTTTTAATTAATTAATTATTAGTTGTTAATTAATAATAATTCATTAATTAAAATTTAAATGAGAATTGTGTAATTAATTTTAGATGTGGGTTGTGGGGTTTATAGGGGTAAAGGATGGGAAGTTAATTATTTTTATGTGTTTTAATTTGTTTTTTAATTAATAATATTAAATTAATTGATAATTAATTATGTTAATTATGGAAGTACATTTTATCTTTATTTAGACGTGGGTTGTGAATTGTGTGGTGTTATAGGGTAAGATGTAAATAAGATAAATGTATGTAATAATGTTTTTGTTTATAAATAATTTGTAACTAAAAATATTCCTTTGTTTGAAAAATATTTTTCTATTTTATTTATTATAATATTTGTAGGTATTTGTGATATGTATTTAACATTATAATATGTTTTTACTTTTTAATTTTTAATATTAAATATATTTGTATTTTATTTTTTACATATTTATATTTTTTTAATTCATTTTGTTTTTCTTATATTTTTTGTTGTTGTTGATATTTCGTTTGTTTTTAATTTTTAAATGACTGTAGTGGGAATAGTAACTTTTATCCCTCCGCAATCCAACACTTTCCCTACTGTTACACTCACTGGAGTGGGAATAGTCATTTTTACCCCTCCGCTATCCAACACTTTCCCTGCTGTTGCACTCATTGGAGTGTGAATAGTAATTTTTACCCCTCCGCTATCCAACACTTTCCCTACTGTTGCACTGACTGGAGTGGGAATAGTAATCTTCACCCCTCTGCTATTCATCCCTTTCCTTACTGTTGCACTCATTAAAGTGGGAATATTTATTTTTTCCCCTCCGCTATCCAACCCTTTCCCTACTGTTGCACTGACTGGAGTGGGAATAGTAATTTTTACCCCTCCGCTATCCAACACTTTCCCTACTGTTGCACTCATTGGAGGGGAAATATTCAGGGGCCGATTCCGATTCGGGCCGGAAAATGTACCGACCGACTCGGAGCCGGAATTCATTCCGACCGACACGTACCGGTGCAGCCCGACCCGCAAAGTACGATGAAATGCGTGCTAAATCCGACCGACTCGTACGGAACACAATATGAACGACCGAACCGCGCGGAAAACAGCTATCCGGCCGGAAAAGCACGCAAATCGAACCGACCGACACGCACCAGGAAGAATCCCGAACGAAACGTACCCGCGAAATCCGACCCGCCAAGTACGATGCAACGCGTGGAAAACACGACCGAGTCGCACGGAGCCCAAGCCGTACGACCGACACGCATACAATACTGCGAGCCGAAGCAACCCAATACACCGCGACCGACGCGTACGCAGCACAGAAAACAGCACAAACACAGCGTGAACGAATCGGGAAGCTCGCATGAGACAACTGCAGGGTCCGACTCGGTCAGAAGAACGTCTCCTACATGCACAAAAAGTACAAAGGAAAAACACACAAAAAAAGGCCAAACAAGCAATTACAAAGCCAATAAATACTGGGGGGGGGGAAACAGGGAACAAAGACACACCCACAACTCCACCCATATAAAGGACACAAATCCCTACCATGATCCTTTGCAAATTCTAATTACCTGCCAGCACTCAACACCAACAGACAGCAACCACACACCCACCCACAGCTCATCCATGACACAAGCCACACACCATCAGCACCTCAACAAATAGCACCCTCACATACACCCAGCAAAACACACACTCACACACCCTCACTTGCACACGCCCACACACATCACTCACCACCACCACCCATCACCATGCCCCCAAAGAAGAATCCAAAGTTCCTAGATAGTGAATTGGAAGCCCTGGTAGATGAAATCCTCCGGGTAGAGCCACAGCTGTTTGGTACACTGGTCCAACAGACCCCCATGTCGCAGAAAACCAAGATGTGGGAGAGGATCGTCGACATTCACCATGTTTGCGCACAAAGGAAGACATCCAGAACAGGTGGTATGACGTGCGCAGGAGGGTCAGGGACCTACTTAAGAAGGACTACCTCTTGAGCCAACACACCGGCAGTGGCCCTCCTGCCAAACCAGTATACCTCAGGCCCTGGGAGGAGAAGGTGCGGGCCATCCTACCACCAGTGAGCGTATATGGACTAGAAAACATCCCAGAGCCTGGTGAGTACACAACAAATGTACACAATATTGTGCGACAATACACACACATCACTGTCAAGGGGATAGTCAAACCATGCACCCTTAGCAAATACACACCAACCAAAACAGAATCATCCCAAGATGTGTATGTCAGTCAGATAAACACAACACATGCCATCTCATAGTGATATGTAACTGTGTCATCACATGTACAAACACAACTACAAATACAGCTAGGCAGTGGCACAAATATAACTAACAAACACAGCCAGATATGTAGCCACCACTACAACACCACCTCACAGGGAAGCCCACTGAAAGGAAGGAATCCTGTGTATGCTGGGAAACTCAGTGTAGCCAATAGCATCATGGGAGTTGTAGTCACAGATATTGCCCACACTCACAATGCGCCCATCAACACCACCATGAACCATGCTCACATCACAGGGAGTGGAAAAGAACTGACAAGATGGCTGACACTGGGTACTGCTGTGGGGAGCACAAGGCCCTGCTGGGAACTGGGCACCAACCAACAGCAGGACACCACTCACTGACATCCTGAACCCACTGCAAGGGTGGCATGCTTCATGGTGGGATAACTGGGCTAGGGGGAGAAGGAGGGCCGGATGTCAACCAAATACAACCAATGCAGACCATGTACACACCCCAACATTCATATTGAAATGCTCAAAGTATGCAGGACGATGTGCTACACCAATATCAACCTCTGACTGTGACAACTTAGGACAATGCAAATGTACAGGCCCGCATCCAGAGGTACAGTCACAACTGTCAGGTGTGTCAACCATTGATGCCTGCAGAAACATAACATACATTGTGTGTGTCTCCCAAAAACAGGTGATGATGGGGACACAGCAGCAGACGCTGAGGAGTCCCCGTCCCAGGCTCAAGGGGAAACGGAGCTCACTGGTGTGGAACAGCCTCTGCCCTCCTCGGATGACGAAGACCTACCTGGCACCTCCGGAGCGAGTCATCATGCAGCACCAGCAGGACCACCAGCTGCACCCCCTGCACCCACCCCTCCAACGACTGACAACACACAAACCACCCCTGCCGACACGGACAGACCAAGGAGCACCACCACCACCAGCACACGGACCCTGGCCCAACGTGGGGCTATGGACACCAACACCACCAACAACCCCCAAGGGGGCCCAGGGTCACCTGTGCGTGCCACCTCAGGTACTGCACGTGTCGCCATGGGTGGTGGGAGGGGTGGTAGACATAGGTCGCTGCTCGCAGAGGGGTCTGGACTGCATGATGACCCACAACTGGTACGCATAGCCGATGCGTACCAGTCCAGCACCGGAGAGCTCAGCCAGGTAGTGGGGCTCCTCAGGGACATACGACAGCAGCAGGCTGCCCATCATGCCCGCTTGGACTTACACATGTCCCGCATGGAGTCCAAGTGGGACACACTGCAAGAGATGACGGCGGTGCATAGGGACATATTACAATGCCTCCGCCAGATGAGCAGCAACCAGTCAACACCTCCCTGTGTGCCCACAACATCTGGTGCTGAAACAACTGCAACTGCCACAGGGAGGGAGGATGACTCTGGCAGAGAGTCCCCTGCACCGCAGCAGCCTGCACTTGAGGGTCCCCCCCCAAAGAAGAGGGGTCGTCTGAGGAAGGACAACTGAGAGGCCGATGGCCATGCGCAACCCCCAGGAAGCCAAAACCTGTTCTGGATAATCACCTTTGTGCGCAAACTGTTCACCCTGTTGAATGCAACACAACTCCCCCACATGACATGGGGAGTACAAGTTGGACCAATGTATCAGATGACTGTGGACTTTACTCAGGACATTTCTGCTACCAGGACTTCCAAATCATCTAGGAACTTTGGATTACAATCACAATGTACAGCACCCACCATCCTGTGCACTGTACACACACATGTATGACAATAAACACACTAATACACCATACCTGCCTCTGTTGTGATTCCAAAGTGGTTTCTGTCATGGAGATGATGACCTGCGAAATTACACTGTGCATGCTAACTGCTACAGCAAGTACAACACAGGCATGTGAGTCATGGCAACGTGACACAAATGAGGGAGACACACCACCAGGGCTACACAATATATACACACCAAGGCCATCTGACTCATCGCCTACACTGATGTTGCCAGGAAATACGGTGCAATGCACAGACACAACACCTATACACAGTCTTTGTCAAGTAGCCCACTGGTGCAGTGAAGCACAGGTTTATTACACATTTGCAACATGTTGTAACCACTACAGATGCAAGGTAATCCCACCTGGCAGTGTGCACACAGTCAACAAGTGTAGAAGGAAGGAAGTCCATGGGTGTGGCGCACATCACCTGTAGGGACACGGCAGCTACCACCCTGGAAGTTTAATCACGGTGTTGGGGGATCACAGTTGACCAAACGACTCTGAAAGTACCCTGTGCAGGACAGAAATGACACACAGTCAAAAGCACTGAAGAACAGGACAGAACTGCAATACTCATGCCCAATACATGTCACAAGATACCCACCCAGAACCAAGTTAGCATGTCAACACTGTTGGGGAGTACAGACTACCTGTAAGGACACATCGCTACACGCATACAGTCATGTAGCACATGGCCACACTCAAACAGCACCAGAGCACCACCAACACATATCATGCATACTCACATCATTGACATGACATCTCCGGGTACTCACATTCAGCTGAAGAAGTTGGTGATGAGCTGTGTGCGGACATCACCATCACCATCATCATCATCATCACTGGCATCGTGGTCCAGGCCAGGATCCTCCACAGGTGGCGGATGTTGGTCATCGTCATCCAGGATGAGAGGCAACTCCTTTCGCACTGCCAGGTTGTGTAGCATGCAGCAGACGATGACAATCTTGCACACCTTTGCTGGGGCATATGGGAGGGCCCCTCCTGTCTTGTCCAGGCAGCGGAGGCGGCTCTTCAGGAGACCAAATGTCCGCTCAATCATTCTCCTTGTCCGACCATGTGCCTCATTGTGGCGCATCTGGGCTGGTGTCACAGGGTTCCTGAGGGGCGTCAGCAACTACGGCATGTTGGGGTATCCGGAGTCACCTACATACAGACAATTGCACATTAGCTGAGTTGGAAAAGAGGGTGGCACACTACATTGCAGAACACACACAATGGTACAAAGTCAGTACACACCGACAAGCCAGGCACGCTGGTTCCGCATCTGTGACATCATCCTCGGGATGCGACTACTCCTCATCACGTAGGCATTGTGTGCAGAACCTGGGAAACGGGCACAGACGTGTGAGATGCTCATATCTGCAAGACATACCACCAGTGCATTGACCGAGTGGTAGTGTTTGCGGTTCCTGTATGCCTGCTCTTGGGCCTGTGGTGGTACCAAAGCCACATGTGTCCCATCAATGGAGCCAATGACATGCGGCATCCTCCCCAGGGCATAGAAGTCACTCTTCACGTCAGTGAGTTGTTAGAGTCTAGGGAAATAGATGTACTGGTTCAGGTATATCAACATAGCCTCCAAAACATTGCGGAGCACACGGCTGAACATGGTCTGTGACATCCCACCAGCAGACGCCACAGTGTGTTGAAAGGTACCGGTGGCAAAGAAGTGTAGGGCTGCCATCACCTTCACCTTGGGGGTCAGCGCTGTAGGGTATGTCCGGCCAGCTTGCAAATGTGGGGCCAACCGCACCGTCAATAGCTCAATCAGCGGCCTGGTTAAGCGGTACCGTCGGATGCAGTCCCGTTCGACCATGGTTGCAAGGTCAGGGAATGGTCTATGGACAGCTGGTGCCCTGCAGTGCATAGGTGAAGAAAGAAAGATTGTCAGTCAACCCCACATATGTGGCATTGACCATACTCAATATCACATGATACATCATTAGGAGGCACAAGTACATGATGTGTGCAGTTCCGTAAGGACATGTATGGCACCTACATGGCCAACATCTAACATCACAGTTCAACAAGTGGCATCAACAAGTCCCAGGTTGTGCCATGGGATATCATGAGGCCGTGTCACAGTTCCCATCTCCTGCTGCCACGTTCCAAACACACCCCACAGTGACATGTGAGGACAGATGTGCCCCAGGCATCACAGCTCATCGACAGGTAGATTCCCAGGGACCCTGTATTGCCACATGGACACTGGCATGACATGGTGTATCATGAATACACCACAGCAAAACAACCATGACCCCCACAGGTAGTGGTCCCTGTTGCCTCGGCAGGACAGACATGGACGTCTGTGACACACACACGCACAACATCAAAGTCCATGCACAAACAACGTGGATGTGGAGACTGTCTCCCATTGTGCACATGGAATCAGAGACATTGTAAACACAACATGCACACAGACTGTGGAGGACCATCACTATTGTGGCAATGGGTCACCCTGGGATGTACATACCGTCCCACATGGGACTCAGGGGTATGTGACATGACATACACATACACCACCGTGAAATGTGACCATGCCACATGCTCAGAAATTAACAGTTGCACATCACAGTGGTCATGTGCACGACACACCAAGGATTCTGTCCCCATGAACACGTGCACAGCCTGGGAGTGGCTGCCCCCAAGTGACACCCACAGAACAACATGTTCACCCCCATACACGGAATAGGTAATGCAGCCTTACATGCCTTAGGATACAGTGTGGACAGGCTGTGGTGTTGTAGGTGTGCCCCTCACTCCCTGGGAAGTATATGTGGCTGGCATATGTTCACCTGTGACAGGCATGGTGACATATGCCAGTGACTTGTACAGGGACGCGTTGGACAGCAATGGACCAATCGGTGTACACACATTGGCCATTGCATTCAATGTGAGCGGGTACGCGTTGTATTCGCAATACGCGTTGGACAGCAATGGACCGATCGGTGCGCACACATTGGCCATTGCATTCAATGTGAGCGGGTACGCGTTGTATTCGCAATATGCGTTGGACAGCAATGGACCGATCGGTGTGCCCGGCCGGCCCATTGCATTCAATGTGTGCGGGTACACGTTGTATCCCGGGTACGCGTTGTAGAGCAATGGACCGATCGGTGTGCCCGGCCGGCCCATTGCATCTGTTGTGAGCGGGTACGCGTTGAACTGCAATGGACCGATCGGTGTGCCCGGCCGGCCCATTGCATTCAATGTGTGCGGGTACGCGTTGTATCCCGGGTACGCGTTGTAGAGCAATGGACCGATCGGTGTGCCCGGCCGGCCCATTGCATATGATGTGTGCGGGTACGCGTTGTATCCCGGGTACGCGTTGTAGAGCAATGGACCAATCGGTGTGCCCGGCCGGCCCATTGCATATGATGTGTGCGGGTACGCGTTGTATCCCGAAATACGCGTTGTACAGCAATGGACCGATCGGTGTGCCCGGCCGGCCCATTGCATTCAATGTGTGTGGGTACGCGTTGTATCCCGGGTACGCGTTGTAGAAAAATGGACCGATCGGTGTGCCCGGCCGGCCCATTGCATTCAATGTGTGCGGGTACGCGTTGTATCCCGGGTACGCGTTGTAGAGCAATGGACCGATCGGTGTGCCCGGCCGGCCCATTGCATCTGTTGTGAGCGGGTATGCGTTGAACTGCAATGGACCGATCGGTGTGCCCGGCCGGCCCATTGCATTCAATGTGTGCGGGTACGCGTTGTATCCCGGGTACGCGTTGTAGAGCAATGGACCGATCGGTGTGCCCGGCCGGCCCATTGCATCTGTTGTGAGCGGGTACGCGTTGAACTGCAATGGACCGATCGGTGTGCCCAGCCGGCCCATTGCATTCAATGTGTGCGGGTACGCGTTGTATCCCGGGTACGCGTTGTAGAGCAATGGACCGATCGGTGCGCACACATTGGCTATGGCCTGGCCTGGCAACGGATGCGTTTTCAAATCTTGAACGAGTCTGATGCTGTACATTCAGTTGGTCACCCACAACAATGTTGCAAATTCATGGGTGTCATGACGTTGAACTTTTGAAGGATGCTGTGGGCGTGTGTAAGTGGTGCAATTCCATGGATTGGCCAGATTCAGAAGATGCAAACGACTTGGACCTATCACTTTGGACACATGGGACAGTATCTGCCTCTGCAGCACACATATAATGCTGGCTGTTCCCCTGAGAGCTCACTTGCCTGCACTACATGCTCCAGGACGACATCTGCCACCACCACTGCTGCTGTATCTGCACCCTCTGGACCCTGCAATGGCACGTACTGTGGAGAGAGCCCCAGCCTTCAGCACTGAGGAGAACCAGGCCCTGCTGGACAGCCTCCTTCCACAGTACAGCAAGCTGTATGGGAAAGCAGGGGAGCAGGTGAGTGTGCTGTCCACTGCCTTACTAAATGTGCATGTTGTCTGACTAGCAAGGCTTACAGTCTGCACACCACTGGCTAGCAGGCTCACTGAGTAGTTGTCACCCCCATAGTGTGTAGTTACATGCACTGAACAGGTATAGTGCAGTGACAGTGCATTTAAACAAGGTTTTACTTCCCAGGCAATGATACCATGTAGTAACTGCTGGCAAACTGTCCATAGCCATCGTTGCACTGCCTGTGTACATCATGTGCCCCTGTGATTGAGACATGTATATACAACTGTGTAATGCACGGATATGTTGAATGTGTAGTAATGGCATTCTCACTTTGTCATCCTCACAGGTTGATGCCCACCAGAAGCAGCAGATATGGCTGACCATCGTCCGGGCAGTGAGATCCATGGGGGACTACAAGCGCCGGATCCGCAACTGCCAGAAGAGGTGGCAGGACCTTCGGGGCTGGACCCGGAGGATCGCACGGGTCCAGCTGGAGCTGTCGCCTCCTCGCAGGAGGGGCGGACACCGGACCCTGACCCCCCACATGCTCAGGATCCTGGCGGTGGTCTTCCCTGATCTGGATGGGCAGCTGAAGGCCAGACAGCAGCAAGGAGGGGGTGAGTCCATGACTGCATTGTGAACTTTGTCTGCCATGCTATGTGCCCTCCTCTGGCCTGGTTAAACTTCCACAGTACATCAGTCATGTGGTCCAGGACCCATGTCCCTCAATTGTGCACTGCCCACTCCTCATCTGATACCCAGGTGTGGCCCTTACAGTCAGGGAATTGTGTCACTTGGGTACTGTGTCCTTGCATTTTGCTTAGCTCAAGGTGGGGGACAGCATTTGTTCCCCTAACTATGTGGTGGGCATCATGGGTGGGTCCATTGCTTACACAATGCCTGTGTTCTGACATGTAATCTGCGTGTTACTTTGATATGTGGTCCAATTGCTGAGCTGATCCACCACATGTGCCTGGGGTATCTGGCACACACCCATGCTGCAGGTGTGAACAATGTTTGGGCCCCAGGAGTGTGTATATTACGTGTGTCACACATACTTAGCCACCTGCCTACTGTCCAGGGCTCATCCCTCATTCACGTGGGGCAGGACAGTCATGCCTACTCCAGGCCATACAATACACTCTGTACTCCCACTCCCGTGTATCAGCTGACACGTTGTGCTCAGTGATATGTTCCCTCAGGTGTCTGCCTCTGTGTCATTGTGCTGTGGCTTCGTTGTCAGGACTGCTGGGGTGTTTCTCGGTTGGGGCTCAGCATGCCACCGGAGATGTGACCATAGGAGACGATACTTGTGTGACACATAGGTGTTTGATCACCTGACCGTGCAGACTGGGGTATGCGAATGTGAAGTTCAGGCAGCTGTTTCCCATTCACAGCAGATTGTGATGTGCTCAGGTTCAGAGGGTTGTGTTACAGGTCTCCCATATGTCCAATTGGTATGACGTGGACAGATAAGGGTTCAGATGATGTGGTGTGTGGGGGATGTACATGTGCACTTGTTCAGCTCCAGGACTTGCATTCACCATGACCTACTATTGTGACACAGTGCAGACTGTTGTTGTCTGGCTGCCCTGCCCATGTGACTGGAGACAGTGATGTATGACTTAGCAGGCATGCCTGTGCCATGGCATGAAACTTACAATGAGTGATCCTGCAGGGGAGTGACATGTGCTACATGCACACCATTGTGGCATTGACTATCAGGACATGGGTGCATCATGGTGTCTGTCGCTGGTATGCATCACATGCATTTCATATTTGACTCTGGGAATCCCTTTCATCCGGACACCTGTACTGACTCAGTGGCAAGAGTTGTGATGTGTGCATGTTCACATGCTTCACCGTGTTCTCTGCACTGTCCAACTACTGTGTAGGTGGTGCATGTGTCCACACTGGGGTATTGCCATCCAACAGACACCAGACAGATGGGTGCAAGGCCAGGAGGGATGTGAGTGCCATGGTTGACCATCAGACTGACAATTGGCTTCTCCTATTCTGTTTGGGCACTTTTGGCAATGTTCAACTAAGGATGCCAGGGCTTGCTCTGTAATGTGCTGTACTTACTGTGGTGTGTGCGTTCGGTGCAGGTGACTGATGTCTGTCTGTTTCCCTATTGTTTGCAGATACATCCACGGCCACAGGAGGGGACAGCTCCACGGACCAGGAGGAGCCGCAGAGCCAGACTGGGTCAGCAGCCGAGGAGTGGTTGGAGGGACCCAGTGGCACGGAGGGCGAGGGAGCCACACCGAGGAGTCCTCAGCAGCATCCACCTCAGCTGAGGACCACAGCAGCTCGGAGGATGACTCCCTTGTGCAGGCGGGTGTCAGCAGCCAGCACACCCCAGCTAGTGTTGCTGTCCCCGCCACCACCACTACCACCACCGCCCTCCCATCGGCTCCCATTCCTGAGGTCCGTGGAGGCTCCCATGTTCGGGAGCGTGTCTCCTTCGTGCCAGGCACCGCACCCCCTGCCCCTGTGTCTCCTGCTGCCCTGAGTGAGGAGTCTGTGTACCTCCTTCGCCAGCTCCATGTAGGGCAGACAGCGATGCTGAGTGTCCTCCATGCACACACCACTCTGTTGACTCAGCTGGTGTCGTTCATGGAGGGCATCAACATCGGGCATGTCTGCCCTACAGAGGGGCAATAGGTCCATGGACTCCTCCCTGACAGCAGCAGTGTCCCTCCTCCAACAGTCCCTCACCCCTCCTGCCTCTGCCCCATCTACACTCCCCAGCACCATACCTGTCCCAAGCACACACACACCGGCACAGGCACACACCAGCACAGATACAAGCAGCACACAGACACACACACCAAAATCAAGATGCACACGCACGCACAGTCAGGGGACTGAAACCACACTCACAGGGGATGGGGCCCAGGCACACACACGCATCCACGAGCACTGCGCAGTCCTCAGTTACCTCTCCCTCCAAAGCCCCTTCCCTTGCCTCACCTGCAACCCCAAAGACACAGCGGGTCTTCCTCAGTGACCTCGGCCTCTTCCCCTCCGATCCAGCTGATACAGCATTCAGGGGGAAGAGGAAGCCCACCCACACGGAGCGGAGTGCCCTCGCCCCGGACACCCTCCCCCAGGCGCAGACCGACTGACGCCCCCATCCGCAAGTCCCCCGGACCCGGAAGAGCAAGACCCCGCCGCCGCCCTGCAGCTCAGGCACCAAGTCTCCTTCCTCCATCCCTCAGGCCCCCACTCCACAGGTGCCCCCACCACACCCTGCCCCAGGTTCCCCCACCCACAGATACACCATCCCCAAAATGATCAGGCCTTCTCCCCCTGCCACTTGCTCTTCCGGCACCACACCCCCGCTGCGCATGTCTGTGCCACTGGTGTGGAGACGGTGTCCTCCCCCTCTGTCCTGCCCACCTTACCTGATCCCCATTCTCCTCCCCTGGAGGTGGGCACTGCAGTGGAGTCCACTACCACCCGGTCAAACTTGGACACTGCAGTGGGGAACCTGTCCACTCCATCTGCATGGCCCACTGCAGTCGTGCCGGCACCCACACCATCTGACTCATGCCCCCCAGTTGTGCCGGCACACACCATGTCAGACACCTCCACTGCAGTTGTCAGTGGCTCTCCAGCACCCACCACCCCTTCCCTGCCTCCTTCTGGTGAGCCCTGATCCTGTCCCTGCGGTGCCTGGCCTGCCCCCGTATGCTCCTCCGAGGGGATTGTCCCTGGTGTTTAGCAGTGCAGGCATGCGTAGGGTGACATCTGCCACTGTCACCCTGTTTTGACTTTCAGGATGGACTGGCCATTGGCCTTTGTTTCTTTTACTGGACTTCAACTTTTGAACCCACATATGCTGAATAAAGCAACTTTCTGTTCTCTAGTGGTTTTGCTTCTGATGTACATAATGTTGATGATGCTAACCATGCCCTTGCTGCAGTGATGGTGATTTTTGGTCTCATGAAAATGAAGTGTTACTGTGCAGGAACCCATGTGGTCCACGGGCAATGTGTCCTATCCTGTAGTGTATCCATGTCATCCTTAGCAGCATATGAGGGTGTCATGTTTTCAATATTTGGCAATGGGATTTCCTACTTACATTAGCAATGTCACATCTGTGGCTTCCACCCCTGCACATCTGTTGTGCTTGCCATTGTTCAATTAGTCTACTTCCCTGACCGTGTGGCCATCTCCACTGGACATGCAGGTTTGGGCATCAATGGGGAAGGACTCATCTGTGTTGTCAGTGCAACTTGCTATACATGTGTGTTGGATCTGTGCTGATGATTTCGTTGACACTCCCATGACCAGGCTGATGTGACGGGAGCCTTCATTTGGTGCTAATTGTTGACTGTGTGACCAAGTGTTCTGCTGACATGATGGAGCCCTACTGAGGCAACATATGGCACAGCTTTCCTCACACAGGAGTGGAGTCCCCTCATGGCAGTGTGTAATCCTGTGACATTGCCTGCGCCCAAGGTGTGTGTTGTGTGAGCATGTCTGTGTGTTCACTTCCATTTTGCTGTGCATGCTGGGATCCCTAGTGATGTTCCTGTTTGTGATGCCTGCTGAGTTGACCTATGTTCCCCCAAAGTCTTCTCCCTGGGTTCTCTGTGATGTGGGTGCATGGCACATTACTGGTCATCAGTGTGTCACCCATAGTTGTGTTTGCTGTCAGGGCTGAGTTTGTGGGCAGACGCAGATGGGACACAGTCAGCATTCCCCTTGGCACTTGTTGTTTAGACCTGTCATGTAATTTCCAGTTTGTGTTAGCTTTCAGTGATTGTGACACGTTGTGTGTGTGACTGCTGGCACTCCTCAGGGTCAGGGCTGCAATGTTGGTAGTTGTCTATGTGTGTTCTTTGTGGGTGACCTTGGCTTCTTCATTGGTGTGGGACTGTGGCTGGGATCCCATTGGTTGGTGTGGTATTGCCGTCATGTCCATGTACAGCGTAGTGTGCAGTGTGTCAGACATTCAGGAGTCTTGTTGAGTGGCCATGTGTGATGTGTTTCTGCACCTTGGTTCCCACCACCACCCCTGGGATTGTCATGGGTGCATGTGCAATGTCACCAGTGCATGTGAGCTTCACTGCTGCACATTGTTGGAGGTCGAGGTGTGTGGTGTTGAGTGTGTGCAGATGAGAGTTGTTGCCCGGCTAGACCCCTGCCTCCATGTTGGCCTTGGCTTACTGGCCGTGCTGATTGATTTGTGCTTGTGTAGGTGTGATGGTAGTTTGTTGCTCAGGACACATGACTGTGGTTCACAGTGTGAACGACATCTAGCTTTGTCATCACAGTGGGATTGTCATGCAGCCCAGGGTCACCACATTGTGGGGACCCTGGGGTAGTGCTGTGGTGTGTCTGTGTCTTGCTGTGTCAGTTGCTCTTCCTACATGCTTGTGTGACATGTGTGATTTGTGCTCCCTCTCATCTAACAATGCCTGATTGCCCACATAGGGGATTTGGATCCATGAGTTACTTTTGTGTGGCACTGTATGCGCATCTGTGTAATTGGTATTCAGGCCTCATCATGTGTTGTGTGGTTGCCTGGGGACACTGGCACCCCCCTCACCTGTTGTGTTTGATGTGCAGTGTGGGTCTGCCTGTTTGTGTTTGTGCATCTGCACCACTGCATTGGCATATCTTTAGTGTGCCATTGGCTGTATGTTGTTTGGTGGGTTTCACCTGCTGTCCCTGGGACTCCTAGGTCATCAGTCAGCACAATGATCATTGTTTGTGTGTCCCATTGCTGCCATGGTATGGTATCTGTTCACCTCACATCTACAGTCTCCACAGGGTATCTGCATTTGTGTGCCCATCGGTGCAAATATGTGGGTCTGCATTATGATGGTCACTTCTGTCATTGTGTCATTGATGAATGTTGACAGTGTCAGCCCCCATGGGTGATGTTTGTCTGCACATGGCCAAAGGTATGTCTTATTTGCACTGCACTGTTTGCCTCCCCCAATATATGTTGCTATGGGACACAAGCACTACTTTGCCACTGATGTGTTTGTTGTTCTGTGACTAGGAATCATCCATGCAGTTTGGCAGTTGCAGCTTTTTCAATGTCAACACTTACATTTTGGTCACTGCGATGATGGGGGTTTGGACCCCATTGCCACAATGTTCAAGATGTGCTTCAGCTATGGGCCCCACACTTACATTTTGGTCACTGTGATGATGGGGGTTTAGACCCCATTGCCACAATGTTCAAAATGTGCTTCAGCTTTGGACCCCACACTTACATTTTGGTCACTGTGATGATGGGGGTTTAGACCCCATTGCCACAATGTTCAAAATGTGCTTCAGCTTTGGACCCCACACTTACATTTTGGTCACTGTGATGATGGGGGGTTAGACCCCATTGCCACAATGTTCAAAATGTGCTTCAGCTTTGGACCCCACACTTACATTTTGGTCACTGTGATGATGGGGGTTTGGACCCCATTGCCACAATGTTCAAGATGTGCTTCAGCTATGGGCCCCACACTTACATTTTGGTCACTGTGATGATGGGGGGTTAGACCCCATTGCCACAATGTTCAAAATGTGCTTCAGCTTTGGACCCCACACTTACATTTTGGTCACTGTGATGATGGGGGTTTAGACCCCATTGCCACAATGTTCAGAATGTGCTTCAGCTATGGACCCCACACTTACATTTTGGTCACTGTGATGATGGGGGTTTGGACCCCATTGCCACAATGTTCAGAATGTGCTTCAGCTATGGGCCCCACACTTACATTTTGGTCACTGTGATGATGGGGGTTTAGACCCCATTGCCACAATGTTCAAAATGTGCTTCAGCTATGGACCCCACACTTACCTTTTGGTCACTGTGATGATGGGGTTGGACCCCATTGCCACAGTGGTCATGGTCTGCTTGCATTGTGGGGCCACACACATTTATGTGTGACACATGTGATAGGGGGTCACATTGTATGTTCAAAGTCATGTTCAGTGTTGTCGGCATTTGACACAGTCTACACACGCTTGTCATGGTGTTGGGGGGATGTCTTTTTGTTGCATTCTTTATGTTGGTGTGTGCTTGTTGTGTCATGCATTAGCCATCCTATGAGTGGGGGTGTTGTTGGTGGTAGGCATCCAGCCCCCATGGGTAGAGGTGGTAGTAGTGGTAGGCATCTGGCATCCCTGGGTAGGGGTGGTAGTGGTGGTAGGCATCCAGCCCCCCATGGGTAGAGGTGGTAGTAGTGGTAGGCATCTGGCACACCCTGGGTAGAGGTGGTAGTAGTGACAGGCATCCAGCCCCCATGGGTAGAGGTGGTAGTAGTGGTAGGCATCTGGCACCCCTGGGTAGGGGTGGTAGTGGTGGTAGGCATCCAGCCCCCATGGGTAGAGGTGGTAGTAGTGGTAGGCATCTGGCACACCCTGGGTAGGGGTGGTAGTAGTGACAGGCATCCAGCCCCCCATGGGTAGAGGTGGTAGTAGTGGTAGGCATCTGGCACACCCTGGGTAGAGCTGGTAGTAGTGACAGGCATCCAGCCCCCATGGGTAGAGGTGGTAGTAGTGGTAGGCATCTGGCACCCCCTGGGTAGGGGTGGTAGTGGTGGTAGGCATCCAGCCCCCATGGGTAGAGGTGGTAGTAGTGGTAGGCATCTGGCATCCCCTGGGTAGGGGTGGTAGTAGTGACAGGCATCCAGCCCCCATGGGTAGAGGTGGTAGTAGTGGTAGGCATCTGGCACCCCTGGGTAGGGGTGGTGGTAGTGGTAGGCATCTGGCACCCCTGGAGATGGGGTGGTAGTAGTGGTAGGCATCCAGCCCCCATGGGTAGAGGTGGTAGTAGTGACAGGCATCCAGCCCCCCATGGGTAGAGGTGGTAGTAGTGGTAGGCATCTGGCACACCCTGGGTAGGGGTGGTAGTAGTGACAGGCATCCAGCCCCCCATGGGTAGAGGTGGTAGTAGTGGTAGGCATCTGGCACACCCTGGGTAGAGGTGGTAGTAGTGACAGGCATCCAGCCCCCCATGGGTAGAGGTGGTAGTAGTGGTACGCATCTGGCACCCCCTGGGTAGGGGTGGTAGTGGTGGTAGGCATCCAGCCCCCATGGGTAGAGGTGGTAGTAGTGGTAGGCATCTGGCATCCCTGGGTAGGGGTGGTAGTAGTGACAGGCATCCAGCCCCCATGGGTAGAGGTGGTAGTAGTGGTAGGCATCTGCACCCCTGGGTAGGGGTGGTGGTAGTGGTAGGCATCTGGCACCCCTGAGTAGGGGTGGTAGTAGTGGTAGGCATCCAGCCCACCATGGGTAGAGGTGGTAGTAGTGGTAGGCATCCAGCCCCCATGGGTAGAGGTGGTAGTAGTGGTAGGCATCTGGCACCCCCTGGGTAGGGGTGGTAGTGGTGGTAGGCATCCAGCCCCCATGGGTAGAGGTGGTAGTAGTGGTAGGCATCTGGCACCCCTGGGTAGGGGTGGTAGTGGTGGTAGGCATTCAGCCCCCATGGGTAGAGGTGGTAGTAGTGGTAGGCATCTGGCACCCCTGGGTAAGGGTGGTTGTGGTGACAGGCATCCTGCCCCCCATGGGTAGGGGTGGTAGTAGTGACAGGCATCTAGCACCCCCTGGGTAGGGGTGGTGTTAGTTGTTGGCATCCAGGCCCCTATGTGTATATGTGGCATTGGTGATGGCCATCCCGCCCCTATGGTGCTGCTGTTGCTGGTGTAAGTAATTTGGTAGGATCGGCACGATGGGATTCATGGTTGGTTCGTCTCGTTCGTCTTTGTCGTTGCTTCGCCTCGTCCTCGTGGCTGGCGTGTTCGTCTCGTAGCCGTGGATCGTCTTGTGGCGCGAATCGGAGCTCATGTGCGCCTCTCCCGGATGCTTTGACGTGCCGTGCGTAGCGACGGGTTCGGCGCGTACGGAAAGCGCATCGTACTTGTCCGGCCGGACGGGGCTGCATTTTGGCTTCCGTGCGACTCGATTCTGCGTTTACGGATCCGGCTCGGTCGGAGAACAGGACCTGGATTGGGTGAGTACGACTGGGTCGGAATCTATGCAGTTGTGCGCATCGTACTTGCTCGTTCGGAAGAATGTGCGAATCGGTCGGGAAACAGGCATTCGCCTGGCTTTTTTCCCGGCCGAATAGTGTTAGGTGCGCCTCCGACCGAGATCGGAATCGACCCCTCAGTGTTTCCACTCCACTATCCAACACTTTCCCTACTGTTGCACTCATTGGAGTGGGAATATTAAGGGTCCGATTACGATGTCGTTCGGAATGCCTCCGAATCGGATTTGGCTTTGCCGGATCCGATTCGTAGCCCTTGTTTACGACCGAATCGTACACAGGTCCGAACGAACAAGTACGAAGCGAAGATCGCGTAAGCGCTGAGCGAATCGTTTCTGGACCCGAACCGCTCCGTACGACTCATTCGCAGCCAGATCTTACAGCGCAATGGAGCCGAATTCCGACCGAGCGAGTACGATGCACGATTCGGACAGCCGCTTCGCCTCCGTCTCAGCGAGACGAAACGGATGTCGGAAGCGTACTTCGGGGGGTTGTAGCAGGCCTCCCTGCACCCGGGGCCCTCCAAATCTGTCACGGGGGTGTGCCCATGGGTCCCCCCAATCCAGACATGCACAGTGTGACGGGCAACATGGGGTGCCCGCCACAGGGTGTCAGCTTTTCCCCACCCACCCCTTTTCTGCCATGGGAACCTCTGTACGCATCTGTACACAGGCTCCCATAGAGTTCAATGGGAGTCCGAGCGAACTAAGTCCGTCAGCATACGGTTGCATCATACTCGTTCGGTCGGACTCCAGGGGCACGTCTCGCTCGGAAAGCCCTCCGGATCTGAGTCGTACGGAGGGCTTTCCTAGCGAAATCGGAATCGGGCCCTAAGTTTTTCCCCTCCGCTATCCAACCCTTTCCCTACTGTTGCACTGACTGGAGTGGGAATAGTAATTTTTACCCCTCCGCTATCCAACACTTTCCCTACTGTTGCACTCACTGGATTGGGAATATTAAATGTTATCCCTCCGCTATCCAACACTTGCCTACTGTTGCACTCACTGGAGTGGGAATAGTAATTTTTACCCCTTCGCTATCCAACACTTTCCCTACTGTTGCATTGGTTAGAGTGGGAAATTTAAGTTTTAATATTTTTAAATAGTTTAATGTTTTAATTAATAATAGAGTGCTTTTTAACATGAATTTTATGTTATTAGTATATATATATATTTTTAAACTTATAAAATAAATTTAAATTAATAGTTTATTTATTGTTTTACAGTAAATATATTTAATAATTATTATATATGTGTGTTTAATTTTTTTAGGTTAAGTTATTTGCTATTTTCGTTAAATGTATTTTAAATCTATTATTTTTTTTAAATTAAGTTTATTATTTAATATTTATTATTTAATTTCATATAAATATATATAAAAATGATATTTTTTACATCTATATTTATGTCATCGATATTTTTGTTTCGATATTTTTGTACTTACCTTTATAAATATAGGATGTCGATATTTTTGACATCTATATTTATGACTCAATATTGTGGTATGGGGATATTTTGGGTGTCGATGTGTTATCAGTGAACCATTTCCTATATATTTGTTTAAGTAATTTGGAGAAGCAAAGCACACAGACACAAAAGTAATATAATAAAAAGAATGAAATTTGGAAAGTGAAATACACACATACTCACACACCCACACATTTCATATATAATTGTTTAATAATTAAGAGAAACAAAGAACACAGACACACACAATTTGTTAGCAGTGCATTCATATATAGTAAAAGAAGAGGGGATAGGAGGAGATATACACACATAACAGAAAAAGGTGGGTTTAACCCCCCGTTAAAGAGAATCCCAAATATACAAAACAAGGAAAGGGTAATTGGGGTAGGGGGTTATGATCAATAGGAGAAACACTGATTTAAAAAAGTGTTGCGGGGGGGTTTACCACAATTGAAAGGAGTAGTAATTACATACATATTAGGTAAGAGGTTTAAAATCAGTATGGTAAAAGATTAAAAGTAAACTAAAATAGAAATAAAAAGATTTATGTAGAAATGCATTTATATGTATAGACATACATGTTTAAAGACTCATAACATATCGACAAATATGTACAGAGAAGTATTTTAAAAGAATATATAGGTATATACATACATATTTGTATATATTGCACAGTAACTGTCTAGTTATAGTTAGATCAAAGTTTCCATAGGAAGCACATTTTCTATTTCTTCTCTAACTTTGGCACTGTTTGACAAATCTGTACAAAATCTTTCAAAAAAACAATTTCACGCACCTTGGCTCTATCACGGAATGTTTTGAGCAGATCTGTCAAGTGCGGCCAAGAAAGTGGGAAGGTCTCAAAAGGGTGATTTTCCCTACACAAGCAAACAGGAAGAGAAAGAATTAGCATGTCCCCATGTTGAAAGTAGGAAAGGCTTGCAGAGACTATGGGGCCTATTAGGATGGCGGGCGGACCTGAGTCTGCCCGCAATCCTCGCGGTGTTGGGACCGGCCGCCAGACATGCGGCGGTCCTGCACCGCTAATTAGGATGAGACCGCCACCATGGCGGTCGCATTCCGCATATTTGACAAAATTCCATGTTGGGCATTTCCATGCACAATGTGGCAGGCACCGCGCGGTGCCTGCCACCTTGTGCATGGAAATGGAGGGGGGTACCATGGGTACCCCCCAAGTGCACCCCCCACCCCCCCTTGGGGCCGCAACGGGCCCCCAAAGCACATCCCCGCCAGCCTTTCCATGGCGGCATCGCCGCCATGGAAAGGCCTTTAAATCCCTGCATCATAATATGGATGGCGGTGCCTGCTAGGCACCGCCACCATATTGTGCCCCAGTTCCGCCCGGCCGGCAATCGGAACGATTGCCGACCGGCGGAAAAGCGGCAGACGCACTTTGCCTCCGCCGCGATACCCCCCGCTATTATAATATGGCGGGGGGTAAATCGGGTGGCGATGGTGGGCGGATTGCCACCGCCTGGCCGGCGATGGCGATCCACCCACCATCCAAATCCCCCCCTATGAGTTTACATGGCAATAATAAAATCAAAATGTAAACAGCTAAGAAGATTGATCTAAACATGTAAATACCATTAGGCCTCACCCCTATTTTGTGATTGCCACATAGATCTAAGGCTGTGTCCATTTAAATAGTAGATGATTACATAGGTAACACTGTAATCTTTACTTCCAAGTCAGGGTTAAAACCAAAGAAACAAAAGCAAAAGGTTTGGGGGCGTGCACAGCATCACATGTGATCCCTGCACAGATCACTCCTTACTATTGGCAGCAGCACATTTATGTAACTTCTTCATCACCCTCTCTGTCAATCCAGAAAAATCTATGGATATTATTGCATTGTCATGATAACTCACAAGTTTTCTATGGCAACATTTAAGAATTAGAGAGGTACCAAACTTTTCAGAAGCTTTTAATTTTCTGTCTTCATCTGCACAAAGCATGACAAGCGCCTATCATAATTCTGGACAGTTACCAAATTAGGGGCCGATTCCGATTCGGGCCGGAAAACGTACCGACCGACTCGGTACGGGAATTTATTCCGACCGACACGTACCGGCGCTGCCCGATCCGCCTAGTACGATGCAATGCATGTGAATCCACGACCGACTCAGTACGGAACACAAGCGAGCGAGCGGAACCGCACGGAAAACAGCTATCCGGCCGGGAAACCACGCAAATCGAACCGACCGACACGCACCAGGAATGAACCCGACAGAAACGTACCCGCGAACTCCGACCCCGCGAGTACGATGCAATGCGTGGAAAACCAGACCGAGTCGCACGGAGCTCAAGCCGTACGACCGACACGCATACAAAACCGAGCCGAAGCAACCCAATACCCCGCGACCGACGCGTACGCCGCACATAAAACACAGCAGAAACACAGCTTGAAAGACTCGGAGAAGCTCGCACGAGACAACTGCAGCGTCCGACTCGGTCAGAAGAACGTCTGCTACATGCCCCAAAACTACAAAGGAAAAAATACAAAAAAAAGGGCCAAACAAGCAATGACAAAGTCAATAAATATAGGGGGGAAAAAACATGGAACAAAGACACACCCACACAGAAAACAGCTATCCGGCCGGGAAACCACGCGAATCGAACCGACCGACACGCACCAGGAATGAACCTGACAGAAACGTACCCGCGAACTCCGACCCGCGCAGTACGATGCAATGCGTGGAAAACCAGACCGAGTCGCATGGAGCCCAAGCCGTACGACCGACACGCATACAAAACTGCGAGCCGAAGCAACCCAATACACCGCGACCGACGCGTACGCAGCACAGAAAACAGCACAAACACAGCGTGAACGAATCGGAGAAGCTCGCATGAGACAACTGCAGGGTCTGACTCGGTCAGAAGAACGTCTCCTACATGCACAAAAAGTACCAAGGAAAAAACACACAAAAAAAGGCCAAACAAGCAATTACAAAGCCAATAAATACTGGGGGGGGGGAACAGGGAAAAAAGACACACCCACAACTCCACCCATATAAAGGACACAAATCCCTGCCATGATCCTTTGCAAATTCTAATTACCTGCCAGCACTCAACACCATCAGACAGCAACCACAGACACACCCGCAACTCATCCATCACACAAGCCACAAACCATTAGCACCTCCCTAATAGCACCCTCACATACACCCAGCAAAACTGACACTCACCTACCCTCACTTGCACACTCACACACACATCAATCCCCACCACCACCCATCACCATGCCCCCAAAGAAGAATCCAAAGTTCCTAGACAGTGAATTGGAAGTGCTGGTAGATGAAATCCTCAGGGTAGAGCCACACTTGTTTGTTACACTGGTCCAACAGACCCCCATGTCGCAGAAAACAAAGATGTGGGAGAGGATCGTCGACAGGGTGAACGCACAATCACCATGTTTGTGCACAAAGGAAGACATCCAGAACAGGTGGTATGATGTGCGCAGGAGGGTCAAGGCCCTACTCAAGAAGGATTACACCTTGAGCCATCGCACCGGCAGTGGCCCTCCTGCCAAACCAGTATACCTCAGGCCCTGGGAGGAGAAGGTGTGGGCCATCCTACCACCAGAGAGCGTACATGGACTATCAACATCCCAGAGCCTGGTGAGTACACAACCAATATACCCAATATCGTGTGACAATACACACACTTCACTGTCAAGGGGATAGTGAAACCATGCACCGTTAGCAAAGCCACAGTAACCAAAACATAATCATCCCAAGATGTGTATGTTAGTTCCACAAACACAATACCTGCCATCCCATAGTGATATGTAACTGTGTCATGACATGTACAAACCTAACAACAAATAGAGCAAGGCAGTGGCACAAATCTAACCAACAAACACTGTCAGACATTTTGCCACAACTACAACACCACTTCACAGGGAAGCTCACTGAAAGGAAGGAATTCTGTGTATGCTGGTGAAGTCAGTGTAGCCAATAGCATGATGGGAGTTGTAGTCACAGATATTGCTCACCCTCACAATTGGCCCATCAACACCACTCTGAACCATGCTCACATCACAGGGAGTGGAAAAGAACTGACAAGATGGCTGACACTGGGTACTGCTGTGGGGAGCACAAGGCCCTGCTGGGAACTGTGCACCAACCAACAGCAGGACACTACTGTCTGACATCCTGAAAGCAAACTTGCACTCCCTGCAATGGAAGCACGTTCCATGGTGGGATATCTGGCTGGGTGGGAAGGAGGACTGACAGCACTGACCATAGTTACCAGCAGCTGTTCTCACACACACCCTTAACACAAACTACACACAACTCACCTGGGAGAATGCATTGCCTCACACTCTAATTAAATATCCCACAAAGAACCACCACCCTGGGTTATGCTGTGTGAAGCACAGGGACACTTCTGGGACTTGTAGCCAAACTAACGCCAGGACAACACTGTCAGCCATCTTGCCATTGCTGTCACACTCACACACAGTGAAGTCCACTCAAAAGGAAGGAAGTATGGGCATGCTGGGAAGGGGGTGTAGGCAATAGCAAGATGGGAGTGGTAGTCACAGCTCAACATCCCCCACCCACATGGCCCAGCAAGCTCACACTGAAGCATGCACACCTCACAGGGAGTGAAAAGCCACTTCAAAGATGTCTGACACTGGTGCTCTGTTGTGGGAGCACAAGGCCCTGCTGGGAACTGGGCACCAACAAACAACAGGTCACCACTGTCAGCCATCTTGCCATTGCTGTCACACTCACACACAGTGAAGTACACTCAAAAGGAAGGAAGTATGGGCATGCTGGGAAGGGGGTGTAGGGCAATATCATGATGGGAGTGGTAGTCACAGCTCAACATCCCCCACCCACATGGCCCGGCAAGCTCACACTGAAGCATGCACACCTCACAGGGAGTGAAAAGCCACTTCAAAGATGTCTGACACTGGTGCTCTGTTGTGGGGAGCACAAGGCCCTGCTGGGAACTGGGCACCAACAAACAGCAGGACACCACTGTCAGCCATCTTGCCATTGCTGTCACACTCACACACAGTGAAGTCCACTCAAAAGGAAGGAAGTATGGGCATGCTGGGAAGGGGGTGTAGGCAATAGCATGATGGTAGTGGTAGTCACAGCTCAACATCCCCCACCCACATGGCCCAGCAAGCTCACACTGAAGCATGCATACCTCACAGGGAGTGAAAAGCCACTTCAAAGATGTCTGACACTGGTGCTCTGTTGTGGGGAGCACAAGGCCCTGCTGGGAACTGGGCACCAACAAACAACAGGACACCACTGTCAGCCATCTTGCCATTGCTGTCACACTCACACACAGTGAAGTCCACTCAAAAGGAAGGAAGTATGTGCATGCTGGGAAGGGGGTGTAGGCAATAGCAAGATGGTAGTGGTAGTCACAGCTCAACATCCCCTACCCACATGGCCCAGCAAGCTCACACTGAAGCATGCACACCTCACAGGGAGCGAAAAGCCACTTCAAAGATGTCTGCCACTGGTGCTCTGTTGTGGGGAGCACAAGGCCCTGCTGGGAACTGGGCACCAACAAACAACAGGACACCACTGTCAGCCATCTTGCCATTGCTGTCACACTCACACACAGTGAAGTACACTTAAAAGGAAGGAAGTATGGGCATGCTGGGAAGGGGGGTGTAGGCAATAGCAAGATGGGAGTGGTAGTCACAGCTGAAGGAGGGTCCCGAGGGTCCCACCTTACCATCTAGCTAGAAACCCATATCTGATTTTGCACTACCCAC